>OY882861.1:96046523-96411523 GCA_963693515.1 Pipistrellus nathusii
CTGCATGGCGCGGCCGTGTGGGACGTGGCTGCGGTGGCCCCCTCACAGGTGCTGCCAGGCTCGCCTCCCTGGGCAGGGCCGTTCCCACAGCGCCCTGCGCCCTCTCGCCCGGGACATTTTCCTCATCTGCGGCTGTTTCTCTCTCACTAGGGTCTCTCTTGTGTATCAGAGATGGAGCCTCCCCAGCAGTCTGACCTCCAGACTCAGAGTCCAGGGAGCTTTGTGCTGGTGAGGAAGGTCCTGGCCCCCATCAGACCGCAGCTCATGGGGAACACGGGGAAATGCAGAGCGAGGTTGCAGAGCTACACAGGCCCATGGTCGGCAAACTGTGGCTCGAGAGCCACATGCAGCTCTTTGGCCCCTTGTGTGTGGCTCTTCCACAAAATACCACTGCCTGGGCAAGTCTATTTTGAAGAAGTAGCGTTAGAAGAAGTTTAAGTTTAAAAAATTTGGCTTTTGGCCAAAACCAGTTTGGTTCAGTGGATAGAGCATCGGCCTGCGGACTGAAAGGCCCCAGGTTCAATTCCAGTCAAGGGCATGTACCTTGGTTGGGGGCACATCCCCAGTAGGGGTGTGCAAGAAGCAGCTGATCAATGATTCTCTCTTATCAATGTTTCTAACTCTCTATCCCTCTCTCTTTCTCTCTGTAAAAAATCAATAAATTTTAAAAAAATTTTAAATTTTTAAATAAAAATTTGGCTCTCAAAAGAAATTTCTTATTTTTTTTTTAATATATTTTATTGATTTTTTTTTACAGAGAGGAAGGGAGAGGGATAGAGAAAGTTAGAAACATCGATGAGAGTCATCGATCAGCTGCCTCTTGCACACCCCCTACTGGGGATGTGCCCGCAACCAAGGTACATACCCCTGACCGGAATCGAACCCGGGACCTTTCAGTCCGCAGACCGACGCTCTACCACTGAGCCAAACCGGTTTCGGCTCAAAAGAAATTTCAATCGTTGTCCTTTTGATATTTGGCTCTCTTGACTAATGAGTTTGCCGACCACTGATATAACCCCAAAATGTATTAGGGCAGTGTTTATTAAAACACGGCTCATTTTCAAAATTGAACTATCAACTGTTAAAGTATGAACACATTTCTGGGACAGCCTGTCTATGTCCTATGATTGTTAACCTGTCCCTCACCCCAAATCACTTTCTCTCCTCTGTGGCTCCTAAGTTAAGGCCCTCCCTAACGTCATTGCTCTCCGGTCCCTAGGACTGCTCGGCGGCCGCCTGCCGGAGGTTCCGCTGTGATGTCCCCTCCTTCGGCGTCCAGGAGGAACTGGACTTCATCCTGAAGGGCAACCTCAGCTTCGGCTGGATCAGCCAGGTGTGTGGGCCCAGGGCAGAGCCCCCTCTCCCCCGCCCCGGGGGTCCCTGAATGTCTGTGCCGCCTCAGGGCAGCGCGGGCATTGCCCTGGCGCCAGCTCTCCCCGGAGCCAGCTGCCCGCTCCCGCCCTTTGCAGACGCTGCAGAAGAAGGTGTCGGTGGTGAGCGTGGCAGAGGTCATGTTCGACACGTCCGTGTTCGCCCAGCTCCCAGGCCAGGAGGCGCTTCTGCGAGCCCAGGTAGGGCTGTGCGGGGCGCAGCCAGTGGTGAGGCCTCTGGTGCTGAGCCCGTGTGCCTGTGGGGCTCACGGCCTGGGGGGAGGGTGAAGGCCCCGGCTGGGACAGAGGGCCCTGACCCCTGAGGGCTTCTGAGCTCAGCCCAGGAGTCTGGTCTGGGGAGACCCGGGGCGGGGTTAAGGGTTGGAGGGGCCTGGGAGGAGCCGGGCAGCCAGAGCCCCGATGCTTCCTGACGGGTCCCCTCCTTCCAGGCGGAGGTGGTGCTGGAAAAGCAGGAGGTGCACAACCCCGTGCCCCTCATTGTGGGCAGCTCCGTGGGCGGACTGCTGCTGCTGGCTCTCATCACGTTCCTGCTGTACAAGGTGCGTGCCGCCTCCCACACCTGGCGCCGCCCCCAGCCCACCCAGGCCTCCCACAGACAGGGCGGCCCAGCAGGAAGAGCCAGGCCATGGGCCAGGCCGGCCTGGGGGCTCATTTCAGCTCCTCGTACTGTTTAATGTCAGGCAGGTTGCTCGGGTTCTCTGGGTTTGTCTCTCAGTTTGGGAATAATCATATTAATGCCTGCCTCACAGAGTGGCTGCGGCAAGACAGAAATGAGCCCGACCACAGCATCTGTGCGTTCTCTGCTCCAGACTGTGTGTCTAACCGCTGGTCTTGAAATCAGGGGCCACCGCAAGCGTGACAGCTGTGTCCACATACGTGTTCCGCGCACCACATAGTCAGCTCAGTTCCTTCCCCCTCACTCCCAGCCTCCTCCCTGCCCTCTCACCCCATCTTCTCATCACTTCCCTCACAGCTGGGCTTCTTCAAACGGCGGCGGTACAAAGAGATGATGGACGACCAGCCCGAAGACGCTGCCATGCTCAGCGGGGAGGCCCCCAGTGAGCCTCTGTCCCAGTGACCTGCTCCCCTGTTTACTGCTCCCCGTGGCTGGGCTTGCCCAGCCCCGAACCTGCTTCCATGGGGGAACTTCCGCATAGGGCGGGCCGCTGCCCGCCTCCCTCGGCCTTGCCACCCAGTTCAGTGGGACCCCCTTTACCGAAGCAGGCCGGGGCCAGCATGGGCTTCCCTCTGTGTGAGCACTGCCGCATTAAATGATTGAAAACGCATTTCCCAGCTATGAGAGGGCTCTGGTCCGGCCCGGTGCTGTTCCAGGAAGGAAGCGCTGGGTGAACCCTCTGTGTAGAGAGAATGTTCTCTCTGCCTCAGGGCACAAGCCTGCCCGCCCTCTCTGGGTGGTGGTGTGAGCAGTGTCAGGGGAGGGGGGCCACAGGGGAGGACAGAGGGGGAAGAGGGGGTACTGGGTTTCAGCCCAGGTTTCAGCTCACTGGCCACGGACAGTGAGCAGCCCGTCTCAGTGAATGCCGTGCCCAGAATCGGTTTCGACCCCCTCAAATGGGTTCCCCGAAGCCAGGAGAGCCAGGCTCCCAGCGAACACAGAAGAGCAGAGGTTAGGATATCCCCACTCCTACCCCACCCCTCCCCCACCCCACCCCCAGAGCCAGGGCCTGAGCCTCTGCGGGGTGCAGACCCTGTTTGACAGCATGGCTGTTTCCTGGAACCGGGACTCCCTTCACCCTGAAAGCCCGGATGCCTGGAGCCTCATGAGTAACAGGAGAGCCGCCCCCACCCCGCCCGCCCCATCGGGCCTGGAGGGGAGCCCCCGCTCTGCGCTTGCGCCGGCACTAAGAGGGCCCCATCGCCCACCCCAGTCCTCGTCCAGTCCCTGTCCCCGTCCCATCCCCTGTCCCACGGGAGGAGCCAGGCTGCCACATCTTTATTGCGGGGAGGGGGGGTGGCCGCGGGGCTCAGGGCCTTTCGTAGCCGGTGGGCAGCGGGTTGACGTGGGGATTGTGGAACAGCGTGTGGTTGCCATCCCCCCAGGAGAAGGGCTGCGGAGAGAGGGGGAGCGAGCGTCACCCCGCGCTGCCCCCGCACCCACACACACACCCCTCCGCACCCACGCACCCCCACTACCCCCCCGCACCTCCCCTGCACCCCCACACCCCACGCCCCCCCGCACACGCACACTCTGCTCTGCACCCCCACCCCCCCGCACCCCCAGCACCCCCCGCCCGCGGGCCCCTACCTTGGTGCGGATGCGCAGGTGGTGGTAGGGCACGAAGGGGGGGCGCTCGTGGTGGCCGGCGTGCAGCCAGCAGTTGAGGGAGCAGAGCGCCACGCCGGGCAGCGCCAGCACCAGCGTCAGCAGGCGCCACGTGCCGCCTGCGGGGGACAGCGGGCCGGAGAGGGGAGTCAGCGGGGGGACAGGGGGCGGGAGAGGGGAGTCAGCGGGGGGGACAGGGGGCGGGAGAGGGGAGTCATTGGGGGACAGGGGGCGGGAGAGGGGAAGTCAGAGGGGAGGGGGACAGCGGGCGGGAGAGGGGAGTCAGAGGGGGGACAGCGGGCGGGAGAGGGGGAGTCAGCGGGGGGGACAGCGGGCGGGAGAGGGGGAGTCAGCTGGGGGACAGGGGGCGGGAGAGGGGAGTCAGGGGGGGCGGACAGGGGGCGGGAGAGGGGAGTCAGCGGGGGGGGGGGACAGCGGGCGGGAGAGGGGGAGTCAGCGGGGGAGACAAGGGGCGGGAGAGGGGGAGTCAGCGGGGGGGACAGGGGGCGGGAGAGGGGGAGTCAGCGGGGGGACAGGGGGCGGGAGAGGGGAGTCAGTGGGTGGGACAGGGGGCGGGAGAGGGGAGTCAGCGGGGGAGACAAGGGGCGGGAGAGGGGGAGTCAGCGGGGGGACGGGGAGGGAGAGGGGAGTCAGTGGGTGGGACAGGGGGCGGGAGAGGGAAGTCAGCGGGGGGGGGCAGGAGGCGGGAGAGGGGAGTCAGCGGGGGGGGGGGAAGGGGGCGGGAGAGGGGAGTCAGTGGGTGGGACAGGGGGCGGGAGAGGGGGAGTCAGTGGGTGCGACAGGGGGCGGGAGAGGGGAGTCAGCGGGGGTGGGGACAGGGGGCGGGAGAGGGGGAATCAGAGGGGGGACAGCGGGCGGGAGAGGGGAGTCAGCGGGGGGACAGCAGGCGGGAGAGGGGAGTCAGAGGGGAGACAGGGGGCCGGAGAGGGGGAGTCATTGGGGGGACAGGGGGCGGGAGAGAGGAGTCAGAGGGGGGACAGGGGGCGGGAGAGGGGGAGTCAGCGGGGGGACAGGGGGCGGGAGAGGGGTGTTGGGTGCAGCCTGCAGCGGGGGACGGGCAGGGAGGGGCGTTAGGGGGGGGTGGAACAGGGGAGTCAGCGGCAGAGGAGGGGGCGTTAGCGGCGGCGGGGCGGCCCCTGTGCGAGGAGGTGCAGCAGCCACAGCCCGGGCTCACTCACCTCCGGCCCCGCCGTGGCCGCCCTGGGCAGCACTGGCCAGCCCGCGGCTCCAGGTCCTCAGAGGCAGAACCAGAGCCATCGCGCCGCAGCGGGTCCACAGTCTGTCCTTCCCTCTCCTTCACCAGCCTGGCTCCTTACCCTCTTCCCCCTCCCTGCCCCGCGCTGGGCCAATCACCTGTGGAGCCTGCAGCAGGGCGGCTATTTTTAGGGGTTTCTATATTTAAAATGAAGCCTGACCAGCCTAAGGTCCTGCGTCCAAACAGCTGCTGTGTTGGTGGGGGAGTGTGGTGAGGGGCATTTGGTGAGGGGCATTCTGACACAGAAAGCCTTTCTCTTCATAGCTGCAGGCAGGGGCTTTGTTCAATGCTCTATTCCCAGGGGCTGGCATCCAGTAGGCCATGAGTAAACATTTGCAGAATGAATTGTGGCCTTTTGAATATCCGTTTCCTAAATTTGTAAAATGTGTAATAATTTGTATTTTAAATGATATTTATGAAATTTAAATAAGGTAACACAGGAGATACCAGCTTAGAATCAGACACATAACAGCACCTCAATAGATAGATAGATAGATAGATAGATAGATAGATAGATAGATATAGATATAGATATATGTATTAGTCACAGTTCTTTTTTTAATATATTTTATTGATTTTTTACAGAGAAGAAGGGAGAGAGATAAAGAGCTAGAAACATCGATGAGAGAGAAACATCGACCAGCTGCCTTCTGCGCACCCCCCACCTGGGAGATGCCCTCAGCCAATGTACATGCCCTTGACCGGAATTGAACCTGGGACCTTTTAGTCCGCAGGCCAACACACTATCCACTGAGCCAAACCGGAGTCGAATTCACAGTTCTTTTTAAATATATATATTTCTATTGATTTCAGAGAGGAAAGGAGAGATAGAAACATCAATGATGAATGCCCCAACTGGTTTGGCTGGTGGATAAAGTGTCAGCCTGCGGACTGAAAGGTCCCAAGTTCGATTCTGGTCAAGGATATATACCTTGGTTTGTGGGCACATCCCCCCAGTAGGGAGTGTGCAGGAGGCAGGTGATCGATGTTTCTCTCTCACTGATGTTTCTAACTCTCTATCTCTCTCCTTTACTCTCTGTAAAAAAATCAATAAAAATATATTTAAAAAAAACAAAACAAAAAAAACAAAGGCCGAAGCAGGTTTGGCTCAGTGGATAGAGCGCCGGCCTGCGGACTGAAAGGTCCCGGGTTCGATTCCGGTCAAGGGCATGTACATTGGTTGCGGGCGCATCCCCAGTAGGGGGTGTGCAAGAGGCAGCTGGTCGATGATTCTCTCATCGATGTTTCTAGCTCTCTATCTCTCGCTCTCTTCCTTTCTGTAAAAAATCAATAAAATATATTTTTAAAAATAAAAAATATATTAAAAAAAAAAAAAGAAACATCAACGATGAGAGAGAACCATTGATTGGCTGGCTGCCTCCTGCACACTGAGCCAAACTGGCGTGGGCAGTCATAGTTCTTTGCAAGAGCAGAACTCACTCTAGTTTCTAGAAGATACGCAGCTGTGAACCGTGGGCAGCTCAGGGGACAGCCACAGAGGCCTAGCATCCGCGCAGCAGACACAGCCCTCCTGGGGCAGGGCCGGCAGACGCCACCCAGTCCACACCCGGGTGCCCAGCCGTCAGCAGTGCTGCCCAGGAGAGCCAGCTCCTTCCGCTCTTCGGGAAGCTTGCTCTGTGACTGGCTGTCTTCTGGATCCGAGGCCTTCGCATGTGCTCTGGTTTCAGGAAAGTCCGGGTAACTGAGTCTGGCTTCTGCCTTGGGGAGGCGGGAATTCTATCTGCTGAAAATGCCCACCTATTGGAAGAGTATTCCAAAGATTCCGGACGGCCACAGCTTCGACCAGTGCCTCCTGCCAGGTCTGTTATTTCAGTGTGGGAGGTCTGACTACTCCAAGGGAAACGGAGAGCCTCGCGGGCCCGGAGGACAAAGGTCATTAGGAAGCTGCGGCCTCGGCAGGCACAGCCGGCTGGCCGGCAGGAGCAGGTGCCCTGCAATCCGTGTCTACTGATGCGGCGTCCGGCAGATGCCGCCCGCTTTGAGCCAGAGCGGTGGACCCTGACAGGAGCACACACAAGGAAAGGGGATCGTATGGACCTAATTTAACATGGAGGAGGAAAAGAGGAAGGCACGTTTTCCGAGTGAGTTCTGTAGTGGCCTGGGAAGCAGTCAGATGTCAGGTAGCATTAGGTTATTCCTGAGCCTCGCTGAGCCATAAGGAGTTCCTCCTGCAGTTTTCCCGGCTGGGCTTTGAGATTACAGCTGAGAAGAGGGGGCCCAGTTTCAGTTAAAGTTACTTGGCTTCTCCCTCCTCACAGCTCCCTCCAACCCCCTCCTCACTTATAATACAATAAGGCTCTTGGAGAAATAAAGAGGGGCCACCGCCCGGCCTGCCGGTGTGACTCCATGAATAGAGCATCAGCCTGAGGACTGAAGGTCCCAGGTTTGATTCCAATCAAGGGTCAAAGATCAAGGGCACAAACCTCATACCTCAGCTGCAGGCTAGAGCCCCAGCCCCAGTCCAGTGGGTACAGGAGGCAACCAATCAATGTGTCTGTCTCACATAGGTATTTCTCTCTGTGTGTCTCTTTCCCACTCCCACTCTCTCTAAAAAACCAATGGAAAACAATATCCTTGGGTGAGGATGAATCAAAAATAAGAAATAAAAATTAAAAAATAAATAAAGAGGGGTGTTTTTACCTGAAAAGGCTCTTGGTTCCCCCTCTCCACTCGGAGTTTTGCTGGCCATTGCCAAGCGGTTCCTTGGGGACGCCCAGCCCTGTGGTCAGTCTGGAATTCCCCACTGGGCTTTGCTGCTGGTGCTCAGTGACTGCCTGCTGATCACCCTTGAGTGCCCCGGCCTAAGGGCCAGGGACTTCTCTTCGGTCGTCTGCTTCTCAAGGCTGACCATGGCTTTGTCCTCACTGCCTTTGTGTTAAGTGCGGAGCTGATCCTGCAGTTTTATACTTGACTTTGTTTTCCAAGTTCTCTCACCCACATCACTGGGGCTGCTGCCCACGCTTCCAGTTACCGGGGGTGTAGGTTTTGCTTCACTTCAGGCAGAGAGAGGAGCCAGCTCCCTAGTTGTTCAGTAAACCCTGCAGGCAGCACCCTGGCCCCTTTCAAACATCCCTCAGCTGTTGGTGGTGAAGGGGGTGTCGGGAAGCCTCCATGTCAGCCTCTCTTGTGCCTCTTTCCGGAGGTGCTATGTATCATGAGCATGTTTTCCAACTCAGAGAGCATCCCAACAGGTGAGCTACTGAACGTACATTTTGTTTATGGCTCCAGGACAGCAAATTTGACATTGGAATTGTCCCAGAGAGACAGCTGAGTGGTGATTCAGGACACAGTTAGCTACAAAGGGAGCTGGCGATAGCAATCAGGGTGGAGCCCGCCGGTGGGCTAATGACAACAGCATGGTGGGGTCTCAAGGGGCTGTTCACTCCCTCTGCCCCTGGAAGGGACTAGACGCTTAGAGTCTAGTTGTTCTGTGTCACCTGCCCAACATACCTGTGGCTTCCTCTTGTAATAACGCGCTGGATTTTCTCTGTGCAGTCTCCCACCCTCTCTCATTTTCAGTTCACAGCTCACATGGGGTTGACTCCCTCCAGTTCTAAGAGGGGTCCTGTGATCCGGGGCTAGCCAATCAGAACATTCTGCTCTGCGGGCCACAGTGGTAGGTTTGGGAGGGGCACATGCCAGAAACCAATCATTGTCTCCCTAATAGAAAGAGGCTGGTCAACCGTGAAGCTCTGAAAGGTCAGAGCCAACCACACCCTATCTGAGACAATAGTAACGGCAACTTCCCCATCTTGTAATCATGTAAATCCTTACTGATATGATAATCCGCTTATTACCTGCCTGAGGGCTATGGGTGTTTCCCAAAGCTGCTTCAGGGTACTGGGTGTATCCCACAGCAGCCTCAATAAAAGGGATAGCTAGGCCAGAGCCTAGAGAGTCTTCCCACTAGAGGTTGACTCCCGCCTGGCCCCCCATTTGTCCCAAATTAACTCTTCTAGTCTCTCTCTTCATTTTAGTGTGTGGCCTCCTCCAGAAACTGGACCCTGGGTGGGCCCTAATCACACGGGTCGGGGTTAAGGGTTCCTACAGGCACCAGGACCTTGGGATTCCATTTCGGGCTTCTCTGTTGGAATGTTGAGACAGTGCTTCAGCGGGACTTGGAGGTCCAGGAGCCTCGGACTGAAGTGAATTCTGAAGCCATTTTTCAGAGCACACCGGAAAGATGGAGGGAGAGCTAGCCTTGTTAATGTTATTTGAACCTGTGGGCCAAGATGTGCCAGAATTGAGAAAGACCTTTCACTTACATAAAATGGCAAAAAGCCAGTTTGAGATGGGGTTTTAAGTCTTCATTCATTGCTATTCATTTTCGGTGAAACTCAGTGTATTTCTAAACTTTACCAGCAAATTTCCAGTTTCTGTTCCCCTGTACTGGGGCCATGTTGAAACTTTTTTTTGGAAACCTTTTTTGCCTCCTTTTGTGGCTATGACAGCTATAAATATCTGTAATAAACACTTTGGAGTATATATAATTTTAAAGAATTAAACTTAATGGGCACTTAAAGTGAAGAGGTCTAGTATTTATTAAAATGAAGTTAGAGCAATAAGTTACATATGAATATATATTCCAACTTGCTAAAAGTTAATAGTTGAGTCTTTGTCCTATACTTTTATTTCTTCTTCCATTTCATAATACCGTAATCATGCATCAAAATAAACCTATATGCTGCTCGGTCGGCATTGCTCAGTGGTTGAGCATCAACCTATGAGCCAGGACGTCATGGTTCAATTCACAGTCAGGACACATGCCTGGGTTGCAGGCTCCATCCCCAGTGTGGGGAGTGCAGGAGGCGGCCAATCAACGATTCTCTCTGATCATTGATGTTTCTCTCTCTCTACCTCTCCCTCTCCCTTTCTCTCTGCAATAAATTACCTATATATAAAATAATACATAAATAAGCCTATAGGCTGTGACCTGATTTCTCTGAAGACATACAGTATGTAGTGCTGGGGACACTGAACACTTTAGCGGAGCCCGCACCTGCTCATGGGCCTCACCTGCTGTCACCCTGCCCAAGCTGTAACCAGCGTCTGAACTGCTGCTCCCACTTGAGACCTTAGTCTCACCTCCTGCGTGCTGTGCTCCCTGGGCCGGTGGAATGTAAAGAGGGGGGCTTATTCACCTCAGGCACCCTCTAAACCAGTGTTTTGCCACCACAGTGCTGATTTTTGAAAACACCCGAAGGCCTTTCTGCACTCTCACCAATGCTGCTGGGAATTGGATGAGACCATCCTGGCAATCTGGGGCAGCCCCATTACCACAAACAAATGGGGGACGAAATGCCCTGGGCCCCAGCGAGCAGCTGTGTCTCCTTTCTCTGTTGTCACCATAGAAATAGCCAGCGAGTCGCTGAATGGCAAGCAGAGTGACCGGAAAGACACAAATCAGGGGCAGCCGCTTTCGTGGTCACTTTGGGTAACTTGCTAAGTGCGTCCACATTGTACCTTGGGAGGACAACAAGGATAAAGGAAACCTGAGTTAGCATAGGACACACACACAATACACTCAACATACACACACACAATACATGTAACACACACATATAAAACACACACTCACACACATTTGAGCAACTGGGAAGGTTCCTGGATTCAACTAATGCTAAGTGCCCACTGTGAGTCAGGCACTGTGCCAAAGTCTCTGCTCTCACGGAGCTCAAGTTTTGGTGACAGAAAAGAGGGAAGGGCACTCTGGGCAGCTGGGGGAACTAAAAGAAGTACAGGGTGCAGAGGGGACAAAGGCCATGACCGGTGGCCTGCAGTGGCAGGGCACAGCTAGCCCGGGGCATGCTGCAGGCTGGGCTGAGGCACCTGAGCTCTGTTCTGCAGGCCACGCTGGGGGTAAGGGGGTGGCGGGCAGGCTGCTCCCAGGCGGGAGTGATGTCAGATCTAGGCCTGGAGTCTGGGGTGTAAGGAAGGACTCTAACTAGTGGATGGTATGGAAGGGGAGCCAGAAAGCAGAGACAGGGAGAAGATTAGGAGACCTTTGCAATAATTAAGGCAAATGATGACAAGGATTTGCACTTCAGGCAGTAGCACTGGCAGCAGGGAGGATGCTGGGGATGGTGGGTGGAGGAGGACTGAGAGAGGGCTGAACACCGGAGAGAGATCGGTGCCTCAGAGAATGTGAAAGGAGGGCTGTGGTGAGAAATCTGGGGGAGATGGGCATGGCCGAGGTTAGAGGCTAAGAACAATGGGAGGCAGAATCAGCAGGACGTGTTGCCATAGCATGCCCAGGTCACATGCTATCCCAAAGCACCGCGGCTGTCAGCTCATGTGTTTGCTGGCAGACCTTTCAGGCATGTCAAACTCGAGTTTATTTAAGGAGGCATGTGGCCTGCCAGCCGTGAGTTGGACAGGCTTGGTAGGCCCAAGTAATGCATCAATTCAGCCTGTTGTGCTGATTTTATTCCTGACAGATAAAAGCTTTCGGTTATATCAACTAAAGAGGTAGTAATGGCTTACCCAGCATGATAATTTCCCCGCTCACCCCTTAAATAGAATCTTTCCATAAACCAAAGTAGATCAGCTTTGTCAATGGGCATCTCCCTTAAATCATTCCTAGGAGTCTGGAGATAATCCGGTAAGAGAACACAATCAAGGTCATCTTTGTTCTGTGGGAGGGAAGCAAAGTCGCATTGTTAAGGATGTTATTGGCGCCCTAACCGAGTTGGCTCAATGGATAGAGTGTTGGCCTGTGCCTGAAAGGTCCCAGGTTTGATTCTGTCAAGGGCATGTACCTTGGTTGCGGGCACATCCCCAGTAGGGGGTGTGCAGGAGGCAGCTAATTGATGTTTCTTTCTCATAGATGTTTCTAACTCTCTCTCCATCTCCCTTTCTCTCTGTAAAAAATCAAATATATATATTTGTTATTGGCCCTAACGGGGTTGTTCAGTGGTTAGAGCACCAACACTCAGGCTGAAGGGTCGAGGGTTCAATTCCAGTCAAGGGCACATATCTCAGTTGTAGGCTTGATCCCGGCTCTGGTTGGGGCCATGTTCTCACACATCTGTTTCTCTTTCTGTGTCTCTGCCCCTCCCTTCCACTCTCTCTACAAATCAATGGAAAAATATCCTTGGGAGAGGATTAACAAAATAAAAAAAAGGTAAAATAAGAATGTTATTGAGCTAAAGTAATGTTGGGTACAGAAAGCAACACAGTACTTCATTTGCGGCTAAGCTGCTGATTGAGCAATGCTGAGGATAGTGAGGGTTTAAGAGTCTCAACGGAAGGTAGGGCATTGTCTGAACGGAAGGTTCAGACACTTTCACCAGTGGCCTGCATAACAGGGCCATGTGGGTGGCTTTTGTGCATGGGGCAGCCCTCTGCTATTGAATCTAGATGTTGGCTGTAATACCTTTAGGCCAATGGTGATTTCGGTATTTTGGGGTCATCGTTTCTAAAGTGTTTCCTCTATCCTTATATATATAAAAGAACCAATGACAAATCATAATCAGGGTGCCCAAGAGGTGGAGTTAAGTGTGGTTTTACGTACTTACGGCTTTTTCACCTTTGGAGTTCATTCGGTCGGGTCTGAGTGGAGCAGAGCACATAAAGATTGAGCAACAAGTGAAAAATGTGGTGCCCTACAAGAACCTGTTGGCCCTAAACGTCCTCTTAATTGTTTCTTTGTTTGGGGAAGAAAGAAAGCTGAAATTCCTTTGATTTGGTCAGGATTGATTAACAGCCCAGCCTTTGGTATTAAATGTCCAAGATACCAGTATTTTATCTTAGGCAGGCGAAAATGGAACCTGACTTTAGAGACCTTCTGCCCCCTGGAGGCCAAGTGTTGTAACAAGTGAAAAGTATCTTGAGTCCCACCGTGTCAGAAACAGACCTACATTTTGAAAAAATGTCAAATTTCTTGGAAATTTAAGATCATCTAAGTTTTTTTTTCAATGCCTGAGAAAAGTGACACTTTCACTATGCCCCTGGGCATAACAGTCCACTTATATTGTGTTCTTCCCAGGTGAAGGCAAAAGGTATGGACTGCTTTGTTGCTGGAATGCTGAAAAAATGCATGCATAAGTCCACCAATGAGAAATCATTACTATTGGTTGGAATGGTGAGAAGTAAGGTATGTGGATGAGGGACTATGGGATGTAAAGGAACTACAGTATTATTTGCAGCCCTTAAATCTAGTACACATCTCCCGTCTTTCCAGTTTGCCTGTTTACAGGCAGGGTAGGCATATTGCAAGGAATTGCTAATCCTTGCTTGAGGTAGTCCTAGGTAACGGGTCAGATTCCAGCTAGTGCTTCCAGTGTTCATGGGTACTGCGGTATAGTGGGCAAAGGTTTGGCCACATTAATAGTTACCTTGATAGAATGGCTGATTTGATGTTTCTTATGTCTGAGGGAGAGAGGGCCTATAATTTGAAGGGCACACTTTGTAATATTTTTTTCATTTTCCAACCTTTCTTCTCTAAAAAAAAAAAAAAGTGTTTATTGATTTCAGAGAGAGGGAGAAGGGGAGAAAGATAGGAACATCAGTGATAAGAGAGAATCATCAATGGGCTGCCTTCTGGGGACGAGCCTGAAACCCAGGCATGTGTCTTGACCGGAACAGAACGGTGACCTTCCTCGTATGTTTTCTTCTGCATATGTGTGTTTCATGATTATTACCCTTTCATTTGTCTAAGCACAGTTTGAGTCTGGACTCTAGTTCGAAAAAGATTTCACCTTTTTGTTAAAAAGGAATGTAAGCGTCATGAGTTTCTGGTCTTGGCCCGGTGGGCACCAGAACACTGACCAATTGGAACTGTGCAACTATATCCGCATTAGCATCTTCACCGACCAACCAGAGCAGGACGGTGCTTTTTGGACCAATCAAACTGCAAGGATTTAAAGAGTTTTATTTACATGCGGACCCACCACTCTGGGACCATGGGGGAAGAGGGCGACCAGGACACACTTCTGTCTCTCTAAGTCAGCTTCCCTCCGGCTTAGAGAGCAAAGAATCCCCCTTTCTACTGAGTCCTGTGTTTTTCCTGCCTGGAGCAGACCCCCCACACACACACACCCAGGACATGGACCCCTTGGCAGGCTGCCTCAGCCCAGCGCCACCTCCCTGCCTCACAGCTCAGCTGTAACACTGAGCTGCCCACAGCTGTGCTGGCCTCACTCGCTGCGGTGCCAGTGGAGCTGTTCCTTCTTCATTTGAAGCTCCCCAAATTGGGGTTCCTGTTGGCCTTGAATTGGCACCGACAACCATGGGCTGACACTGATGAAGTCCGAGAAGCTGAAGCAGATGAACTGCGTTCTCAGAGGACAGCTAAGGGGCGTGAGCAGTCCCTCCAGCTTTGCTAACACCATGTGCTGGGAGGGGGGGAGGAGGAGGGAGTGAGGAGGGGTGGGGGGAAAAAAGAATGCGGCACCATCATCCGGGCAGAGGGCCGTGGGTGCGGGCTGCTGTCCTTGGCCAGCTTTGACCCAGTGAGATGCTGCATGACTCCTGGCGCACCCCTCTCTCCTGAGGGCCCTGGGGTGGTGTTGCAGAGGCCCCACCCTGAGAAGCCTCACCCCAAGGGACACAGAGGCCCCAGGCGCTCTGCTCCGGGAAAGGGGCGCCGCTGAGGCCCCAGACTGGTGGGTACCGCAGCCTCCCGGCCCGGTCCTCTCCCCAACGCGGCCTGGGAGTGGGCAGTTCGTTACCCCCCACCCCCCACCCACCCCCCGTCCGGAGGCCCAGGCCCCGCCTTCTCACCCAGCCTCGCCGGAGGTGCCCCTGCCCCGCCCCCAGCGCGCCCCGCCCCTCCGCTCCCCGCTGCTCCTCTCCCAGTGCGGTGGGGGCAAGCCGACAGCGCGCCCTGGTGGCCGGAGGCAGTGAGAGGCCGGCTGGAGGGCGCTGGAGGTTCAAAGTGACGAGTTTGAGGAACGCGGGGTGGTAGGGCTGGGATTAGGGTGAAGCACTGGCCTCTAGCACAGAATTTAAGGGAGCGCCCTCAAACAGTAATCAAGATAAACAACATTTAAGTGCAATCTTTTTTAAAAAACATAACCAAAAATTTAATGTGAAAAATCGATTATGAATAAAATATCAAGTTTTAAAATAATAGCATTCCTGGCCTAGAAATGGTAGTTGGCTTCACCAGCCTTTTTTAAGGATGATACATAAAAGTGGGAGATTCATGTAGCTATCTCAATTATTGGAGCTAATTGTCAAACTGAAAAAGTTTAAGAGCGTGGAGAAAGCCATACTAGACAAGTGAGACAAGAATGAAAAAAACGCCGGGACCGGTTTGGCTCAATGGATAGAACGTCGGCTTGGAGACTAAAGGTCCCGGGTTCGATTCCGGTCAAGGGCATGTACCTTGGTTGCGGGCATATCCCCAGTAGGGGGTGTGCAAAAGGCAGCTGATCGATGACTCTCTCTCATCGGTGTTTCTAACTCTCTATCTCTCTCCCTTCCTCTCTATACAAAATCAATAAAATATATTAAAAAAAAAAAAAAAAAAAAAAAGAATGAAAAAAACACTTCGTTTAATGTCAAAAAGCAAAACACAAAACCTGTAAAGAACAAAACACTCTGCAGCTTCTGAATTTGTCAACAAACTGTATTACAACCATACAATAAAATACAACTCAGCAACAAAACAAAATAAAAATAAAATTTTAAAAAAACATTCGACCTCGTATTTTCATGACTTCCTTCACTTGCCTTACTCCAAAACAGGTGGCTGGCACAGGCTGTAGATAACTGATTAAAATGGCATCAAGTATTATTCGTCTTGGTTGCCAAATATTCCTGTGTTCACTTACATTTTGCACCAGAGGCTAGTGCCTCTCGCATCTTACTCCAGGGCTGCCTCTGCCGAGTCTGGCAGTGGCCTGCATTTAGAAAAGGCCCTGACTCTGGCCTCCAGCTGCCTGAGTGACCCTGGGCCACCATACCCCCCTTAGCTTCAGTTGACCTTCGTAACAGTAGGGGGACTCCAACTCCAGGATGGAGGACAGTCTTGGCAATTCTCAAAAGCGGTGATTCCCAGGGTGGACATTTCACTAGAGACACATGTGCCTATATGTGAGTACCAAGTGAGCCTAAGCATTGGTCCTAGCAGACAAGAGTTGAAAAGAATGTTCATTAGCAGTTAAATGGATGTATAAATGAATGGTATTTCAAACAACGTCATACTGTACAACAAAAATGAATGATAACAACTGTGTACAACTATAGAGATAAACCTTACAGATGTACCACAAAAGAAATGAGAGAGAAAACATACAGTCCAATTCCATTTCTACAAAGTTTAAAATCCAGCAAAAAATCACAGTGTATCATTTAGAAATCTATATATAGGTGAGAAACTATAAAGTCAAGCAGGAAATCGTCACAAATGTCAGGATAGTCGTTTTAAAATATATTTTATTGATTTTTTACAGAGAGAAAGAGAGAGGGATAGAGAGTTAGAAACATCTATGAGAGAGAAATATCGATCAGCTGTCTCTTGCACACCTCCCACTGGGAATGTGTCCGCAACCAGGGTACATGCCCCTGATCGGGATCGAACCCGGGACCCTTCAGTCCGCGGGCCGACACTCTATCCACTGAGCCAAACCAGTTTCAGCTTGGGATAGTTTCATAGCCCTAGAAATGAAGTAGCAGGTGTGAACTGCCATTTCTTGCCCTGGGTGGTGGTTACAGGAATATTGCCTTTTGTTCTTTAAGATGCACACATAGGTTTTACGTACTTTTACATACACTTGACTTTTTTTGAATACTGGAAAAGATAGAAGAGTATCTAGAACAGTGCCTGGCACATGGTAGATACTCAATAATAATTTGCAAAATGAATGAAATGATCTAGTGCTGTGGCAGACTCTTTGTCAGGCAGTAAGTGGCAGAATCAGTATGGCCCCAAGGTTGTTGCTCAGAAACCAAGGCCAGAAGCTTAGTGAAGATGAAATCTCAGTGGTAAGGCTACTGCACTAAGTGCAAAGAGCAAGTATTCTCAAGTCCTTACCCGAGATGTGTGAGGGTTGGTGTCCTGGTGAGTTCCTGCCAGGTCTCTGGAATCCTCAAAATGGGGAAGAGGGGAGTGATTAAACCTCTTATCACCCAAACACATGATCTTGAAGTTCCAGCCTAACTTTTTTTTAAAAAAATGTTTTTATTGATTTCAGAGAGAGAGAGGGAAGGAGAGAGAGAGAGAGAAACATCGATGTGGTAGGGAAACATCAATTGGTTGCCTTCCACATACACCCTGACCAGGGAATGAATCCATAACCTGGACATGTGCCCTGACTGGAAATCGAACTGGAGACCTTTCGGTGCATGGGACAATGTTCAACCAATTGAGCCACACAGGCCAGGGCCAGCCCAACTACTTTTATAACAGGCTTACAGCAACAGCCACCTCACTCACCTACATCTAACATCTGAGGAACTGGTGCAATCCCTTAGTCCACCATCAATGCCTACTTCACCTGTCCCTACCTAGTCCTCTCGGGCTGCTGATATTCATGGGCATGGACAATTCTTTGTGTGTGTGTGTTGGTTTTTTTGTTTTGTTTTGTTTTTTAAATAAATTTTTATTGTTCATATTATTACAAATGTTCCTCCCCCCCTCCCCGCCCATTGCTCTCCTCCACCAGGTTCCCACCCCACCTTCTGCCCTTTTCCCACTCCCCATTGTCCTCATCCATAGGTGTACAGTTTATGTTCAGTCTCCTCCCACATCCCCCTCTCCCCTTTCCCCCAAGAATCGTCAGTTCACTCCCCTTCCATACCTCTGATTCTATTATATTCAACAGTTAATATTGTTCATCAGATTTTTTTTTAATTTCCTTGGTTTTTAGATTCACTTGTTGATAGTTACATATTTGTTGTTCATAACTTTTTTTATTTACTTTCTCTTCCGAAAGAACCTCCTTCAGCAATTCATATAATTCTGGTTTAGTGGTGATGAACTCCTTTAGCTTTTTTTTATTAGTGAAGCTCTTTATCTGGCCTTCAACTCTGAGTGATAACTTTGCTGGGTAGATTATCTTTGGCTGTAGGTTATTACTATTCATCACCTTGAATATTTCTTTTTTTTAATATATTTTATTGATTTTTTACAGAGAAGAAGGGAGGGAGATAGAGAGTTAGAAACATCTATGAGAGTCATCGATCAGCTGCCTCTTGCACACCCCCTACTGGGGATGTGCCCGCAACCAAGGTACATGCCCTTGACCAGAATCGAACCCGGGACCCTTCAGTCCCCAAGCCGACGCTCTATCCATTGAGCCAAACCTGTCTCAGCTTGAATATTTCTTGCCATTCCCGTCTGGCCTGCATGGTTTCTGTTGAGAAATCAGCTGACAATCATATAGGTGCTCCTTTATAGGTAACTACCTGCTTTGCTCTTGCTGCTTTTATCGATAATATTCTCTCTTTGTCTTTTGCTCTTGGGATTTCTATGATGATGTGTCTTGGTGTGGTCCTCTTTGGATTCCTTTTGTTTAGAGTTCTGTGCACTTTCTGGACTTGTAAGTCTAATTCTTTCACCAGGTGGGGGAAGTTTTCTGTCACTATTTCTTTCAGTATGTTTTCGATATCTTGCTCTCTCTCATCTTCTGGGACCCCCATAATTCTGATGTTGGTTCACTTGAAGTTGTCCCAGAAGTTTCTTACATTACCTTCATTTTCTGGATTCTCTTGCCTTCTTGCTTCTGCAGAGGAGTGTCTTCTGGCTCTTTATGTTCCAAATCTTTGACTTAATTCTTGTGATCTTCCATTCTGTTTTTAGGACTCTGTATAATATTTTTTATTTCAGACTATGTATTCTTTATTTCTTGTTGATCCTTTATCATTTCTTGTTGATTCCTTATTAATTCTAGTTGATCCCTTTTCATATCCTCATAGGTCTTATCGACCTTTTCTAGGAAATTCTTGAAAAACCTTATAAGCATAGATTTGAACTCTATATCCAGTCGCTTTTTGTCCTCCATTTCTTTCTCCATTTGTGATCTATTTGTCCTCCATTTGTCCTCCATTTGTGATCTATTTTGTCTTGGCATTTTCACAGCTTCCCTGATGGGGCGGGGTTTCAGGGTGGAGCCTACAGCCTTGGCTTCTGTCAGCCCCGCCCTATGCGGTTCCTGAGTAATCCCCAGGGTTGTTCAGTACTCGTTGCAAGCACCTCTGAGAGAAAGGTGCCCTCGATTTTTGCCTGCTACTAAACAGTCTAGGCTCTCCCCCAATGAGCCCAGAACTGGGGTTCAGTTCAGTTGGAAGTGGAGTTGAAGGTGGCCTTCAGAGCAGTCCAGGGCTTTTATCTCCTTTCCATCAGGGCAATCCCGAGGCACAGCCAACCATCCCTTCTCTGTGCGCAATGTGCGCACCTCTGGGACCTCCTTTCACAGCTCCCCCGGGGCTCCGCCTTACAGCCCAGCTTCCTATGGATGAGCCTGGGTCCCTGGAGTCTGGCCTAGAACTGGGGCTCAGAGCAGTCGGAACTGGGGCCCAGAGCTTTTATCTCCTTCCTGCTAGGGAATGCCAGCCAGGCACTCAGCCTCCCTCCTCTCCGGCTCCATCCTCTCCACACACACCGCGTGTCTCCATGCCTTAGGCTTTTACAGCTCCTCCGCTCTTCCTTCTGGTTTTCTCCTTGCTTCTTGTTGTAGAATTTCCAGTCAGTCGACTTTCCTGTAATTCTAGGTAATGTCCATTTTATATTTTAGTTGTATTTTATTGAAATTGTTGTGTGCGGCTGCGGCCAGGTGTTTAGCTGTGCAGCCATCTTGGATTCTCCCCAATTCTTTGAAGGCCAGGGAAGGACTGAACTTGATGGGCCCACTGGGTTCCACAGCCCTCCTGTTCAGAATGTCTCCTGACTGCCTCTCATGTCCTGGGGAAGCTCAAGAATCAGGCCCCTCCTACCCTAGCTGGCTTGATTCAGTGGATAGAGCATCGGCCTGTGGACTGAAAGGTCCCAGGTTTGATTTTGGTCAAGGCCACATACCCGGGATGTGGGTTCAATCACTAGTGGGGGGCATGCAGGAAGCAGCTGATCAATGGTTTTTTCTCATCATTGAGTTTCTATCTATCTCTCTTCTCCCTTACTCTCTGAAATCAATTTTATATATATATATACTCAGTCTCCTCCCTGAAGAATTTAAATTTCACTTAAGTTTTGCAAAATGCAAATCCTTTTGAAAGTTTACCCAGTAAACTCCCTATCCTCCTAGCCCTAGGCAACCACTAATATACTGCCCATTTCTCTAGATGACCTATTCCGGACATTTTGTATAAATGGAATCATATAGCCTGTGGTCCTCTGTGTCTGGCTTCTTTCATTCAGCATGATGTTTTCAAGGTTCATACATGATGTAGTATGTGTCAGTATTTCATTCCTTTTTTGTTGAATTTATTGGGTTACATGGTTAATAAAATTATATAGGATTAAGGTGTACAATCTATAATACATCATCTGAATATTGTATTGTGTGTTCACCACCCCAACTCATGTCTCTATCCATCACCCTTTACCCACTCCTGCCTGGTAATAAGCATACCAGAGATGTGTGAGGGTTGGTATCCAAGACGATTGTGGGGTTACAAAGGATGTGGTAGTGACTGTACAATTCTGTGTAAATACCAAAAGCCATTGAATTGTGCCCTTGAAATGGTGGAGGGTATGGTATGTGAAGTATGTCTCAATAAAGCTGGGTGTGTGTAAGAAAAAGTATGACTTCTGTTTGGCTTTTTGAAATGTTGACAATAACTCCCTCCACAATCTCCCCTCCCTGAAAAGAAAGGATGCTTGTGTCCTGCTCCTTTTCTACCTAGTCACCCTCCAGCATACAGCTGGGAGTGTGTCAGGGATGGCAGGAGAACCAAGAATTCCCAGCTTAGCAGGAAGTTTAGGGGTTTGGGAGTTAACATTGGTTTCCTAGGGCTGTCGTAATAAATTCCCCTATATTGGGTGACTTAAAACAACAGTTCTACAGACCAGAAGTCTGACATCAAGGTGTGGGCAGGGCTGCGCTCCCTCTGGAGGCCCTGGGTAAGAACCTTTCCTCGCCTCTTCCAGGGTCTGTTGGCTGTGACATTTCTCAGCTTCCTTGTGATATACTGAGTAACTTCATTCATCCAAAATCACTCACTGAACACCTTCCAAGTGCCATATTTTGTGCTAATACAGCAGTGAACAAGACAGAGGTGGTCTCCGCTCTCAAGGCTAAGTGGGAGAACCTAATATGCAAGAGAAAGCAGGAAATGTGGTGTTTACTTTTCCAACATCTACAGCCTACAGAGGCTCAGTAGGTGAATGAGACAATAGAGTGAGACAAATTACATCCAAGCTGCAGGAAAGGCAAGTTTTAATGCAGGCGTAAACCGATGCTCATAAGTGTTACAAAAAGACATAGGAGAGTCATATACTCATTGAGGGGTTGCTCTGGAAGGGGCCCTGAAGACCATTCTATCCTATCTGCTCATTTTACAGATGAAGAAACTGAAGCCCAGAGAGAAGTGATTGGGGAAGGGGTAAAGAGTGACATAAAGAGGTTGGCATGGGTGGGGACTTCTTGATATCCAAAGAGTCTCTGGCTTTACAAGATTTGTGCTGAGACTTGAATGTGTTGTGCCTGACTCAGATCCAAGAGGACACTGGCCATGAAGAGATGTCTTTCGATGTGGGAGAGGATAAAGAGAAAGAGCCAGTGATCTCATTCTAAGCTTCAGAACTTTTTTGTTCTTTTAGTTTTGAGGAGGAAATGCTGAAGAAATAGGAAAAAAAAAAATACCTGTAGGAAAATAAATACAGTGATATTCTTACTTTTAAAATGTATACTGTCCAGGGTGCTGAAAAAGCTCACAGTTTCCAGGCTACAAACACTTTCACATCTGCTTATTTCTGAGACTCTAGTTACTTGTACCTAGCTTATTGGGAAATATGAGCAGCTACTGGTACAGAGTGACCAGTAAGCGTGAGGATGAAGCCTTTGGAAGCCATTATCCGTGCTCTGTTCTTGTCTGCCTCTGACTTTTTTCATGTCCCCTCCTCCTCACCCTTGCCAAGCCTTTGCTCACCACTCTTTGGGGTTATTAGTCCAGAAAAATGCTACCATCACCTTAGGTACCCACACCCTGAAAATAGGATGGAAATTAGGGAAGATTACAGGTGACAGACCGAGACAGTTCACAAGGCATGTGCATGCTCAATGACAGTTTTCTGGAAGTGTGGGAACCAACCTCCAAAATGGCCCCAATGATTCCTACCTCCTGAGAGTCATGCCTTTGTGCAATCCCTGCCTCTTAGTGTGCACTCCCTTGAGCAATAGAATGTGGCAGAAATGCTACTTCCAAAATAACTCTACAAAAAGACTACAGCTTCCACGTGGGTATCCTCTGTCACTCTCTTGGTTGCTTGGCTTGTTGATGCCAACTGCCAAGTTGAAAGATGCCCTTAGGTTTGACCCAAATGTCAAAGAATTGATGTTTCTGGTCAACAGCCAGGGAGGACCGGAAGCCTGCCAACAGGGATGACAGTGACCTTAGGAGTGGATCCTTCCCCATTCGAGCCTTGATATGACAACAGCCCTGGTGACAATGATCACAACCAGAGGAAGCTAGTTAAGCTGAGCCAAAAGTCCTGGCCCACAGAAACTGTTTGTTGTTGCAAATCTCTTGACGAATTGAGACAGGGGCCAGTTCCTTACTGCTGGCTCTTTCTGACGGCCAGTAAGATAAAAAGACATGGGGTTTCCTATGGCAACGTGGCAGTGATCGGTAACTAATAAAGGTAGAACAGAATCTATTCATCTATTATATGCAATTGAACCATATTTTTCTTTCCATGTTGAGGCCTCAGCAGCTGAAGCTGGAAAGCAGGCTAGCTCTCTGGAGTTGGGCTAGATTGAGATTTTCAAACCATTCATGTGAGGTTTGCCTTTCCCATGCGCCTCCTGGTCTTTCTCATAATACCTGCTCAGTCCCTAGACCTCCACCTTCATCTTTCTGAGGTGACTAAGACCCTTGACTCTGGCCCTTCATTGAGGGGTGGCTCTGAGAGGAGCCCTGAAGACCCAATAAGCAGCAATAGCTATGTATGGAAGAGTGGGTCTCAGGTTCCCAAGTCCAGCTCTCAGCTTGCATGGTAATTATTGCACTATCTCTGGGCCTCCCATTCCCAAGTGTTCCCTCCTAACCCGTACTTCCTATCTATTAAGACCATTCACCTATAGAACTACAGTTCAGCCATCAAAATCAGGGAATTGCCATGGAAACCTCAGACACTGTTCAAGCTTTGCTGGTTAACACAAAATGTCCTTTACAGCAAATGGGTACATTTCAGAGCAGCACATTTCATTCAGCTGTTATGTCTCTTTAGTCTCCGTTATACTAGAACAGTGCCTCAGCCTTTTCTCAACACTATCTTAAACTTTTTCTTATGGTTCCTCCGAGGGAAGGAACTATACACACACGTGTGCACGTACATATTTCTAAATCTATCTATACACTTATTGAAAATCATACATCCACTTCAATATACCTCCAATTCCATCTCAGCACCTTAGTCGCCGGAGTCTTCTCTCTTTCCCTATTTGTGCCTCTCTGACACCAAGAAACCTCTCTCATTATCCTTAGTACATGTAATAATTTGAACAATACCTGGTGTCATGAGTCTCCTATCTCCCTGCCATCTTTTTCCTTCCATGAAGCCCTCCTCACTTCGCTCTGCCGCTGCGTCTCTCCTATTTTGCTCTGTCTGACCCTAAAGGCTTGAAGACTTGATAATTCAGGAAGGGAAGGGATGAGGGACAGGGAAGAGCAGATCTCTTTTGAAGTATTTTTTTTTTCCTTTCTTCTTTTCCTCCTTGCTTGTCCCTTTAGTTTGCATAATTATAACAACATTCTTTCCTTCTAATTAGCTCTTTTTAGCAAGCCATTGGCTTAGAAACTAGATTCACTTCTTCACTCCTTTACTCCTTCACGATATAAAGTTTGCTGTTGCTATTGTTTTTATTGTTTTATTACTGAACACTGAGAGGTCCTGGTTCTGAATGAGGCCTTTCCTGGGAGCAGAGAGCATGAGCTTGGGTGCATGGAAAAATAACCTGGAATGAGGATTAAAAATAATAATAATAATAATAATAATAATAATAAAAAGAAGGCAAAATCTGGAGACAGAGCACCAGATGCATGGGCTAACAGTGGAAGGACAGTCCAGCAGAGCTGGACATGTGGTCTGGTCAGCCTCGGGAACACAGGCAGCTGTGAGGAAGAAAGAGAAGGGCCTCTCGGTGCAGACTCTGCTCAGAGAACAGATCAGTAGTGCTTAGGGAAGACCACCATCTAGCTGCCATGTACCCTAACTTTTACCAACAGAAATGTTTGTGTGGGCAGCCCTCCCCAGTGCCCAGGCCAAGGGCCATGTTCAGGCCCAGTGTCTGGGTGTGGGATCCCTTAACACGACCTGCATGGTTCAGGGCCCACTCAGGGTCTGGTTTCTGGAGAAGGCCACACACTAAAATGAAGAGAGAGACTGGAAAAAGAGTTAATTTGGGAAAATGGGGGCCAGGCGGGGAGTCCACCTCTAGTGGGAAGACTAACCTCTCTCTGGCCTTTTACCATTCCTTTTATTGAGATTCTGAGACAAAGACATCTCTTAGGCGGGAAGTTCCAACAACAGAAAATCAACAAGAATTTACATTTACATATGATTAACAAATTAAAGTTGCCTCAACCACTACTATCTCAACTAGATGATGAGTTAATAGCTCCGACCATTCAGAGCCATCAAGGTTGGCTAGCTCTTCCTACATTTTACTACCAGGGAATAAATGTTTGGTTTCGGTTAGCCAGCTCTTTCTACATTTTACCACCAGTGACTTAACTTAGAGTTAATGAGTTAATCGTTCTGACCATTCAGAGCCATCAAGGTTGGCCAGCTCTTTTTACATTTTGTTACCAGTGACTATGTTAGGTTTTGGTTTCGGCATCTGGGCACAAGCAAATCTTCACCATGTTTTCCTTCATTGAGGGAGCAGAGAAAGGGCCTGGGGAACCTGCGAGGGAAGCAACTAAAGGAAAGGGGGCTGAAGACAAATACTGGACCTTTTGACCCCACCTAGAAATACCACAAAGCATCCCCTGAACTCAACAGACAAGTCTCCTGATCCTTCACTTTGGCTTCCTCGGGCCCATTCAGTTCTAGTTTACCCTATAAAGACAATTCTTCTTCAAAAGGGTCATACATCCCAGAACTCACATAGTCATCCTAAGTTCAAATTCTGGCAGAAACAGCCTTGTTTATGGCACCTTCTGGAGGTTAGGACTCCAGAACACAGCCTTCTCTATGGAAATTCTGGAGTTTAGGACTCCAGTACATAGCCTTCTTTATGGAACCTTCAGGAGGTTAGTGTTAGAGAATGGGAATATTTGAGCACTCCGGAGAGGCCGTGGACTATGCCCCAGATAGAGTTGTCAGTGCTGACACCAGGCCAGGCCTTGAGATATGGTCTCATGGCCCCTTCCCAGTTGCACCTCACAAAATAGCCTTGCAAGTTAGAACACTGAGGAGGAGAACCAAGATGATGGCCTAGGTAAGCTGCCGCCTCACACAACAATTTTAAAAACAACAACTAAAATCAGAATGGACTTCATCTAAAAACACAGAAAAGCTGGCAGAGTGGGAAATCTACAACTAGAAAGGAGAGAGGCTCACAGATTGGATTGGAAGCCGCAAAGCGCTGAGTGGAGTTATGACATTACTGGCATCTGTCACAGAGACATCTCCAAGACATTGAGCCATCAATCAGCGCCTGCCAAAGTGTCCTGGAGCCCACCCCTTCCTGTTCTACCCTGGGTCCAACCCTCTTCTGTTCCTCCCCTTTAAAAAAACCTCAGACCATCCACGTGCTGCTGATCCTCCATGTCCAGGTGGCAGCCCGGCTGGGTCCATCCCCCCTCCCAACTCCTCCAATTCTGATTTCTCTACCTCCGTAATGAGTCCCGCTCATTACCGGGGAATAAACTTTACTTTAAAACTCCTTGGTGGTCAGTTTCCTGCGCCTCAAACCTTACAATTGGGAGACACTCTCATGCAGAGAGGAAGTGCAGCCGAATGCCTGGCTGGCGGGAGGGGAAAGGAATTCCCTATTGCACTGAACCCTTTCCGACTGTACTGAACCCCAACCCCGGCTGAAACCCCATGGACCCAGGCTCAAACGGGTGGAGTCTGGACTGTAGAGAAAGGCACCCAGAGACTGCAAGGTCTACAGTCGTGCGCGACTGAGTACGCACAGAGGTCTGACCGCGGAGGTTGCCGCTGCCTCTCCATAGCAGAAGGAGTCAGAAGTTCCAGACTACAGAGACCCAACCCAATTCCAGGCGAACCCCTGGGCACTCCCACTCTTGCATGGGGGCCGGTCAGGTGGAAACTCAGGGGCGTTGCAGAAGGCAGAGGTCAGGCGGAAACTCAGGTGAGTGCACAAGGGTAGGGCTGACGGGAAGTCTAGACTGTCAGCTCAGCCCTGAGACTCTGCCCCATCCAAGCTGAGCACAGAGGCTTCTGCAATTTTGCAAGTCTGATCCTATAAGACTGTCTCCAATACAGAAGGTATCCCAGAGTAGACACAGCTGATACCCACATCCAATTGGCTTGAAGGTCAATTCCTCCCAGGGATACCAACAACAATAAAGACTTAGCTACAACAAGGCTGTACACGCAGTCCACAAAAGGGAGCACCAAGAATGTCTACCTCAGGTAACTGAGGAGGCTGACCCACTGGGCCATATAGGACACCAAACACACAAAGCCATTCTACCAACTCTGGGAAGCAACGAAAATGCCAAGACAAGGAAATAGATCTCAAGCGAAAGAGATGGAGAACAAAAGACTGGATATAGAGTTCAAAACCACGGTTATAATGTTTTTCAAGAATTTCCTAGAAAAGGCCGATAAATTTATTGAGACCGAACTAGAAATTAAACATAAACTGACTAAAATAAAAAATAAAAATATTATACAGAGATCCAACAGCAGACTGGAGGATCACATGAATCAAGTCAAAGATTTGGAACACAAAGAGCCAAAGGATACTCCTCTGGAGAAGCAAGAAGAAAAGAGAATCTAGAAAGTTGAGGATAGTGTAAGGAGCCTCTGGGACAACTTCAAGTGTGCCAACATCAGAATTTTGGGGGTTCCAGAAGAAGAGAGAGTGCAAGATACTGAAAACATATTTGAAGAAATAATTTCAGAAAATTCCCCCCACCTGGTGAAAGAAATAGATTTATAAGTACAGGAAGCATATAGAACCCCAAACAAGAGGAATCCAAAGAGGACCACACCAAGACACATAATAATTAAAATTTCAAGAGCAAAAGACAAAAAGAGGATCTTACAAGCAGAAAGAGAAAAGCAGTTGGTTACCTATAAGGGAGCACTCATACGAATATCAGCTGATTTCTCAACAGAAACTATGCAGGCCAGACGGGAGTGGCAAGAAATATTCAAAGTGATGAATAGCGAGAATCTACAACCAAGATTACTGTATCCAGCAAAGTTATTCAGAATTGAAGGTCAGATAAAGAGCGTCACAGATAAAAAAAAAAAAAAAAAAAAGTTAAAGTAGTTCTTTACCACCAAACCAGTATTATATGAAATGCTGAAAGGTATTATTTAAAAAGAGGAAGAAGATTAAGTGAATTAAAAATCTGAGGAACAGAATAAACTGGTGAATATAATAGAATCAGGGGCAAAGAAAGGGAGTGGATTGATAATTATCAGGGGGAAGGGCTGTGTGGGTGTAGAAAGAGACTGGATTAAAATCATACACCTGTGGATGAGGACAATGGTGGGGGGGAGGTGAGGGCAGAGGGTGGGGCTGGAACTGGGTGGAAGGGAGCTATGAGGGGAAAAAGGAGAAACAATTGTAATAATCTGAGCAATATTTTTTTTTAAAGGATAGAACACTGTCAGCTTTCTAAAGTACAAGATGACCCTGTAAATAAATGGTCATCAATAGCATGGCCCTAACATTATTTGGGAAAAACTGGCTTTGTCTTGGGTTGCTTACTCTGCAAAAACAGGGTGTGGTTAATCTGCTTAAAAGTGGTCTTGCACAAAGGGTCGGGGCTGCTCTCTGACTTCCCTGCGTGGAGAGAGAACAGTTGTCCGCCGGCAATTAAAAACACCCTAAATTTTAATTTGGTCTGGACTCCAGTGGTCGTTCACTCAGTTAGTACTCCAGAACACAGCCTTCTCTATGGAACCTCCTGGATCACACCTTCTCTGTGGAACCTTCTGGAGGTTAGGACTGCAAAACACAGCCTTCATTAGGCCACACTTTCTGGAGGTGAGGGCTGCAAAACACAGCCTTCTTCATGGCACCCTTTCTGGAAGCTATGATTCACCCCGCTTTCCTCCCCCCATTTCCCCAGGATGACGTAGTTGTTCCTCTTATATTTATTAGCTCCGCCCTCAGTGATGTTTAATCAGATCTGAAGCCTCGTCGGAAGCTCTTGCCACACTCCAGACGGCAGTAGGTTTGCCACCCACGAAGCTGCTTTGGTGAATGTCAGGGACCTACGCTTCGGTCAGTCCACGGTCCTGGCACTCACAGGCTTTGGAGATTGCGGGATAGTTGGTTTTGGCAGGAGCTTCTTTCTCCCAAATCCAGAGGCGAGTGTGGACCAACAAGCAAATATCTACTAGCCCGAGATGCTCTAGGAAGTGGCAGCGAGTGGTTTCTGTAAGTTTAACTCTCTCATTCAACTGACCGATCAGGAGCTCCCCGTCTGCGGCCGCTATCAAGTATTTGATACTTTGGTCCTGGCTCGGGATTCTCAATGCCTCAGAGCGGACTTTAGTACCCACTTCGCTGGGGGGCGGCGAACCGAGCCAGAAGGAAAGGGTGGTCGTTGCCGAGGGCACCCTGGGGGCGGACTACACGTCACCTAGTGCAGCACGGTACGGAGACTCCATGGTCGCATGCCTGGGATCTCCAGGTGCACAGCGCACTGCGGGTCCCCTGGGAGACTTTCTCATCCCTACTAGAGCGGGCGTGTGCTAGGCGGGAACTACATATCCCAGCATGCACCGCACGCACCGCCTGGGCTCGCGCAGCGACTAGAGAACTACTGCCCTCGAAGTGCTTTCTGCGACTGTGCAAGCGTCAGAGTGCCGGGTTCGGGAACTACAACTTCCGACTTGCCTACTGACTGCGGCGGCGCCATCTAAACGGCGTCAGAGAGGAGGTGCCTGGCCGCGCCCCTCTCTTCCAGTTCCTCTCCCTCAGATCGGAGGCTGGAGGGGGGCGGAGCCTTAGGCCCGAGCCAAGATGGCGGCTGCGAAGCCAACCCCTACGGACTCGCTCTCTTTCTGCCTCGCGCAGCTCTCGGCGGCGGCCGGGGAGGGTCTAGGTGGAGCAAAGGATACAACTACCAACGAGACACCCTTGGGCCGTGCGCTCTTAGCTCTCCGCACGCGCCACGTCAAGGCAAAGGGGGGAATCGAGCGCTTCCGGGCACGCGGCGGGCTCCTCCCCCTTCTGGCGCTGCTACGGCGAGCGTCGGCGGTGGATCCCGCCCCGTGTCTGGCCGGCCCTGGCTCCTCCCCTTCGTCGATCGAGTCTGCTGCTTCGGCTGGCCCCGCCCCTTCGGCTGGCCCCGCCCCCTCCTCTGCGTCCTCATCGACGCCCTCGCCGCCTGCGCGCCTGCGCAAGACCCTGGACTTGGCGCTCAGCATCCTGGCCAACTGCTGCACGGAAGGGGCGTGCCGGACTGAAGTGCGCAGACTCGGAGGCATTCTGTCTTTGGGTAAGTGCTCCGCCCCCGTGTCCTAGAAGGACTCCACGCACTCCCCATCCCGGCCTGGGCTTTGGCGGCGTCTTGAGTTCTTTGTGTTGTATCCCGGAAGCACAGGCGTGATGACAGCGCGGTGCCCACCCTTCTCAAGCTTTCACGCCCCGTTAGGTTACAGCGCTGTTACACATTATACTCGAGCTCTCTCAGATCAATAATTACAGCCATTTCTCCCTCGCCTCTGGGCTGGTGAGGCTACAGGGATTATTTGGTGACTTTTCGATGATTTTCACCCTCCCTTTATGAGGGTCATGGCAGACAGTGTCTCCTGAATGTCCGGCCCTGTGCAGGGCTGTCATCTGATGAGATGTAGTGGTCAGAAAAGTGGGCTCTGCAGTCAGCTGGACCCCTAGAGGCTAGGATTCCTTGTTGCTGATGGGATAATAATAGCTACCTCGCAGACCTGGAGATGGGGGAAATGAAATGCAGATACAGAAAACAGATACTCTAAACATGAACTGGGCACTTCAGCTAAAAACAAGCAGTTAACAAATCCTAACAAGACAGCAAGCTTTTCTGTTTCCCAGCTAAGTTGGCGCGCCCTAGTGGCAACGTTGTGAATATAGTTTACTTACAGCCTGTATGAAATTATACGGGTTAAAAAGTGTTTTATTGATTTCAGAGAGATAGAAACATCAGTGATGAGAGAGAATCATTGATCAGTTGCCTCCTAAATGCCCCCTACTGGGGTTTGAGCCCGCAACCCAGGCACATGCCCTGACAGGAAATTGAACAACCACTATTAACACCAGCCAGGTGATATACCAATTTTGACAAAATCTTAAAATTTGGGGTAATGAAACATATGTTGATATTTTAAATGTGCATAAAATGCATCTGGACCAAAATATGTTTGACAGGAGGTCTGGCACATTAGTCTTCAATAAATTAAATATTTTATTATTAGTGTACAACCCCCATCATTCAGTCACTAGTCTGCCTTTTGAATATCTCTGTAATCCATCCACTTCTCTCCCTCTTCCATCGTGTGCCCAGAACCCTGTCCCCATGTCCTGGGCTGTGCTGGAAACTGATTTGGTTCAAGCAGCTGTTCTTTCTCACCTAGACTATTGCACCAACTTCCTTCATGTGTCCCCTGCCTTATTCTCCCCCCTATGATCCATTCTCTCTCCTGGCTGCCAGATTCTAGCACACATTCCTATTCTTAAAGCCTGATGTGGCTCCGAGGGCCCTCACATTCAAGCCCTGATTATTTGGCCTGGCATTCAAGCCCTTCATGAGGTCATAGCCGACACTGAGTCTCACCTCTGGATCCTTGCAAAGGCTGATTCCAAACCTGAAATACCCTGTTACAGCCCCATCCATCCTCCTCCTACTAAGCCCGTACCTATTTAACCTTCTAGACCCAATGCTAGTTTCTACTGGAGGCCTTTCCTGATCCTCTGAGGCCACACTCCTGAGGTGGTTAATGAGACAAGAAGGGATAGAACCTTCAGGAGGCCAAACTCTCTTGCAGTGACTATTCTTCAGTGTGTGAAGACAGACAGCATCCAGAACCGAGCAGCCCGTGCTCTGGGCAACTTAGCCATGGACCCTGAGAGCTGTGGGGACATCCATTCTGCTGGTGAGAGGCTGTGAGGGCGGAGTTAGCTTCGGGTGGGACAGGGGCCTGGGTTTCTGTCTCTGCTCACTGTGTCCTCCCCCTCCCTCGACAGGTGCTGTTCCCCTCCTCATTGAGAGCCTGACGACCTGCCAGGACTCGCACTGCCTGCAGAGTGTGGTCCGTGCCCTCCGCAACCTGGCGGACTCCCCCCAGCACCGCCTGGCCCTGGCACAGCAGGGGGCAGTGCGCCCACTGGCTGAGCTTCTGGCTGCTTCCCCAGACCCCGCGCTGACCTTGGCCCTCGTCCGTGCCCTCCAGGAGCTGAGTCGAGGCTGCTCCCGTGCCTGTGCGGAGCAGCTGAGTCTGGGTGGAGGACTAGGCCCACTGGTCAGTCTAGCCGCCCATCCCAAAAAGCAGGTCTGCGAGTCAGCGATCCTGATCCTTGCCAATCTGTGTGCCCAGGGCCTGGTACGGCCTGCACTGGGCAATGCTGGTGGCGTGGAGGTGCTACTGGGTGAGCTCCAGCAACGCCGAGGCCCCAATGGAGCTGGCCCAGCCTCCCAGCAGCCCCTAGTGCGGGCTGTGTGCCTACTTTGCCGGGAGGCCATCAACCGAGCCCGGCTGCGGGATGCCGGTGGTTTGGAGCTGCTGATGGGCCTGCTGCGGGACCCTCACGCCAGCGCCTGGCACCCTCGTGTGGTGGCTGCCCTTGTGGGCTTCCTCTATGACACAGGGGCCCTGGGCCGGCTGCAGGCTCTGGGGCTGGTGCCTCTCCTGGCCGGGCAGCTGTGCGGTGAGCTTGGTGAAGAGGAAGAAGAGGGAAAAGAAGCTGCTTCCTGGGACTTTCCTGAGGAGCGGACCCCCGAGCGGGTGGAAGCTGGAAGCTTCCGAAGCCTCAGGTGGGTCCCTCCCTGAGCTCTGGCACGGACGGGGTTTGTGTCTGCTCTGGCCCTCTCCTCTCCCGTCACCCCTCTGTCTCAGGAAGACTTTTACTGTCTCCTGGTCCCTTGTTTTCCCACACATGGCCACTTTCTAGTCCCCATTAAATGCACCTTCTCTCCCCTGCGTCCACCCTTGACCTTGGCTCCACCCCGGGACCTCTGAACATTGGGGTCCAGAGAGGTCCCTGGAAGCAGAATGTGCTCTGGCTGTGATGGTGTGCTCTGGAGCCCACGTTCTTATTTTGGTGCCACCAGTTATCATGGGAAAGTCAACTTCTTTGAGCTTCTAATTCCTTGCATGAAAAATGGAGGATAGTCACACATGCCTTCCCATACACTTGTAAAGCATAAATGAGGGAGCTGGGCACCTGTCAGTTGTCTTATGAGCTCTCTGAATTCATCTCCTAAGGCTCCTCCTGCGGTCCCCTCCGCTCTTGCCCAATGCCCCTGGCTAGTTCTCCACGAGTCCTCTGGGCCTCTGGCTGCGGTTCTGTCCCCAAGAGCCCTCTTCCTCCTGGATTCCTCGATCAGGCCTCACCTCTCAGGGGGCTGCCATCCCCACTGGTTTTTAATGTCAGCTTTCCCTCCCTCGGCTCCTTTCTATTCCTTTCCCCTCTTCAAACTCCACACCTAAAATGGGGCTTGGCACAAACAGACATGGGTCATTGCTGAATGATTGGGGTTTCCCCCTCCCCTCTGGCCGCCTCCTCTTCCGGGCTCTGTCCCCTCCTTTTAGAGCTGCTCCCTCGCGTGGCTCTGAGCTCAGTCCTCTTTTCTCTCCTCCGCAGGGCCTGGCTGATATCGGAGGGCTACGCCGCAGGCCCCGCGGACATCTCCCCGGACCGGTCTCCAGAGCGCTGCCCGCTGCCGCCTCCGCCGCCCGCGCCCCCGGAGCAGGCCCAGGCAGCCAGCCCGGCCCGCGGCCCCACCGTGGTGCGGACGCCTCGAGGCCGCAGCCCTGCCACCGAGGAGCCGTGGGGCCGCGAGGGGCCGGCGCTGCTGCTGCTCTCGCGCTTCTCCCAGGCTCCGGACCCCAGCGGGGCGCTGGTGACAGGCCCGGCCCTGTGCGGCCTGCTGGCCTACGTGACCGGGGCGCCCGGCCCGCCCAGCCCGCGTGCGCTGCGCATCCTGGCGCGCCTCACCTGCAACCCCGCCTGCCTGGAGGCCTTCGTGCGCAGCTATGGCGCCGCGCTGCTGCGCGCCTGGCTGGTGCTGGGGGTCGCCCCGGACGACTGGCCCACGCTGCGGGCCCGGCCCCCCAGCCTGCGCAGCCAGCACCGGGAGCTGGGTGAGTCCCTGCCCTTCCCGCTGGCTGTCTGCCACTCACCCTCAGGGAGCCCAGAACCTCACCTTACACTCCTCCGTCTCTCACTGCCCTCGGCCCACATCCGCACCACCCAGCACCGGGGTAGAGGGTTCCATCCCGCCCCTCCTGCTCCACCATCCCTGCCCCAGAGTGCAGCTCCATCCCGGGCCCACGTTTTGGGGCCCCAACAATTTAGAATTGCACCTGTTGGCGTTTCCTTCCCTAATCTACTCTGGGTTCTGGGGGTCATTGACTTGTGAAGCCAGGCTCAGGCGCCATGTCCTTTCAGGCCCCACACCCACACCCAACACTACCAGGGTCTGCTGTCTCCTGGGCCCCTGCTCAGCCCTGACATCCCACTTCCTGTTCCTGCCCTCCACTTCCAGTTCCTGGGCCCTGGGTTCTTGCCCTGAGGTTTTACCCACCTTTCTTTCGGGCCCGGAAGCCTGTGTTACCCATCCCTCCCCAGTCTCGGACACCAGCTCCCGAGTTGACCGACTCTACCCACCCCTGCAGGTGAGATGCTGCTGCAGAACCTGACGGTGCAGGCCGAGTCGCCCTTTGGAGTGGGTGCCCTCACTCACCTGCTGCTCTCCGGGAGCCCTGAGGACCGTGTGGCCTGTGCACTGACCTTGCCCTTCATTTGTCGGTGAGGGGGATGGGGGTGCTTGCAGGGGGCAGGGAGCGAGGTTGCTATTGCCCAGTCGCACCTTTTCCACCTTCTGAAAGATTCTCTCTCCCCGTAGGAAGCCCTCTCTGTGGCGCCGGCTCCTTCTGGACCAAGGCGGCCTCCGGCTCCTCCTCTCGGCCCTGACGCGGCCAGCTCCGCACCCACTCTTCCTCTTCTTCGCTGCAGACTCCCTCTTCTGCCTCCAAGGCCTGGTGTCGCCCACTGCGAGCCCAGCCCTCCCACCTGCAACCCCCTTGGACCCAGACTCGCCCTCCCATTGCCTCTATGAACCTCTGCTGGGCCCAGCTCCCGTCCCAGCCCCGGATCTGCACTTCCTGCTGGACTCGGGCCTCCGGCTCCCTGCACAGCGAGCTGCCTCATCCACTGCCTCCCCTTTCTTCCGGGCCCTGCTGGCTGGCAGCTTTGCTGAAGCCCAGATGGACCTGGTACCTCTTCGCGGCCTGTCGCCCAGCGCGGCCTGGCCGATCCTGCATCACCTGCACGGCTGCCGGGGCTGTGGGGCAGCGCTGCGGCCCATTCCCCCGCCAGGCCAGCCCCTGCTGGGCTCAGAGGCTGAGGAGGCACTGGAGGCCGCCGGCCGCTTCCTGCTGCCTGGGCTGGAGGAGGAACTGGAAGAGGCTGTGGGCCGGATCCACCTGGGATCCCAAGGTGGCCCAGAGTCAGTGGGTGAGGTATTCCGCCTGGGCCGGCCCCGGCTGGCTGCCCACTGTGCACGCTGGACCCTGGGGCCAGGGCAGTGCCCACGGAAGCGGGCTCTGGCCTTAGTGGGGCTTGTGGAGGCAGCAGGCGAGGAAGCAGGTCCCCTGACTGAGGCTTTACTGGCTGTGGTGATGGGAGCTGAAGTGGGGAGCAAGGGGCCCAGCCTAGACTCTTGATATCCCCTCGGAGGGGACCCGAGAATGAATTACCAAGAAGAAGGCCTCCCTCAGACTGGCTCAGGGAGGATAAGCAGCAGTCACCACTGAGGACCGACGAGAGGTTGGAACTGGGCCCCAGGACGATGGGCTGAAGACTCAGGAGTGAGAAGCCGAGGCCAAGGTCTGGGCATGGGGCGCGCGAGATGGGGACGAGCCCAGCCTTCGGGAGTGGGATTAAAACTTTGGAGTTGGATATTCCTGTTGTGTGTGTCTCTGCCTACTTTCCTGTGGGCATCTCCTCACCCTTCACCCACCAGGAGGGTCTTGTCTAGGTCTCTGTGCCTCAATGTAGGCCGCCCTGCCATGAAGGAGTTGAGTAGTGATAGGCCGTGGTTCCCGGAGCCCTGGGATAGGGTAGAGCTCCAGGCTTCTCTCTAGGGCCTAAGGGAAGCCTGCTTCCTGCTCACGTGACTTCATTGCTCAGACAGCCACTCAGCTGACCAGACCTTGCTCAGGCTGAGCAGGCTGTGCTGAGGGAATGCTGAGTTTGGTGAGGTATGGCATGGCCCTGGCATTGCAGTTTTCTGATGGCCCTGCCATCACCCACCTTGGCCTTCCATCTCTGGGGTCTGTTTTCACCTCTTGGGCCAAGTGTCCTCCTGCTGTGTTCCTGCCTTAGTCATGCCCAGAGAGAGCCTGGCCTTAAGGTGAGGGAGGAGCTTGTGTTATTTTGGTCTCCAATGCAGAGCCTCCGTCACCTAGCTCCCAGGTCCCTGAGCACGCAGGTGGCAGCCTAATAGGAGAATGCCTGGACTGAGTCTGCCATTGGCCTCAGAGGAGGCTGGCACTGCTGTCTCCAGGAGTGCATGTCTGTCCAAGTGTCTGATCAGTCTGTACATTAGAACCACCAGGGAGCTTGTTCAAGATATTTACACATATTGATGCCTGAGCCCTTTCTGATTGAATTGGGCTGAGGGGAGAGTACCCTGGACACCAGATTGTTCTGATTTCCTGCTTTTTTTGTTCTGTTTTTTTCTCCTTCAGTTTAATTGACATGGCCTATTGCCTTGCAGAAAAAACATGAATTGAAGATCAGTTCTTGTACAGATCTCAGCTCAATATCAGAGTTATTTTATAAGAGGTAGTATTATCAGATATAACTATACCATTGAGAACTATCAGAGTTATTTTATAAGAGATAGTATTACCAGATATAACTATACCATTGAGAACTATCTATGACACTATGATTCTTATTATAGAGGCTCAGTGCACAAAATCTGTGCACTCATCGGGGGGCAGGGGCCCTTCCTCAGCCTGGCTTGCGCTCCATCACAGTCAGGAGCCCTCGGGGGATATCTGACTGACAGCTTAGGTCCACTGTCAGTCGGACATCCTTAGCGCTGCTGCCACTGCACTTGCCAGCCATGAGCCCAGCTTCTAGCTGAACAGAGCTCCCCTGTGAGAGTGCACTGACCACCAGCTCTGTGATGAGCATCTGCCCCCTGGTGGTCAGTGCACATCATAGCGACCAGTTATTCCACCACTTGGTCTATTTGCATATTAGCCTTTTATTATATAGGAATTTTTTCTGAATTATAGTTTAAAACAAGGATTGTACCCTATTGTACCTTTGTAAGTCTTGTTTTTAGCATTTACTCCATCTACAACAACACTGTATACCTCAATTCCACATCCAAAAAGGTGTGCACAGTAAGAAGTTACTTTTAAGTAAAAATGACAGCCCTGTCTGGTGTGATCAGTGGTTAGAGCATTGGCCCACACGTTGAAGGGTTGCAGGTTCGATACCTGGCCCTGATTGGGGCACATATGGGGAGGCAACAAATCAATGTGTCTCTCTCACATCAATGTTTCTTTCATCCCTTACCTCCCTCTCTCCCTTCCACTCTCTCTAAAAAAAATCAATGGAAAAAAATATCTTTGGGTAAGGGTTAACTCACTCACTCAATAAACAAATAATAGGCCAGCCAGCGTGGCTCAGTGGTTGAGCAGTGACCTATGGACCAGGAGGTCACAGTTCAATTCCGGTCAGGCCAAATGACCAGGTTGCAGGCTTGATTCCCAGTAGGGGGAGTGCAGGGTACAGCCGATCAGTAATTATTATCATCATTGATGTTTCTCTCTTCCTCTCCCTTCCTCTCTGAAATCAATAAAAATAAAATTTTAAAAATTAAATAAAATTACACATATAAATCAAAGCCTATGTGAAATATTAAATACTCTCTCCACTTAACAAAACCACCATTTTGTATGGAATAATTTTCAATGATGCTATTATTATATTTTGTAAATGCAATGAGAGGAAACCCATGCTTTCGTGGCATGGTGGTGGGCACATCAGCTCATGTGGCCTGCTGAATTTTGAAGACTAAAGTGCTCAGGTCTGAATTGAGACCCACAATCCAGTGGTTACAGCACCATTGTGTCTGTCCATACCAACTATAGAGGGTCTCATTTCAATCTTTTAAAAAATATATATATTTTTGTATTGATTTTAGAGAGGAAGGGAGAGAGAGAGAGAAACATCAATGATGAGAGAGCATCATTGATCAGCTGCCTCCTGCACGCCCCCTACTGGAGATCAAACCCACAACCCAGGAATATGTCCTGACCAGGAATTGAACTGTGGTCTCATGGTTCATAGGTCGATGCTCAAACACTGAGCCACACTGGCCAGGCTCGTTTCAATCCCGATTTCTCAGAGTCTTGGTCCAAGGAGGGCTTCTTGTTCCTTTGTGGCTGGCTGCTGTGTATATCTTGCCTTCTTTGCTGTGTTCATTGTATCTTTGGGAACAGGTCTGGGATGCCTCTTGGGGAAGGGCCTTGTCTTGCAGGCGGGCCGGGGGCTGGCTGCCTGGGAGTGTTTCCTCAGCCTGCACGGCCTGGGTTTCAGTGGAACTCTGTGTCTGTTTTCCAGTCTTGGAGGAAAGGCCCTGCCTTACGGTCTGAGGAGGGTCCATTGTGTCTGTGTCTGTGTCTGTCTCAGAGATGTCTTTGTGGTTAGTACTGTGCCTTTGGGGTCTCTGTTTATGGCCTGTTTATCTGGGTCTCTAAGGGAAAGTCTCTGAACTGGCATCTGCCTGAGTTTCAGAACATCATTTCTGCTCCAGCTCCAAACCCTGCCTGGGGGAAGTCTCAGGAAAGGCTGGGTGGGAGCGGGCTCTGTCTGAGACTCGGGGTGCTAACTCGGAGAGGTGTCTGCTTGGGGGCCTCGGTCTGAGTCTGAGGGTGGCCCGGGGCGGACGGTCCCTCCCGGGCACCGTCTGGAGGAGCCACTTCTCTGGCTCTGGCTGCGGCCGCCTGGGGCTCCCTGCAGCCGAGGCCAAGGCTGGGGTGTGGCTGCCTCCCCGCAAGCAGGCTGGCGGGCTGGGCCTGCGTGGACCGCAGCCCTCCCTCCCTTACACGCCCCCACCCAGGATTCTCCCCTTCGTTGCCCCCCACCTTTCCCTCCAGCCCCATCCCAACGGATCCCGGCTTCCTTACATGGTCACGGCTGGGCCTCCAGCTCCCGGACGTCCTCCCCCCCACCCCGCCCTCCGCCCCCACCGGACACGGCCCCCGCCCTGCGAGCCCAGCGTGGTCCGCCTGTGCCCCACCATGGAGGACCTGGGTGAGTAGGGCCGGGTGCCCTGCGCCCAGCCCCTCATCACCCTCTGGACCCGCTCCCCATCCTGGCGCCCCCGGCCCTCCCCGCATCTCCCCATCCTGCCTCCTGTCTGCTCGCTCCTGCGCTCAGCCCGCGCCTCTTTCCGACTCCACGTCCCCCTTCCTGCCTCTCCCTTCCTGCCTCTCCCGGCCGCCGCTCCCTCCCCCTCCTCCCGGCCCCGCACCCCCGCTGCAGCCGCCGCCACCGCCGCCGCAGGGAGATGCGTGCGGGGCTCAGCGGCTCCAGGATGGGAGGGTCGGTGGGGTCCTGGGTCCGGGATGGGAGAGGAGGCAGGAAAGGGAGGCTTGGACATCAAGTTGTGGAAAAGAAAGGGGCCTGCCCGGGGGGTGGGGAGGAAAGGGTTAAGGGTCCCTAAGTTTAGTGGGTGCCGGGAGAGGTTAGGGTCCCGGCGAGGTGCTCTAGGTGAAGGGTGAGGGGGCAGGGACTTGTGGGTTCTGGACGGGAAAGGGGGTGAGGGTGGGGTGGGGTGGGGTGGTGGTGGTGTCGGGGAGAGAAGGAGGCGGCATTCTGTGCTCCCTGTCTGTTGGAACTGGGGCTGGGAGGCTGTGCCCTCCAACTGTGAGACAGAAGGGGTTCCAGCGCCCTGCCATAGGGGGCGCTGCTCCGTAGGGGTAGCGGGCACTGGTACTGCGGAGAATGAGCCAATCAGGAAGCAGGTCCCCGCAGACCCACCAATGAGGTGCGTAGGGTGGGACGGGGGCCTGGAGGTGAGCCAGAGCGGAGCGGGCCGGGCCGGGTCCGGAGGAATTAGTGGGCGGGGCAAAGAGCGCCCAATCAGAAGGCCGGGTGCCAGGCATGCAGCCAATTGAGCAATTTGGGGTGGAGTCAACGTTGGCTTCAGTTAAGAGCCAATTTTGACTGCATTAGGGAAGATTTTAAGAATTAAAAAAAACAGACGGCTGCGTTTGTGCACGACTCCCAGGAAGAGCCAATTGGGATATTCTGGCCGAATGTATTCCTTCCTGCCCTTCCACTTCTCCGCCTGGCTCTGGCCTTGCCTCCTTCTGAATGCCGGCTTCTGTCCTCACATACTGCCCACTGGGAAGCCTTATCCCTTGGTATCTTAAGGCCCCGTCTCTGCCCTAACCTTGACCTCTCAACTTCTCACCTTGACGGCCTCCCTGCAGATGCCCTGCTCTCGGACCTGGAGACCACCACGTCACACATACCAAGGTCAGGGGCTCCAAAAGAGCGGCCCCCAGAGCCCCTCACGTCTCCCCAGCCCCATGGCCACCAGCCACAGGTGAGATCAGATGCTGTGGACTGGGGCAACCAGCAGGGCTAGCCTGGCCAAGGCTAGGGGAATCTGGGCCTGAGTGAGGCAAAGTATTCGACTATCGCCCCACACCTGTGCCCCTCTCTCTGTAGACGGGGACTGGGGAGTCTTCTGGAGCCTCTGGGGACAAGGACCATCTATACAGGTAAGAGGTCTGAGAACGGGGGGACGGGGAAGCCAATTGAGACTCCGGTGAGGAGTCTTAGATTCCCCGCCCTGAAGCCAAGCTCCCGCCCTGTTTCCCAGTACGGTGTGCAAGCCTCAGTCCCCGAAGCCTGCGGCCCCTGCGGCCCCTCCATTCTCCTCCTCCAGCGGCGTCCTGGGCACAGGGCTCTGTGAGCTAGACCGGCTGCTTCAGGAACTCAATGCTACTCAGTTCAACATCACAGGTACCATGGTTACTGAGACAGGCCCTGATCCTGATGGCTGGGGCAGGCAGGGCAGGGCAGGGCAGAGGTTAAGGGTATAAATTTCCCGGGGCCGCAGCTACAAGGACACAAAGCCTTAGGCGGGAGGGTGTGCAGAGCAGGCCCCATGTCCAGTGCCCTTCTCTCGTCTCTGCAGATGAAATAATGTCCCAGTTCCCATCTAGCAAGGACACGGCCGGGGAGCAGAAGGAGGACCAGTCTGAGGACAAGAAACGGCCCAGCCTGTGAGTTCGGCAGTTGCCAGGTCTAGGAGAGGTGACTGGTCTCGGATGCCCGAGTTCCCGGAGGGAGCGTTACAGGGGAGGCTCCGAGCTGACACCGCTTGTTCTTCACATCACAGCCCGCCCAGCCCCTCCCCCGGCCTCCCCAAACCTTCGGCCACCTCGGCCACCCTGGAGCTGGACAGACTGATGGCCTCGCTCTCTGACTTCCGAGTCCAGAACCATGTGAGTCAGCAGGCGGGTGGGCCAATGTGGTTTGCGGCTCCCTAATCCATCTGAGACCTTCCCACGTCTGTCGCCTGGCTGACTCAGCCCACATCCTCCCTGTTGTAGCTCCCAGCCCCCGGGCCCACCCAGACACCCGCGCCAAGCTCCGTGAGCGAGGGGTCCCCATCCCCGCCAGGGCCGGCGAGCAAGGGCAGCCTGGACACCATGCTGGGGCTGCTGCAGTCCGACCTCAGCCGCCGCGGCATTCCCACCCAGGCCAAGGGCCTCTGCGGCTCCTGCAATAAAGCCATCGCTGGGCAGGTAAGTGGAGCTCTGCGAGCGGAGAGGTGGACACCCACAGACCGTCTTCACTGAGCATCGGCCCCGTGCTGCCCCTTCTAATAAACAGCTCCGGAAAGGGGGTATTACTGTCATTCATGTTTTATGACTGAGGAAACTGAAGTTCTGATTCACTCAGCAAGTGGCAGGGTGAGGATCCCAACCCAGGTACCACGTGGTCCTCTTATGTGCTCCTTCACAAACCCCCTCACCTCAGTCCAGGAGAGCCTGGGGTTCACCCCCATAGACATTTTCCAGTGTGGTGCTGGGGCTCTGGTGCGTAACTGTGCCAGGTTGTTTTCTGATAGATAAAGTGCCCTGCTTCCATCCCAGAACTCCCATCCCAGCAAAGCAGCTGGCATTAGGACTTTTGTGGGCCGTAAGCTCTCTCACCTTCATGGGTCCCTTCCTCCACTAAAAAAAAGTATTAAAATGTGTATTTTATGACTGTGTTAGTACAAAGATGAATATATTAATATTATGTATGAAATAATGTTCTTGTAGCTCATTTTTTCCCCTTCTGATTTTAAAAGAAATGACATTTTTGTTGTCTCCTAAGAAGTACTGAGGGCCCCAGGCCTGTGCTGGAAGACCCGGGCTGACTCTCCATCACTGACGGACTGAGTGGCTTGAAAAGTGCACTGTGAACCTCAGCTCACTGGGGACGTGGTTCCTCAGGGCCGCTCTGACCCTGGCCTCAACCCCACCCCGCAGGTGGTGACTGCGCTGGGGCGAGCCTGGCACCCGGAGCACTTCGTCTGTACTGGCTGCTCCACCGCCCTGGGCGGCAGCAGCTTCTTCGAAAAGGACGGAGACCCCTTCTGCCCGGAGTGCTACTTCGAGCGCTTCTCCCCGCGATGCGGCCTCTGCAATCAACCCATTCGCCACGTGAGCCCTGCCTGGCCCACAGCTAGGCCCTCTCCCCCAAGGAGCCAAGAGATGGGCTTCACCCACTCCTGACCCCTCCCTCCAGCCCCCCCACCCCAACCCCTACACCCCCACCCCTAGCCCTGTCCCTTGGCCTCTTCCCCTCTCTCTGGCTCCCAAGTTCCTCCTGAGGTCTCCCTCCCCTTAACTCACACTTCCACCCGCTCACCGAGGTCCGGTGGGAGGGGGAGGGAAGAAGGGAGGGAGGGTCATAGCGTGTCCACTCTCGTTTCCTACAGAAGATGGTCACCGCCCTGGGCACCCACTGGCACCCGGAGCATTTCTGCTGCGTCAGTTGCGGGGAGCCCTTCGGAGACGAGGGTGAGCGGCTCCCACTGGACGCCAGGGTCTGCCGGACACCCCGCCCCGCGGCCTTTGGCCCAGCCCCGCCCCGAGACCTCCTCAGTCCTGGGGCTGAGGGTCCCACCCATCCCCTCCGCTCTCCCGCCCCCAGGTTTTCATGAGCGCGAGGGCCGCCCCTACTGCCGCCGGGACTTCCTGCAGCTGTTCGCGCCGCGCTGCCAGGGCTGCCAGGGCCCCATCCTGGACAACTACATCTCGGCGCTCAGCGCGCTCTGGCACCCCGACTGCTTCGTGTGCAGGGTGCGCGGGGGGCGGGCCTGGGCCGCGGGGCGGGGCGGCTCGGAGGCGGGGCCTGGGCGGGGCGGGGTCTGAACCCGAGGAGGGGCGGGGCCTGAGTCTCTGGGGCGGGGCGGGGCCGCGGGGCGGGGCCTGGGCGGACCTGGGGGCGGGGCCTGGGCGGGGGCGGTCTCCACTCGGTGGGACGGGGGTCGGGTTGGGGTTGGGGTCGGGGTCGGGGCGGGTGGTTGGGTTCCGAGAGCGCGGTCCCGGCGCGAGGCTCCGCTGCCCCTCCCCAGGAGTGCTTCGCGCCCTTCTCGGCCGGCAGCTTCTTCGAGCACGAGGGCCGCCCGCTGTGCGAGAACCACTTCCACGCGCGGCGCGGCTCGCTGTGCGCCACGTGCGGCCTCCCGGTGACCGGCCGCTGCGTGTCGGCGCTGGGCCGGCGCTTCCACCCGGACCACTTCACCTGCACCTTCTGCCTGCGCGCGCTCACCAAGGGCTCCTTCCAGGAGCGCGCCGGCAAGCCCTACTGCCAGCCCTGCTTCCTCAAGCTCTTCGGCTGATCCCCCCCCCAGACCCTCCCCCACGGTGCTGCCCCCCCCCCGGCCGCTCTGGGAGCCGGGGCTTCCCAACCCCCACCCCCACCCCGTGAGCACCGCCCGCGGGAGACGCCCCGGTACCTGACTCTGCGCTCTCCGTGGGCAGCTCAGGAAAGGCCCGGCCCGGCCCGGCCCCATCCACGCGCCCCCGAGGGGCCCGCACACCGACCAGCACCCCTCCTGCGCCTTCACTGATCCCCACCCGAGGGACCCCCCGATGCAGGAGGCCCGGGCCGGCGCCCCACTCTCCGCCCTCGCCGGTCTGTGCACTTTTCTACATAAACACGCGGTCCACGTCGCCCTCGTGCTGTGTCTGCAAGGAGCCGCGCCTCCGCGCCCCGCGCTTCGTGCGGGTTCTTCCCGCAGCGGTTCCCGCGCTGCCCGGCTGGAGGGACCTGCGGGATGGCGCACCGGGCAAAGCCTTCCGCCGCCCCCACCACCCGCTAAGCCCCCTGTATTCTTGAAATGAGCACTTAGGCCGTTCCTCCCCAACTCTCCCGCCCCCGCCGTCTTATCTGGTTTCCAGATGTTCCCCCCTCCAGAGTGTCAGTGGTGCCCACCCTCTGGGCCTGGGCACTAAAGCACAGATTCCCTCTTACTGGCGTTGACTCAGCCCTGGGCAGAGGGTGACACTTGGTGTGGTCAGGGCAGGGCTGAGGGGAGCACTGGGGCTGGAGCCAGAGGGAGGCTTCTAACTGGGAGTCATCAAAGAAGGCTTCCTGGAGGAGGTGACACCCGAGCACAGCCCAGCGGAGGAAGGCCAGGTTTTAGGTGAGGAGAGTATCAGGCTCCATCTGAATCCCCAAGCCCCAGGGGCCTTTCCGAGCCCCAGAACCTTTACCTTGGACCCTGCAGTTCCCAAGGGAGGGAGCATGGACTCCGGGGTCTGAATTACAGGGAACTTGAGGATGGAAAAGATGGGCCCTCAGAGCCCCTTCCAGCTCAATGAGGAGCTAGCAGCCAGAGAGCATGCTGGGAAGAGACAGGCGGGTGTTATCTGCCCTGGCCTCGGGCAGATGCCAGACTCCCCTCTGGGGCTCCTCTCCCTGCTCTTCCCCAGCCTCCCGCTCTTCCCCTACCACATATTCTCCCTGGACAGTGCATCCATCCCCATCTACACACAATTCCCTAAACATAACCACCCCCTGGCTGAGTACGCTCAAGTCGGCCATCTCCAGTCTCCACTCAGTCCTCTGCCAGCATCTGCTGAACACTCGCTGTGTCAGGCCCACACCGGGTGTTGGGACCATAGGGAGCATGCTCCTTGCCCTCTTGGAGCTGAAACCTAGTGTGTGTGTGTGGGGGGGGGGGGGGGGGGCGGGGGATGACAGTGTGATGAGCTAAAGTTGGTTCACCCCCCTTGTCCCCACCACAGCACCTCCCCATCCTGCACGTCGCTATCACAAATACATGTTTATTTGTTGCTCGTTTATGTCTGTTTCTGCAACTGGAGTGCAGGCTCCTGAGGGCCCATCAGATGACATATTTATCTGTCAGCTGACGGCCTCTCCAGCGTCTGGACTGGTATCGGTAAGTGGGAAGTGCTCAGTAGATGTTTGTGAAAGAAGGGAAGGTGGGAAAACGAGAAGGAAAAGGTAGAGAACTCAGCGAAGGTGAGGAGGATTACTTTAACCAGCTGTCAGAGAAGGCCTCTGTGGCAATGTCATGTCTGAGCTGCAACTTGGTTGAGAAAGAGCCAGCCAGGCGAAGAGCCTGAGGGGGCGTTCCGGGCGCAGGAAGCAGCAGGTGCAAAGGCCAGGTGGCAGAGAGAGTTGGGCAGGTTGGAAGAAAGGCAAGGCCAGAGTGGCTGGATTCAAGCAAGCAAAGGGGAGAGCAGAAGGCGATGAGGTCAAAGAGGAAACAGGTGCCACGTCCTGAAATGCCGAGGAGGCCACAGTGAGGCCAACAGCCCCATCACCCTCTGTACTGGCCCGATTCTCTCAGGCACTTCAGATTCACCACCTGGAGCAGACGCTGTGCTGCCTGCCCACAGCTGCTCGGCCCACCTCCCAGCTGCTTCCCGGGTATCTGTCTGAGGGTGCTCTCTGGGGGAGGAGTGTGCTCTTGCACCCCACAAGGCTGAAGTGGGCCGGGGAGGGGGGGGGGGAAGACGACACTTCTGTAACCTCTAACGAGTTAGAGACAGGAATTGGCGAAGAGACACCGAGCTTCCTGGCTGCTTGAGGGTCAGTCCTGAGGTGGTTCTCCAGTCTCAGAGGACCCCCATTGGGCCTGGATTCCAGTTGTGCACGGCGGTAACCTGCCTGTGGACACACCCTTCACTGGCTTCTCGCCTTTCTTTGTCTTCTTTCTCACTCCTTCACGGTCCCTATTGGGATCACCTCCCCAGTGGGTAAAGTCCTTGCACTCCACTTCTCATGTCTGCGGTCTGCTTTTAAGGCATTCCCTAAACATAATTCATTCGCTTCCCCTAAAATGCCCCACTCAGGCATGAGCCCATGGCCATGGTCACATGTCCGAGGCTGGCCAATCCCAGAAGAGAGGCAGAGACAGCTCTTCCCCAACTCGGGGGCGGACCAGAGCACGTCCAGCTCTTGGGGGGGCTCTAGCCTGTTGGGGAGACAGAGATGGGCCCGGATAAGGGCCACTCCGAGTGTGGGAACTGTCTCAGAAACGTCCAAGAAGTCTTTGTAAGGCAGTCACAGGGCTGGGTGCCGAGGGCCGAGTAGAAGTTGGCTGTCTGGGAGGCAGGGAGGCATTCTAAGCAGAAGGCACAACTCACACACGTTGGCAGGGCCAAAAAGCAGGAAGGAAACTAGGTTCGGTTGGGGGCAAGGGCAAGGGTGGGCGGAGTTGGGGGCTGGCAGGCCCTGAACGTCAGGTGCGAAGCTCCCGTGTCCTCCTGAGTGTGATGAGAGCTATGGAGCGCCCTCCTGACTGTGATGAGAGCTATGGAGCGCCCTCCTGAGTGTGATGAGAGCTATGGAGCGCTTCTGAGAGGCACTGACATGTCAGGTGAGGCTTTGAAGATGATCCCTCTGGAGGGATCAGAACCAGGGAGCTGGCCCCGCCAGACTCCCCAGGTCAAGGCTGAAAAGTGAATGAAGTGGTTTGTAGGGGCGAAGTGGTTTTGAGCCTGAGGCACAGGGAAGGGGTGGGAACTGAGGCCCAGGAAAGAGCGTTCCCAAACTTGAAAGGGTCCACCTCCCAGGACCAGCCTTCGGTCTCAATGTGGCCTGATTCAGCTAAACAAAGGCGGGGAGGGGGGCCACGGCCTGGGCGATTTGTCAGCTCACTGCCCCTGAGGTAACCATTAACCCCTCCCCCGGGGAACCCAGGGCCTGGTCCCTGGAGGTGCAGATCCCAGCAGAATGGAGGAGCACACAGAGGCAAGCTTGGCGCCAGAGCTGGCGGAGCAGAGGGTCTTAATTGACAACCCTGCTGACATCCTGGTCATCGCTGCTTATTTCCTGCTGGTCATTGGTGTCGGCTTGTGGGTGAGAAGCTGAGGGGGTCCCGCTGGGGCCAGGTTTTGGGGTTTGGTGCAGGGAGACTGCAGGTGGCAGTAGGGGCAGGATGCCTGGATTCTTGAGGGAGAAACCAGGTGTAGAGGGAGGAGCAGGAGACTTACCCCCCAAATAAGTCTGTTGGTAGCCATAGGGAGGCCTAATCCACACTCATTCTTTGTCTCCCGTCCTTGGGTTGGCTGTCCTCAGGGACAGCATTCTGAAGGAGGCCTCTGTCCGCCATCTATGTTATGGCTGACAGAAGCCCCTGGCCCGAACGAGGGCCCAGGAAAGCCAGGCCATGGGCTTCTGTCAGCTACACTCAGGCTTGGGGAGTTGGACAACAGCTTAGGACCGTGGTCAGCAAACGGTGGCTCGAGAGCCACATGTGCTCTTTGGCCCCTTGAGTGTGGCTCTTCCACAAAATACCACGGCGTGGGCAAGTCTATTTTGAAGAAGTGGCGTTAGAGGACGTTTAAGTTTTAAAAAGTTGGCTCTCCAAAGAAATTTCAATCGTCGTACTGCTGATATTTGGCTCTGTGGACTGATGAGTTTGCTGACCGCTGGCTTAGGGCCTAGGTGGCTCTGGGGGCCTGGGAAGAGGTTGTGGGGGTGGGGTGTGAATCATCGGGGAGCAGAGCAGGTTAATCTTCAGCCTGAAACAAGGCTGAGGAATGTGTTGAGACGGCTAATGAGGTCCAAAGACGTGCCCTGAACTCAGGTCTCCCCCGACTCCTGTCCCCCAGTCCATGTGCAGGACCAACAGAGGCACCGTGGGCGGCTACTTCCTGGCGGGCCGGAGCATGGTGTGGTGGCCGGTGAGCCAGGCGGGCCGTGGGTGGGAGGGGGCTGGAGAAGCTTCCTGCTCACCCACATCCCCGGCCACCAGGTTGGGGCCTCTCTCTTCGCCAGCAACATCGGCAGCGGCCACTTCGTGGGCCTGGCGGGGACTGGTGCTGCCAGCGGCCTGGCTGTGGCTGGATTTGAGTGGAATGTGAGCCCCCTTTATGGCAATAACCCCCACCTCCATGGGAACCCCTGGAAGGAACACCCCTAGGGAGTGGGGACCCCCACCCCCAGTGGGAACCCTGGCAGAGGGGGTGTGAGACTGATTGTGGGGTGCAGTTGGCTTCAGGAGAGGGTCCCAGTTCCAGCCTGGAAGCAGAGGGACGTAGGAGATGACCACTCTCAGGGTAGGGGTCCTGCTGTGTGAGCTGGACCAGCCCCTTCCTTCTGTGGCCTCGATTCTCTCCTCTGGGAAGTGGGTGAACAGCCGCAGAGACAGTGACGTGCTTGTTCCGATGGATGGATGTTTTCTGAAGGTGTGGCTGAGGCTCCCCGGGCCATGTTAAAGCCCCTGCAGAAGTGGGAGGGGGACAAGGCTCTGGGACTGAGGCTCAGGGCTTCCTGGAGAAGGAGGCCTCTGAGCTGAGCCTTGATGGTTCCCTGGGTTGGTAGAGAGGGAACACAGCCCTTCCCGGCAGAGGCTGGGGTCTGGGTAAGGGGTCTGTACTTGGACCCAGGTGCTTGGGGGTAGCGGCAGGGACCGCCTCGGGAAGGACTGGCCAGGGATGGCTGGCGGCCTGGGAGACCAGGAGGGCTGTAGTTAAAAGCCCACGGTGAGAGGTCTCATGCCCTTCCGGGGTCTGAGGCGCTGCAGGCAGGTCTGGGACAGAGTCGCCTCCCTATGCGCAGGCGCTGTTTGTGGTGCTGCTGCTGGGCTGGCTCTTCGTGCCGGTGTACCTGACGGCGGGCGTCATCACCATGCCGCAGTACCTGCGCAAGCGCTTCGGCGGCCACCGCATCCGCCTCTACCTGTCGGTGCTCTCGCTCTTCCTGTACATCTTCACCAAGATCTCGGTGCGCGCCAGGCGGCGGGCCCCCGGAGGGCGGGGCTCGGGCCGCAGGGCTTTGGGGAGTCTGGGCGGGGGCGGGACCCAGGAGACTGAGGTCCTGATGGAGGGGAGTCAGGGATTTCCGGGACCACGGTCACGGGGAGAGAGAGGCCTGGAAGGTCAGGGCGTGGGAAATGGGGAGCCTCTGAGGCGTGGCCACCGAGGCTGTGGCCCAGGCAGGAGGTGGAGCCGCGCCTCCGGGCCTGACCTCCCTGCGCTCCCCACCCCAGGTGGACATGTTCTCGGGGGCGGTGTTCATCCAGCAGGCCCTGGGCTGGAACATCTACGCCTCTGTCATCGCGCTCCTGGGCATCACCATGGTCTACACGGTGACAGGTGGCCGTGGGGGCCGGGGAGGGGGGTTCGGGGGTGTGGTGGGAGCCAGGCAGCCTGGTTGGCACAGTCCCACCTTCTGCCCCGAGGGCGTGAGCCAGGGAGCTGCCTTCGCTTTGAAATGTGTTCTCCAGCCCCCACCGGTGTGGTTCAGTGGATAGAGCGTCGGCCTGCGGACTGGAGGGTCCCGGATTCGATTCCAGTCAAGGGCATGTGCCTTGGTTGCGGGCACGTCCCCGGTGGGGTGTGTGCAGGAGGCAGCTGATTGATGTTTCTCTCTATCCCTCTCCCCTCCCCTCTGTAAAAAAACAATTTTAAAAAAAGAAATGTGCTATCCGGGAGGGCACTCTGGCGGCCTGCAGCAGGAGCAGCTGGTCCAGGCTGTCCCGCTGACCCAGGCCCCTTGCAGGAGGGCTGGCGGCGCTGATGTACACGGACACTGTGCAGACCTTCGTCATCCTCGGCGGGGCCTTCATCCTCATGGGCTACGGTATGTCGGGGGGGGGGGGGGCGGGGAGGTGGGGCGCGGGGCTGAGGGCAGGGTTCCCTCCGGGAGCTGGGACATCAGAGTCCCAGCGCGGGTTCCAGGAAGGGCCCTAGCCAGGTGCCCGGCCCCTGACGGTTCTGCCCACACAGCCTTCCACGAGGTGGGCGGGTATTCTGGGCTTTTCGACAAATACCTGGGGGCAATGACGTCGCTGACGGTGTCGGAGGATCCGGCCGTGGGCAACATCTCCAGCGCCTGCTACCGACCGCGGCCCGACTCCTACCACCTGCTGCGGGACCCGGTCACCGGCGACTTGCCGTGGCCCGCGCTGCTCCTGGGGCTCACCATCGTCTCCGGCTGGTACTGGTGCAGCGACCAGGTGTGAGGCGGGGCGCTGCGCGGTCCGGGTGACGGGGGGAGCAAGGCTGGGGTCGAACAGGAACTGAGGTGGGTGGGGCTGGGTTGAGGGCGTGGCCTGAGGGATGCGAGCCCTGCCGGTGGAGCTGAACCCCAGGAAGCCGGTCCCCCGTGTCCCCCCCCCCCCCCCCCCCCCCGCAGGAGCTGCAGGGAGCAGAATTGCTCAGCTGAGCCAGGCGGGGCCTGAGTCAGAGCCGCGTTGAGGCAGGAGGTGGGGGGGAGGGGGCCGGAGGCGGGGGGCCAGGCTGGCACAGGTGGTGACGCCCCTGTCACAGGTCATCGTGCAGCGCTGCCTGGCGGGGAAGAACCTCACCCACATCAAGGCGGGCTGCATCCTGTGCGGCTACTTGAAGCTGATGCCCATGTTCCTCATGGTCATGCCGGGCATGATCAGCCGCATTCTTTATCCGGGTAATGTGTGCCCCCGCCCGGCCCGCCGCAGGCCTGTGCCCACCCAGACCTTTCCTGCAGAAGGACCGGGTGTCCGCCTCCTCTAGGTTTGGGAGCCCGGCCATCCAGCCCACCTCCCACCTCAGCTCCATTAGAATCCAGCCCAGGCCAGGTCCTGTCCTAGGTGTGTCGTCCCTTTCCCCAGACGAAGTGGCGTGCGTGGTGCCGGAGGTGTGCAAGCGCGTGTGCGGCACCGAGGTGGGCTGCTCCAACATCGCCTACCCGCGCCTCGTCGTCAAGCTCATGCCCAACGGTGAGGCGCACAGGGGGCCCCGCCCCGGAGACACCGGCTGCCCAGCCCCACCCTCCGTGTCCCGGACTCACTGCCCCGTCCCCACAGGCCTGCGCGGGCTCATGCTGGCGGTCATGCTGGCCGCGCTGATGTCCTCGCTGGCCTCCATCTTCAACAGCAGCAGCACGCTCTTCACCATGGACATCTACACGCGCCTGCGGCCCCGCGCGGGCGACCGCGAGCTGCTGCTCGTAGGACGGTGCGGCCCGGTCCCCCTCCACCTCGGCGGCGGGCGGGTGCACACATTACCGGGATAAGGAACACCCCGAACCTGCCCGGGAAGGGGCCGGGGCGCGGGGCTGGGGAGGGTCCGGTGAAATCTGACCGCCCCGCAGGCTGTGGGTGGTGTTCATCGTGGCGGTGTCGGTGGCCTGGCTCCCGGTGGTGCAGGCGGCCCAGGGCGGGCAGCTCTTTGACTACATCCAGGCCGTGTCCAGCTACCTGGCGCCCCCGGTGTCCGCGGTCTTCGTGCTGGCGCTCTTCGTGCCCCGTGTCAACGAGAAGGTGAGCGCGTCCGTAGCTGGGAGCAGGCTGGCCCCGGAGCTGTCTCCTCCGCAGGGCGCCTTCTGGGGGCTGATTGGGGCGAAGCTGACTCTGTCTCCTCCGCAGGGCGCCTTCTGGGGGCTGATTGGGGGCCTGCTGATGGGCCTGGCGCGCCTCATTCCCGAGTTTTCCTTTGGCTCCGGCAGCTGCGTGCGGCCCTCCGCCTGCCCCGCCCTCCTCTGCGGGGTGCACTACCTCTACTTCGCCATCGTGCTCTTTGTCTGCTCCGGCCTCCTCACCATCGTCATCTCACTGTGCACGGCACCCATCCCGCGCAAGCACGTAGGTGTCAGCCTCTGGACAGCCCCCAACATGTGCCACGGGGCAGTGTGGCCCTCTCCGCTGCTTGCCAGCAGCTCCCAGTGGAGAGGACCGGATTCCCTATATTGAGGGCTGGCTGGGAGACCAGTTTGAACTCGAATTTGCAATCACGTTTTCATTTAATGACATTTATTTGAGGTGGTTTGGGGGAGATGTCTTGAAGATTGTGGGGAAAGTGATTCAAGTTCCCAAAGTCCTTGGCCTGGCCTTTGGGATAGAAAACAGGCTCATGGCTGAGGGACAGGACACTTCCCTCAAAGCCCACAAAAGGGTTTGGTCTTGTTCGGCTGCAGGGCAAGGGCCCCAGGACAAGCTGATTTGGGGCCAGACAAGAGGGCAGAGTCAGAGGATGGACAGGATTCCACGGGCGGAGAAGGGGGAAGGCCACAGGAGGAAATCCAAGCAAATACCCACAGGAAGGGACGGTTAGCAGGATTAAGCCGGAGTCTAAGCACTACAACTTTGAGCAAAGAGTAGCCTCTGGGTGTTGAGGCAAGGCCACGAGCTTTCAACACCCCGCTGAGGAGATTGGTTCAGCCAAAGGTCATGTCTGTGTGAGCTGAGCCTGGCCGTGTACACGCAGGACAAGGAGGATAGGCCATGCCATGTGGACAAGAGGCATCAGGCCCTAGTGGGAACAGAATCCCATGTGGTTCCTGCTCCCCTTTCCCCAGCTCCACCGCCTGGTTTTCAGTCTCCGGCACAGCAAGGAGGAGCGGGAGGACCTGGATGCTGAGGAGCTGGAAGGGCCGGCCGCAGCCCCCGTACAGAACGGGCGCCCGGAGCACGCGGTGGAGATGGAGGGTGAGGCACGGCCCAGGAGGAGGGCTGCGGAGCTGAGGGGGGCCAGGTTCCCTCAAAGTAACCGTAAGGCTTCAATTCCTCCCAGAACCCCAATCCCCGGGCCCAGGCGCGCTCCAAAGGTGCCTGCTCTGGTTCTGTGGAATGAGCAAGGGCGGGGCGGGCAGTGCCCCACCCCCCACCCAGGAGGAGGCGGACGCAGCAGCCAGGCGGCTGGAGGACATCAGTGAGGACCCGCGCTGGGCCCGGGTGGTCAACATCAATGCCTTGGTCATGATGGCCGTGGCCACCTTCCTCTGGGGCTTTTATGCCTGAGGCAGACCCTGTTGGGCATCCTGAGCCACAGGCAGGGCATTGGAAGGCTGTGAGCCCCCTTCCCTCTACCTTGTCTCTGCCTGGGGCTCAAGCCTCTGACAGGCAGTTACCTCCTGAGGCCCAGGCCAACCCCGCCTCTGCAGTCTCTCCCCCCCTCACCCTCTCCCCCTTCCCTGTACAAAATAAAGCTGCGTTCCCACATGCTGCTGTAGCCAGTGCTGTTCTTCAGGCTCCGAGCCTGGGCTGGCCTCCATCCGGGCTGCTCACAAGACCTTCTTTTCTGGAGACGGGAGCCATGTGGCCCTCCACTCGTCCACCTCCAGCTGGTGCTTCTCCGTCTCCCAGCCGGCATCCTGCAGCCCTGGGGAGAGGCCGTGGGGGATTGGTACTAGGGGCCTGCAGGGGTGGAGGCTGGGCTGACCCTGGAGAGAGCGGTAAGGAGTGGCCCAGGTGGGGTACAGGCCTTATGACCTGGCTGGCTTCCCTGGCCTCTGCTGGGTGACTTCTGGCAAAACGTGGGCTAACACCTCATCTGGTGCAGCAGGAACTCACTGAGCTAGCTAGCATGGAGAAGCGGGGGACGGAATGGGGCTAAATGAAAGACCAGGGCCAGTCATTTGTGAGCCTCCCTTCCCTCCAGGTTCTTCAATGCCAGCTGGGGTTACAGACAACAGGACACCTCAGGGACCATCCCAATCTCCATCCTCAGACACCGAGGCCCACACTTACACCCACAGAGAGAACCACATCTACACATCTCAGATGGAGGGGACAGGGGAGGGGGGAGGGGGGCAGGCAGGGCCCTGGGGAGAGCCTGCAGGATGTTACCTTTCAGGAACTCTGGGAAAAGCTTGTCCAGCACCCGGTGTGTCTCCTTGACAAGGACCCAGCTCTCTTTGTTAGGGTCTGGATGGGGGTACAGAAGAGGCATTCATGGGTCCCCAGGCTGAACAGCCTCTCTCCACCCAACCTGGAGGCATCACCAGCCTGGGCTGTGAGCTCTTACCTGCCCGCACCTGGCTCCTCAGCTCGCTCAGCTCTCTTGGGAGGGGCCCGCCTTCCCGCAGGGCTCCGAGCACCAGCCCATGTGTGGCGGCCCTCAGGACGGTCTCAGGGCCTGCCCCCTGGCTCAGGACCACCTGCACCTGACCTGGAGACCAGGGACAGATGGTACCAGGGAAGGCCACCTCCCCGTACCCTCCTGCTGCCCCCACTGCTTTGGCCAAACTGAAATCCCACTTTCCAACTCAACTTCCCTACGGCTCACTGCGCTGGGCTTATTTTGCATGCTTTTAATGGCTCGTGAGAATAAGCACCTTTCAACATACGACCTAGCAGACCAGTAAACGCTACAACTTTTTCCTCAAGAGGTGACTCCAGATGAGAGAGAAGTGGTTCCCCTGAGGAACCCAAAGGGAACGACCTTATCTGAGTGAGTGTGCTGCAATGCACAACCTGCTTCTACATGTCACCTTGTCTGAGCCCCAAACACGCTGCGGGAAGTAAGGCAGGCAGCTGGCTCCGCTTACAGAGCGGGAAGGGAATGCCATGGGGCACGCAGCTGTCATTTGACCACATTGAGTCTTAGTCAAGAGCTCGCTGCGGGGCACCAGGCGGACTCCAAACTGTGCAGGGCTTGCGGGGCTGGGGCTGGAGGAATGGCAGCCAACCCAGGCGGGGAGTCTAAGGCGGAGAACACTTACCCTGAGACTGGTCCCAGCGAAGAAGGTAAGGTTCTCGGTGTCCCTCGGCCAGCTGCTGCAGCTCAGTGACTCTGAGGAAGGAGTGCAGCGGGGAGGAGAAAGCAGAGGCAGGGTAGCACCCAGTCAAAAGAATAGCCACCTGAGCCATCGCTGCCTCTACTTCATGTCCGTCACCACTTCCCACCCCCCCAGCCATTCCTCATGCCCCACAGCCACCCTCCCTCTGCGTCTAGCCATCCATTTGCCCCACCCACCCACTATTCCTTTATCCAACAATTATAACCTTTTTTTTGTTGTTAATCCTTATCCCAGGGTATTTTTTTTTTTTCACTGACGTTTTAGGGAGTGGAAGGGAGGGGGAGAGACAAAGAGAAAAACATCGATGTGATGTGTGAGAGAGATATTGATTGGTTGCCTCCCACACATACCCAACTAGGGCCAGGGATCTAGCCTGCAACAGAGGTACTAGCCCTTGACCACTCGAACCCTGAACAACCTGCTAGGGCACAAATATACCCTCTATATCTCCTCTCTGTACACACTCACTGCACTCAAGCACCCACGCTGACCCCGTCTGTTCAGCGGAATTAAGGACCATAGAGCAGAGGTGGGTCTGGTCAAGGAAGGCCAGTGTGTAATTGGAATGAGGCGCATGTGTGGGGAGTGGGGGGCCAGTAGTGGTGAGTGGGACACTGGGCTACTTACCTGGAAACCAAGCGGTGTAGGGGGACCCCCAAGGACAGAGACAGAGAGGGCCAAAAACCTGTGGGAAGTTGGGAGTCAGCAGTCCCAGGCAGGAGGACAGACTGAGAGACATAAAACTTGACACCAATGGGTTGGGTCACCTGTCCACAGTGGCTCCATCTGATTGGCTGAGGTGGGGTCAAGCACCTCTCCCTTCTGAAGGAAGTGCTTCAGGACCAGCCAGAGCCGGACTTCATTCAAGGTCTCCATGACAAGGGCTCGGACGGCCCGGTAGTTGGCGTAGACGTGGAGGGCAGTGAGGAGGAAGAAACAACCGAGGCTGAAGCTGGAACGAGAGCGTGAGGCAGTCGGCAGGGACAGAGGCCCAGCCGGGCACCTCCGACCCTCGCTTGCCCTCGCTTACCTAGGGCAATCTGACACCAGGGGAAGCATCAAGAGGCTGGCCAGGAGCCCTGCCAGGTTTACCAGTGTCTCCTGGAAAATGGCAGATGGATTGGGAGTTGGAGGGCTCCCCTCCAGGCCAGACTGAGTAACCCTGAGTGCCTTTCACCATATCCCTCCCCGTCCCAGAACCACACAGGGCTCCACACACAGAGGTGCCTGGTAAGTTTTTAACATCTTTAGTGAGTACACTGTCATTTAAAAGATACCACTGCATCCTGGCCGTGGTGCCCAGTGGTTAGACTGTTGGGTCACTGGTTCGATTCTTGGCCAATCATGTACCAAGGTTGCAGTACCTGGGTTCTAGGTTCAATCCCCAGCTCTGGTCAGTGTATGGGAGGCAATCCATGGATACGTCTTTCTCTCTCATCAATCTCCCTCCCCACTTCCACTCTCTCTAAAAATCTGTGAAAAAAAAAATATCCTCAGGTAAGGATTAACAAACAATCAAAAAAATATGCCAGCTGCTTCTCTGGCAGATACAATGCCCTTGAAACATTTTCTTTGTTTTGCAGGAGTCAGCTGAGGAGTTCTATGCTTAGGCAAGTAAATGTCCACAGTGTGGGGAAGTGTTTTCTTGGTGGTTAAAAAGGGCACATTTTCCCAGCCAGTGGGGTTCAGTGGTTGAGTATGGACCTCATGGTCAGGGCACATGGGTGGGTTATGGGCTCGATCCCCAGTAGGGGGCGTGCAGGAGGCAGCTGATCAATGATGTTTCTCTCTCTCCTTTCCTCTCTGAAATCAATAAAAATGTACAAAAAAAAAAAAAAAAAAAAAAAAAAGAAGTTCTCTTTAGAATCAGAACAAAACAATCTAAGAGAAGGCCAGAAAGTAGAACTGGAGAGGAGAGGCTTCTAGATTGCTTCAGTGTTAAAGAAAACATGTCACACTTCTGACCTCCCTGGACCTCACTTTTCTCTCTCATCTACTCAATTCCTAGCCCCTCAGCCTCCCCCTCCCCCAGCTCCCGGGCCTCCTCCATCCACAGAGGCAGGAACACAACAGAGTGCAACCTGGGACGCGTTCAGGGGGAATAACATCGACCTCACAGGGTCGGTGTGTGAGTCCAATGATGCAACGTACTTAAGCACTCACCACGAGGACAAAGGGGGATGGCAGTGTTCGGGCTGTGGGGGTGGCGACACCCCTAACTCCAGGCTCCCTTGGTCAGGGGAGGGGCTGGGCCAGGCCTGCTAAACTGCTGAGTGGCTGCCCCGGCCAGTCAGTGACCCCAGCCACCTTGCCTGCTGAGCACTTTTTCACTTGCCATGAGCTTTAACCTGTGGGCCTCACATGATCAGAAGTCCTCCCTCCCAGAGTTGGGGCTACGGCCTAAAGAGGGCCAGGCCCGGAGCTCATTCTTGCCACATGGGCGATGGGCAGAGGCTGGGGTGATCAGCTTGGACTTACTGCCCCCAGGTGGTCCTGTACTCTCACACCGGAACACCTGCCCTGAGAGTCAGAGCACGGAGCACCCACATTTCTTCCTGCCAGGAGCGCTCAGATGCTTCTCTCCACACTCCAAACTGTGACCTGGCCTGCCCCCACCCGACACCCACCTCCCTCACGCCGTCCCCCCAGCCCAGCCGCTCACCTGGCTGCCGTCCTTGGCTGACACGTCGGCCATGTTGTTCCTCCGGGCCTGGTGCATGGTCAGTGCGGCCCGAGTGGCCCCGCCAGCCACGCTCACGATGCACTGTGGGGACGGCAGGAGGAAGTCAGAGTGGCCCGAGCTGTGAGGACAGACCTTCTGGGGTGAGCCACGTAAATGGCTCCAACGGGCCTGAGAAAGCAGGCTCAGACCCTAGAGCAAACCCCAGAATGCTGCCGGTGTGCTGCTTCTCGCTCTGCACTTCCACCAGGCCCACCTCCCGTCTTGTTCCAGGAGAACACTCCCGCTCTCCTGTGGACCTCACCCAGGGAAACCCGATTTCTCTCCAAGGTAGAGCCCCAAACCAGCCTCAGCCCAGAGCTTCTGCCCTCCAGCTTCTGCCCGGGCTGCACCGCCTAGGAAGCAGCTGTGCTTTTCCAGCAGTGAGGAGCCACCGGGTGGCAGATGGCCTGGCAGAGCACCCAGGCCATCTGCCACCCACCTGCATGCCTGCATCCTGCCTGCCAGGACCGACTCCACTCTCCCAGAGAAGGCCTAGGCAGCTTCCAGGCCAGTTCAGAACCCACACAGGTGGCCCTGACCTCCAAAGGGGACCTGGAGCTCCTCTCTGAGATCTAGAGCCAATTAATTGATGAGGGTCAGTGATCACCTTCATTCCTCTACTATTCTTAGCTGTCAGGCAAGACTGAATGGCCTGGTATGATTCAGGCTCAACCCCGCCCTCAGGAAGCTTATGCATCAGCGGATGGCAAACGAACACGCTGGTAGTGGGCAGAGGAAATCACTTGCTCAAAGGTAAGAGGATCGTGGAGCAAAAGGAGCTGGAGTGACTGGCAGGGCCCCAATCACACGGAACCTCGTAACCTTGTACAAGTCTTTATCCTGAGAGCAAAGGGCGGGAAGTGAGCTGATTTGATTTCCACTCTTAGAGGATGACTGGGCGGCTCTGAGGACGAAGAGGGTGAGAACGGAAATGGAGAGACCACCTAGGAAGCAGCTGTGCTTTTCCAGCAGTGAGGAGCCACCGGGTGGCATGCAGTGGAGGGAATGAATGGGGAGGTTCAGGAAGGAAAAGAACAGAAGTGAATGGAGATTGAGCTGAGGGTGGCTGGGGAGAGGGGAGAGGGCATGGATGACAGCCAGGCTTCTACTTAAGTGTCCCCGGGGGACAGAGGTGCTGGTCACTGAGAGGAGTGGAGGGAAGGAGTGGAAGAGGGGGAGTAAGGGAGGAATCTGAAGCATGGTCCACAGCCTCCACAGAGATGGCTCTGAGGTCTCCCTGGGGCTGAGGGGTGCTCGAGGCAGTTAGTGCACGGCCAGGGAGGCGGAGGCCCCACCATGAAGTGCGTGCCTGAACCTGGCAGCGTGCGGAAGCGGCAGGCTCCGGAGTGACTGGATGAGGGAGGGGCTCTGAGATGGGTCTCGGTCCTCTTAGGAATCTGGTCTGGGCCTGGAGCTTCATCCTGAGCGAAGACTGGCCAAGCTCTTTGGGAACCTGGCTGGGCTTCCGCTTCCTCATCTGGATGAGGCGGCCTGAAGGAGCTGTGAGGGGAGCGGCCAGGCGGGACCAAGAGCTCGCATTCACCCACGGCCCTCGCCTCACCCCCAGTCTGTGCTGTCTGACCTACGGCTGGACCTTGACCCCACTTCCTCCTGCTCAGAACTGCCACCCTGCACCTTCAACTCATTCTTCAGGCCCCCGCCCTGGGGACCTCCTCCATCCCTCACTGGGCCCATTCACGGCTGAGCCCTCCTGCCCCCCACTTCTCATCTGGACTATCCGGAGCTATAATTCTATACATTTGTTTAATTTCGTGGCTTTCTTCCAAAGACAGGAGGGCCCTCACTCTGTGCCAAATGTGCAGCAGGCAGTCAGTGAATATGCTCCTGAGAGGGAAAGGGAGCCAGGGAGCTGGGCCCAAGCTGCTGCACAGGATCGCCTTCCTCTCTCAGCTCAGAGCTCCCTCCCCGGACTGCGGCTCCAGGCCCACTGCAGACTGGGGCACCAGAGGCTGTGGCTGAAGGATCGGATTACGGCTGGGTCTGGGGAGGAGCATCTGAACCTTTTCACTTTTCTAGAAGTGCCCAGAACAGAGGGTCCAGGCAGGGCTCATCTGTGGGCCCCAAATGAGCCCACCGGCACCAGGATGCCCAGGTGAGTACCTTGGCCAGATTGCTGACGCAGATGGTTATGGTGAAACAGATCGGTAATATGGGAGCCATAATCTCGAGGAACATGGCGATATCGTTGAGGATGTCAGCAAAAAGCCTGGGGAAAAGACCAGAGGTTAGAGGTCAGAGGTGAGCGACCTTCACAATAGAAGACTCCCCTTCCCTTAGTCCCAGCTCCTCACCTCCACTGCTTGGCATTGCAGTCCAGTTTGCTCCTGTTGGGGGGAGAGGTTGGTTTGCGATTTGGATTCAAGAAGAAAACACGTCCTGTGAGCAGTGCAGGCCCTCCGCAGGCCATGGTAAGGTCTGACGGGCTCAGGAAAACCCACACCCCAGCAGACACCTGTCCCAACCCCGTCACTGCTGCTGAAATGCCCCCATTAGCTGGGAGGATCTCCGGTGGTCACTTAGTGCTCCCCCTTACTAACCCAGGACAGGCGAAGGTGTAAAACTGTCTTACGGCTGCGCCCCACCCTCTGGGCCTCCGCTGAGAGACGCCACCCCTGAGTCCCTTGCCGTCTCCCCGTTCCTCCTGCTTTGAGGGGGCCCAGCCTGTCGGCCCAGAGGAGGGCAATGACTGCCCTGGGACCACATGGACAGTGGGGGACAGCCAAGGGAGAGCAGGCCTGATATCCAGGCCAGGGTGTCTGTCACCCAGCACCACAACGCCCGCCTCTTCCTCCAGGCAGTGAGCCCGGCCCATGCACACACCCGGGACCACTCCCCATGCAGATGGTGCAGCCCCAGCACAGCTCAGGACCTGCAGCATTAGCCCTGACCCTGAACTTCAATCTCCCCGAGGGAACGGGCGCATCCCGGCGGGGAATGGCACTCCGGGGAACTCCTGAGGGAATACAGGGCAAAGGCAGGCCAGGAGCACACGGGCCTGGACTAGGGCTCTGCCCAGTGAAGCAGCCTGCTGCTGCCACAGAGAGAACGGGCTTTAGGTCCATGTCCCGCCTCACTGTTACACGCTGCGTGACATGGTAACTTCCCTCTCTAGGTTTGCTTCACATCTGTGAGAGGTATACACTCAACCCTACTCTGAAGAGTTGTGAGGGTTAGCAATGACATACAGGAGCTTGTGAGGCACAGTTAGTTAACAGCAGCCAGTGCTCACTGACACATATTATGTGCCACGCAATGTGCTAAGCACTTAGCATAAACTACCTCACTGTACCCCACAACCACAATGAACAGAAGACACTCACTCCTGAGGTTGCCCAGTACCGACCTGAGGAGGAAGCAGGCAGAACAAGACCTTTAATCCGTTCTAGACAAATGGTGATGTGGACCCCACGTCAGACAGGGATCCTGAGGACTTGCTCATTCAGCTCACAAGGCCCAACTAAGCGTGCAAACCTCACGGTGGCGTCTGGAGTAGAGTCACTCCTTTTGGGCTAAGCACTGCCCGTTCAGGCTCCTCTTCCAGCAAGCAGACAAAGGACTCAGAGCCCGCGACTCTGTGCTGTTCCGTGAGGGGCAGCAAGTGGCAGATCAGTTCTCTTGAAGGTAGATCTGATCACGGCAGTGGCTTTGTGCCTTCATTGCTAGGGGACCCGGGCAAGCCACCTGCTCTGGGCACTTTATAAAGACTCCTTAGCTCTAATGAAATAATTGCTAACCCTCCTCTCCCCTGGAAACTGGTAGGAGAGGAGGAGCTGAAAATACAGCCAGGGCTGGGACAGGTAAGACCACTGCGGGGAGAGTGGCCAGAAGTCTCGGACCTGGAAGACAAACTCACCCTTTCCACCAGGCAAAGATGATGCGACCCAGCATGCCGGTTGAATCTGGGGGAAAGAGGCATTGGTGAGGAATGAGAAACAGCCTTGGGCCCATGGGGCCTGGCACACCCCGGCGCCTTGCGTCACTGTCCTTGGAAGTGTAGCCTGGCACGGAAAGTTCTGGACAGACATAGCTCTAGGACGGGCCAGAAGCGCCTACACTTGGCAGTTCCTCAGTCGCACCCAGAGAACTCTGTACCATGTACATCAGGACCAGAAAGTCTTTGCGGCATTATTCACAACAACCAAAGCTGAGAAACACAAATGCTGGTCGATGGAATGCACAGTGAATTCTGCACAGTCAGAGGCACATTAGACAGCTTTTTGTGAAGAGCCAATGGATTGCAGCTACTCACATCAACATGGCTGACTCCTGGTAAAACCTGACATGAAATCAGCCATGAAGACTGTATACAGCACAGTGTACTTTTCATAAAACTCTAAAACAAAGAGTTTAGGTTTCTATCCAGATGGTAAAACCACCACAAGAGCAGGAAACGCTGTGTGGAAAGGTCCACGGTGATGTGATGCTCTGGCTCTCAGGCGGGGCCGCAGGCTCACAGGTGGTCATCAGGATGCAAATACATAAAAAGGATTCGAGCTGCAGGTTGGTGACAGGGAACTGGGGGTGAGGACAGAGGGAGAGGCCTCCTCAGGCTAGAAAGTCAGAGAAGTCTCTGGAATCAGCCAGACCTTCATTTGCACAACAGATGCTTACTGGCTACCTACTCTGTGCCGGACACAGAGACCTGGGGATACCACAGTGACCCAGAAAATGATGGCTCCAAATCCAGTGTAAAAGCAAAAATCAGTAGTCAGTATGAAAAACACAGATTTAGCCCAAGGATCATTAACTGTGGTGGTTGGGCTTCCAATCCTTGTCTGTGTAAATAAAATCTTACTGGAACACAGCTGTGCCCATTCATTTATAGCGTAAAAAAAACACCCCGCCCCCTCAAAAAAAAAAACCCAAACCCCACAAACAAACAAACAAAAACATCCAACAAAACAAAACAAAAAAGGAGCTGGAGCTGCCATCCTAGAGGAACTGCCTTGCATGTCTTAAGCATCAAACCTTTAGAAAGTCAAAACAAAGGAAAATAATCTTTAGACTGGAACTAAAGCAACCTGTGCCTAAGGAACAGTTTGCAAAGAAAACAGAAAGCAGATATGACGACTGTGACTGAAAATTAAACAGTGCTGAGGATCAGCACTACACTGCTATCTGCACTAACAGAAGTGCCTTCCTTCTGTGGATGTAATTGTTCCCTTCCCCTTCTCACATCCATTGCATTTGCCTCCTAACTGGATTTGGGCTTATGGCTGCATCAATAACTTTGCTTTCCACAAAGTTATTCTTTTTTCTTTTTTCAAACATTTAAAAAAATTAATCTGATAAATAATTTCTTCCACAACACCAACTATGGTAAAAACCTCAATAACATTTGTCAACCTGGTGTCATGTTCTATGTTCTTCTAATTAATATAATACAAAGTCCTGCCACCATGGCTCAATTGTTGAGTGTTGACCAATGAACCAGGAGGTCACGGCTAGATTCCTGGTCAGGGCACATGTCTGGGTTGTGGGCTTGATCCCTCATGTGGGGCGTGCAGGAGGCAGCCGATCAACGATTCTCTCTCATCATTGATGCTTCTATTTCTCTCTCTCCCTTCCTCTCTGAAATCAATAAAAATATATTTAGAAATGTATACATATAGTACAAAGACATTTATAAACTACAGAGCCACACAAATTTATAAACAAATAAAAAATTCTGAAATGTTAAGAATAAAGCTATCTTCTAAATAGCTTCATTTAAACTTTCCCCTTTCCTTTAATATTTTTCATATTCATGCTTCCCATTAATTTTTCACTAAACTCATTAAATCCTAGGTTTAAATATGGCTAAAGATAAAACAACAATATAGAGGTGAGTATCAACAAAATAGTTGAGTTTTATCAAGCTACCGAAAGCTATTCTTTAAAAGACAATTTATTCACCTAAACCAGTGGTTGGCAACTCATTAGTCAACAGAGCCAAATATCAACAGTGCAACGATTGAAATTTCTTTTGAGAGCCGAAAACCAACTTCTGCGCATGGGCCACGAAGTTTCAATCGCACTGTATGTGCGCCCACATGTGGTATTGTGTGGAAGAGCCACACTCAAGGCGCCAGAGCCGCAAGTGACTCAGGAGCTGCAGTTTGTCAACCACTGACCTAAGGCAAACATGGGAAAGTTAGAATCAAATCTTAGGTTCTGCATGGTTGACCTGTCAGATACATGGGAACATTCAAGATCTAAATGCCAAAAGGTTAACTGCCACTAGAGGAAGAAAGACCCTGGACACACTCGGCAGTGTTCAGCTTGCAGAAGACAGGAAGTCTGAGCTGGTACAAAGCAATGACAAGGTTTTAGCCCTAGTCTGAGAGCGCAAAATGTTATTACACCTGAATGCTAATTACCTGGAAGTAAGTTCCCAGCTTAAACTGCACTGACTGTTGCACTAAATGAACGAAGGTTAACAGCTCTGCAGACTTAATAAGGATAAGGCATTTAATCCATTTTCTGCCGACGAACTTCCTATCCGCCAGATATTACAGCATGTTCCACCTCGAGGCTGTCACAGTGGTGATCACTCCCAGACACATTCAACACGAAGTACGTATACGGCTGTGCTAAGTGCTTGGTGCACCGATGTTGAATGACCTCCTAACTTTTCCATAAATCTCATTACCACTAGCAAATCTGGATCTACTCCTATGTGGGAGCCAAAGTATGTTATGACTGTTGCTAGGTGACTATTTTTATACATTATGGTCATATTTCTGCTAAATTATTCTTAGAGTCTTTTTAGAATGCTGAAAAGATATTAAATTCACTGAATAAGAAGTTTTAATTTTGTTCCTCAAATATAATAAAATTCTTATATATGTTAGGCAAGTTATTAGACAAGTGATCTTTGATCATCTAATATTGAAGTTGTAAAGAAATTCACTTAAATTTTCTGGTGAGGTCAGTTTCAATTATCCTAAAAATGGTAAATGACCTATTATTTGTGTGTGAATCTAAAGTATATGCCTTGTGAAATCTGTAAGTCAAAAACAAAAATGTAAGCAGATGACTGTTAAATATATTGTTAACAGGTATGCTGGACAATAAACTCTAAGTTTATTTAATTTATATCTGCTTCATTTTTTATTGATTTAAGTATAAAGGCCCAGTTAATCAACTCAACAGATTGATCAAGGCAACACACTCAAAACTATAACAGGACTCAAAAGGCAGCGGGGCCCTGGCCAGTGTGGCTCAGTTGGCTGAGCATCATATGCACCAGGCCGTCATCAGTTTGATTCCCAGTCGGGGCACCTGCCCAAGTTGTGGGTTCAATCCTATTGGGGTGCATGCCAGAGGCAGCTAATTGATTTTTCTCTCCCCTCCAAAATCAATTAAAAGGATCTCTCCCCATAAACTTGTATAATGTTCTGCAGTATTTTGGAAGCTATGTAAATTGGACATGACCAAATTAGAGATGCCTGATAAACTCATAAAGTATTTGAGAACTTCAGCTGTATTCCCAAAAGATAAATTCTAAGCTATAAAAAAGGAAAATTCATATAAAAATCACAACAGATACCTTTGGAAAAAAAATCAAATTCTAACTCATTTGCTATTTCAATTATGACTAAGGGAAAAAGGTACAAGTATCGATAGTAATGCTTCCATTAAAAAACAACAACATTAACTGAGTGGATGGAGATGGGGGGGGGGGGGAAGAATAACTATACAGTATTATTGCATTCCACAAATGTGCAGAATTCCAAAGTGTGCCAGCACCGAAAACCTGTCTTGCATTGAGGTTTTCCACGAAGTACAATGAGCCTATCATCTGGTCTGCCCAGGTGTGGCTCAGTTGGTTGGGCACCATTCTGTGCACTGAAAGGCTGCTAGTTTGAGTCCCCATCAGGGTACATGCCCAGGTTGTGGGCTCGATCCCTGATAGTGCAGAAGGCAGCCAATCGACATTTCTCTATGAAAGCATCTGGTCTGTGTAACAGCTTACTGTCTTCAGGACAGGTCTTCATAATGTCAGTCACACTGCTCTTCAAAAATCCCTTAATGTCAGAGTTTTCAGTGCTGATGGGTGGGCTATGGTCGATGATGTGGGACTGAATCCATAAGCACACTGGGCTTCATTTCGTTGTCAAGAATTTGAACACGCTGTTGCATGGATGGAAGGTGACAGATTCCAGCTTAGACCACACAGGGACATCGTTCAAAGCTATCTCAAATGCACAGTTGACATGCACTCTTTCTCAATCATGTTGCTCAAGAAGAAAACCATCATACATGCATAGACCTTATTTACTTAGTCTCACTGCCAGATACTAGGAGCTTGCACGGCAAAGAAAGCAAAGGATCCTTGCCAACAACTATTCAGCCTATTGACACTAGTTTGAAGATGACAGGAAAGATGCTATGTGTGTATATATTGGTCGAGGGAGGTAAGTCTTGACTTCAGTGTGGATGTGTGGGTACCGCTGGCTAATAACCAGCAGATACTCCTCAAACACTGCCTGTGGCCTTAGGGAATACAAATCTGGAACTTGAGCAGCAGCCCCATGGCCTACTGCACCTTTAATCTCTTGCTAGGCATGCCGCCCAGGTTGGCTGAGGCATCGCTCTGGACCAACGCCAAGCCACCACCTGGAGCAGTAGCAAAAGTCTCATCTTAATGGAGCCAGCACTTCAACCACACTCAGACTGACTGCAACCAGCTCAAGGCTCGATCCGCCAAGGTCAGGGAGGGAGGCAGGAATCCCAAATAGCTATTCTTATTGATCTCAATAAATGCTGGTTGCCTCTATCTTTGAAAGGCCCTTTACGTCGAAACCGGTTTGGCTCAATGGATACAGTGTCGGCTTGGGGACTGAAAGGTTCCAGGTTCGATTCCGGTCAAGGGCATATACATTAGTTGTGGGCATATCCCCAGTAGGGGGTATGCAAGAGGCAGCTGATCGATGACTCATCGATGTTTCTAACTCTCTATCTCTCTCCCTTCCTCTCTGTACAAAATCAATAAAAATATATTTAAAAAAAAAGAAAAAAAGAAAGGCCCTTTACTTTTGGGTTAGCAACAGATGGATTATGGATGTTTTTGTGATACAATGGCAGAATCAGGTTGTTGTGACTGAAACTATACAGCATACAAAGTGTACAGAGTCTGCCATCTGGCCCTTCACAGACAGTGTGCCTGCCGTTTACACTACACCTTCCTCTGACATTAGCACTCATCACGTTCAAAGGACCGCCTGAGAATCCACAACGGGAAAGGCCTCATACAGGGCGCCGGAAGGGACATTCACAGCAGGCAGGGCTCCCCGCTTGTCTGAGCTGAAGGACGTGGATCGGTGTGGAGAGGCAAGGAGGCAGCTGGTTGTGGAGGGTGGTGATGTATATCAGCCTTCCCATTCTCCACGGAACAGATGTCCTCCTCCTCCCACAGCCTCGCTCTTTAGGCACCGAGGCCTTCTCACTAGACATCTTTTTTTAAAATATTTTATTGATTTTTTACAGAGAGAAAGTGAGGGGGACAGAGAGTTAGAAACATCGATGAGAGAGAATCATCAATCAGCTGCCTCTTGCACACCCCCTACTGGGGATGTGCCCGCAACCAAGGTACATGCCCTTGACCGGAATCGAACCCGGGACCTTTCTGTCCGCAGGCAGACGCTCTATCCACTGAGCCAAACCGGTTTCGGCCTCACTAGACATCTTTTACCCAGTTGAGCACTCTGGCAGACTCCTGAAATATACATGCCTTTCATTCTTCACAGCAGTCCTGAGTTTGAGAAGAATCATTTCCTTTCACAGATGAAGCAACTGAAGCTTGAAGAATACAGGTGAACAAATAGGGGGCAGTTTACAGAAGATCTGAATTCCCAGTTTTTCTGAAGGAACCTAAATTCATGGCTGCCCTGGACCTGCCTTCCCTTACCGCCACCACTAGCTGGGCTGAGCAGCGGCTGTCTCAGGCACGTGTCCAACCCAGTTCCCATCCAGCCTGCTTTGCTTCCCCTTTTCCGTCTCCTGTGTCCCTGCGAGTGGTACCCAGCAGGCTGGCTATAGCGGCATCCTCCCTTTGTCACTACCTTACCCTCCTCCCTTCAAGCACACTTGATTTAACACAAAATTTTCACTATTCCATTTAAGATGCTTGTACTGGATCAACTTAGTGGCTCTGAGATAGCAAGATTACTTCCACTGGCTGAGAGAGAGCTCGTTGGGCCAGACTCTTGTTTTTCTTCCCTTGACTCAGACTCATAACCACTCAGGTGTCCTGCATGCAAGGCCTACTCTGTCTTCTGTCAGCGGCAGTCTGCAAGGCCCCTGTCAGATCTGGAGGTTGGCACTAGGATGCAATAATGACCCATATCCTCCCTATTATCCAAAAGTCAGCACTGTCTATGAGACTAGGAAGCAATTTCTATTTGCCCGTCTCTGCCCCATTTACAATTAGCTGAGCTATAAGATCTAGAAACATTTGAGGCCCAGTAAGGGATCAGCTGTGCACAAATTGCACTTAGCTCCACTCTAAATTCCTAGCAAAGGGTGCTAAGAGTGGGACACAGGAGTCAGTCCGTCTGGGTCCAAATCCTGGCCCTGCCTTATGTCAGGCAGGTCACTAAACCTTGCTGTGTCTCAGCTTTCCCCTCTGGAAAACGTATTAACAACAGCATCCACCTACGGTAACACGGCTGCTGCAGAGAGTAAGTGACGTACCATGGAAGTGTGCACATGCCTGGCATATAGTAGGCTGTCAAAACATTAACTGCTAATAACATTACCATTGTTAGGTTTGACAATTGATAGCATGTTCCATTAAGAGATTTGTAACTGAAAATGACATCAAAACATTCCAAAAGACTTTCTTATATAAATCTCTACATAAAATTTTCTCATGTTTGATGGAGATGAGTCTGTAAACTCCTTTCTAGTTAAGATGGCTTTTAAAAATACCAACAACAGACTCTAAAGAAAATGGTTCTTTCACACCTTAAAGTGGTCTTATTTTTAAGATTAATCTAAAGACATATGTAGGCAGCATGCTGCTGATAATTCTAGGGAGCTCAGAAATGACTTGAAAACATCAACTGCTGACACGGGCGCCTACTGTGCGCCAGAGAGTTAGCCAACAGGAGAGTAAAGGAAAAGATCAAAGTTAGCAGCTTGGTGGTATGGAATGGACTCTGAACTACACTCCCTGGGTTCAAATCCATGCCCTCGTACTTACTGGCTATGACCACGGGCAAGTTACTTTCCTGTGCCTCAGATTCCTCATCTAGAACATGAAGGTAAGGACAATACCTATCTCAGAGCCACCGGGGAAGGTGAGTCAGTTTGTTTGTTTGTTTGTTTACTAGAGGCCCGGTGCATGAAAATTCATGCACTTGAGGGAGGGGGTCACTCAGCCTGGCCTGCCCCCTCTCATCTCAGGGGCAGAAGATGACCCAGTGATCAGGGGAAGGCAACCCTAGATAGTTGGGCAGCTGACATCCAAGGCTTGCCTGAGCCTTGGGCCAGCCCTGGGTGGCTGGGGCACTAAGGGACTGGGAGACTCTGGAGGCAGTCACCTCGATGGGGCTGAGCACTGCCATATGTGGTTGTAGATGCCACCATCTTTGAGGGCGTGGCTATTAATTAGCATATCCCCTCCTTATTGGCTGAGTGCTGCCATCTTTGGGACGATGTGAGGGTCAATTAGCATATTCCCTCTTTATTAGATAGGATTTATTTATTTAAAAAATTTTATTGATTTTTTAGAGAGAGGAAGGGAGAGGGATAGAGAGCTAGAAACATCGATGAGAAACATTGACCAGCTGCCTCTTGCACACCCCCCACTGGGTGCCTATAACCAATGTACATGCCCTTGACCGGAATCGAATTTGGGATCTTTCAGTCCGCAGACCGACACTCTATTCACTGAGCCAAATTGGTTTCAGCAGGATTTATTTTTTTAAATTAAGGCCAATTAATATATATATATATTGATTTCAGAGAGGAAGGGAGAGGGAGAGAGATAGAAACATCAATGAGAGGAATCATTGACTGGCTGCCTCCTGCACACCCCTATTGGGATAGAGCCCGAAACCTGGGCATGCATCCTTGGCTGGAATCAAACCTGGGACCCTTCAGTCCACAGGCTGATGCTTTATCCACTGAGCCAAACCGGCTAGGGATGAGTCAGTATATTTAAAGACTGGCATATAATAAGCACTGTTTGTGCGACAAGCCACAGGTCAGCACCGCTCCACTGACACACATTATCAGAGGGCTTCTTTCTGAGAAAACTCCATCCGGCCAGTTGGAGTCTTAAAGGTAAGGGTGTGAGCAGGAGTCTCCTGACTTTCCCAAAGGCCCAGGGAGGCTCCTCAGATGCGGCCAGGCTGATGCTAGAGCAGAGCGAGCCTCACTTCGGCTCTAATTTAAATCCTGGCCAACGTGGCTCAGTGGCTGAGCATCGACCTATGAACCAGGATGGTTTGATCCCTGTTCAGGGCACATGCCCAGGGTTGCAGGCTCCATCCCCAGTGTGGGGTGTGCAGAAGGCAGCAGATCAATGATTCTCTCTCTCCCTTCCCCTTCCTCTCTGAAATCAATAAAAACATTAAAAAATAAATCCTCCCTGGGAACGGCAGTGCAGAGGCCAGGGGTCCTGATGTGGATGGAGCACGGGCAGTGTCTCCTTCTTCTCTCCTCCTCTCTCTGGGCGGCAGGGTACCAAACTGTATCTTTCATTTCTTAGTGGGTTTTCCAAAAGGTTGTGCACACTTAGCAGATGATTACTGCATTTACTATGTATAGCACCAACTAGCACCCCAGAACATCTAAATGCCTTTCCTTCTTTCCAGAATCTCCTGCCTCCTCCTGCTGAGGCAGCGGCGAGCAGGCTCCGGGGCCGGCTTACCTTTCAGCAGCCAGGTGGCCGTGGCGGCTGACACGGAGGCGCTTGCATTCCCGACCCCAATGCCCAGCAGGACGGCGTGGGTGGCCAGGGAGCCCGAGAGGCTGGAAGCAAAGGCCTGGAGGAGAGAGGGAGCGGGGAGGAGTGGGCTCGGGGGCAGAGGGGTAGGCGCTCTCCGCCGAGTGTGACCTGGGCTCAGCCCGCAGCCCGCGGAGGGGAGGGGGAGCGGGGTGCTGCCTCCCGGCCCGCCAGCGCCGCCCGCCGACCTGCACGGAGTCCCACAGCTGGTAGGGCAGGTAGTCGGGGCTGACGCTGTCGGGGAAGCCCTGCGGCAGGAACGCGGTCAGCAGGCGCGGGAGAGGGGGTGCGGCGGGCCCGGGCGCTCCCTCGGCGCCCCCCCACCAGCGCCGCCCCCAGGCCTCCCACCGCAGGCTCCCGTCGGCGGCGGCGCTGCAGCCCCGGGCCGCCTGGGACCCGAACCGCTCGGAGCACAGCGCGGCCCCAGCGCCTGCCAGGCCCGCCATCCCGGTCACGCCCCCGCCACGCGGGACGGACACGTGGGCGGAGCCTGCTCCCGGCTCGGGTACGGCGGCGGCGGAGGGACAATCTTCCTTCGCGCGGGGCCGTGGGCCTCCGCGGGGTCCCGGATGGGGCCGGCCACGTGACAATTCCTGCCGGACCTGCGGCCCCGCCTCCCACCGGACCGAGGAGCCCAGGACCGACCCGCATCCCTGTGACCCGCTACTTCCAGTCACCAGGAGAGAAAGCGCCCGGGGCCGTTGCATTCCAGACCTGCTGTGGCCACAGAATATTTTTTAAAGTAAAAATGTTGCTTTACTTTATTGCTTTTCAGAGAGATGAAGGGAGAGGGAGAAAGAGAGAGAAACCACCCGTGATCTCCTGGTTCATGGGTCCATGCTCAACCCCTGAGTCACACCTGCCAGGCAGAATTTTTAGTTTTTATTATTTAAAAATACCTTTTTTTTAAAATAGGTGTTTCTTTTTTTATTTTTTTAAAATATATTTTATTGGTTTTTCACAGAGAGGAAGAGAGCTAGAAACATCTACCAGCTGCCTCCTGCACACCCCGCACCAAGGATGTGCCCGCAACCAATGTACATGCCCTTGACGGAATCGAACCTGGGACCTTTCAGTCCGCAGACCAACGCTCTATCAATTGAGCCAAACCGCTTTCGGCTAAAAATATCTTTTTATTGAGAGGGAGGAGGGTGAGGGAGAAAGAGAAACATCCCTGTGGGAGCTGGAAATGCCTCCTGCACGCCCCCTACTGACCGAGCCCACAACCAGGGCGTGTGCCCTGACTGGTAATAGCACCTGCAACCTTTTGGTGCAAGGGACAATGCCCAACCAACTGAGCAGCACCAGCCAGGGCGGCCGCAGAGTTTCCCAGGGTGTGTGTCACTTCAGGCATCTCAGTGCCTAGGCCTCAGGTGCCATCTTTATTGTGAGGATAGGCGGCTACATTTTACGCCTATTGGGTCCCCAGTAACTAACACAGAGTAGGTGCTTCAAAGAGACTTATAAATGAAAGTGCACGGTGAGAAGCTGGACCAGATGATCCCTGAGGAGGTCCTGTTAAACTTCCCTTTTATAATATTTGTTTTTCTTCTGCGCTGCTCTAGCACTCCACTAGAAGTTCTTGGCCCTTCAGCTTCCCCAAGGATGGAAGAGTATTGCTTCTGGGCGGTCCCTAGGGACATCTGAGAAATGAGAAAATCAAAGGATTGCAGAATAGTGTCAGAAAAAAAGAAAAATAGGCAAAAATTCTTGTGTGTTTATTGGGGGAGAGTCTAGAGACAGTTTTTCTCTCCCAACTCATCTTTTTTCCCCTCTTTTCCCCTTCTCCCTTCTTTCTCCTTCCTATTCAGTGCAATGTACTGACTCCAACAAAGAAATGTGCCAAAAGCACCCTCTTGTTATCAGAAAAGTACCCTGATTCCTTAGCCTGGTGTGGGGATTCAACAGGCATCACCCAAAGATGAGCTTGTGTGGAATATGGATTGTTTTGAACTAAAGGCAATTTTAGCTTCAGGCTCAAGAGAACCTTCTGCCCTCCCTTAACTCCCTAGATCTTGAATTGGGGGCCTTGTCCACAATAAGAGGTTATTAGCAATAACATTTTGTGCCCTAATTATATGGCAGGGAAAACTTTTACTTAGTAAACATCTGCTCTTCTTGTCATCCTGCAATGACCCTTTGAAGCCCCAAGGAACCTACCCTCATCCCTAGCTCAGAATGTCTTATATGCCTAGATTCCTCTTTCTATGTCTGAACCTCTTCTGCATGTTGGGAAGGGGCGTCTCTGAACCTCTCATGTATGCGGGGTTTCCATTCCTAACTATGTGTTAAATGTGGTTATTTCCCCTTGCTAACCTGTTTCATGTCTATTTGATGATTAGACCAGCCAGGAAACCTTGAGGGTAGAGGAGAGTTTGTTCTGCCCTCACGCTGGCCTTGGACACCCATCCCTCCCAGTTGGACTCCCTGCTTAAAACTTCTGATTCTCCCAAACCATCACCTCCCTCTGGGACCTCATCCTGGCCAGCCCTGCCACCCCCTCACCTTAACCAAACAGACTTTCTCTGAGGCCAGGTAGACCAGGGACTTCGTGTTTCCTTTTAAAAAATCTGAGTTGCTCCTTGGAGTGAAACATTGAAGGTTACACACCTGTAATGTTTTAAAAGTTGGCTTCTATGAGTGTACGGAACTCTGAGGCCACATAGGGTTGGGATGAGCATTGAATGAGTGTAAACGTAGGAACATCCAAACCTGTACAGAATTTTTATAAGAATTTATATCAGTGCTCACTTCAGCAGTACATATATTAAAAACAAAACAAAACCTAAAAAAAAAACCAAACTAAAAAAAAAATAACATTTGAGCTAAACAGAGGACACTCCTAGAAGAAGCTCTCAACAGACTGAGACAAATGCTCCCCAGTTTGCAGCTTCTTGTATACATTTGGAATTAAGGGGTGAACATCGTAAGGACACCCTCTGGAACCTCTTTTCAAGTGAATTTTCTTTCTTCTAAACTCGAAGGGACCCACAAGACTTGCAACCAGGGGAGCAGTGGGCAGCAGCAGCTTCTCCCTGACCAACCCTCAACCTGTGTCCAAGGCCCCTTTTCTCTGACTCCCCAACGAGCTGACAGCAGCCCAGCGAGTCTCTTTCCTGTTGCTTCTTCTGGCCTAAGTACGTCCTGTTTCACTGTCTTCCCGGCTTTAATAGCACACACTGGATCTGGTAGGTTTCTCAGTGATTAGAGCATTGAAGGGTCTCAGATTCAATTCCTGGTCAAGGGCATGGGTCTGGGTTTCAGGTTTCTTTCCCTGCCTTTCCCTTCCGGGTGTGTTCGGGTGTTCGGGAGGCAACCAATCAATGTGTCTGTGTCACACTAACCTTTCTCTCTCTCCTGTGAAAAGAAATGGAAAAAATATCCTCAGGTGAGGATTAATAAAATAATAAAATAAAATAAAACAAAATAAAAGTAAACATAGTCTCAAAGAAAAAAGGAGGGAACATAAGGAACATGCAGGTGGGAGAAAGCAAGGTGGGAACTGTATTATGGGATAAAAGAGTCTTCCCCAAAGGTGTGCAGACGCACAGAGAGAATGGACAGCGCTTGTGTTAGGGCGAAGGGGAACCTGTTGTATGCCTGAAGTTGAGAGGGGGAAGGGCAGTGGGAAGCAGGGAGCCACAGACATTTAATAATTCCTCACATTACTGCAGGTGAGAGGTTTTCTTACAGACCCTGGGAAGTGGGAGGATGAGGTGCAGGAGGAAAAGCAGTGCTGTAAAAAGACACCCATCGAAAAAGCAGACCATGGTGGTTTCCATGTCTTGGCTGGGATGAATACAAGGTGCATGTATTTTTTTTTTAAAGTACATTTTATTGATTTTTTTACAGAGAGGAAGGGAGAGAGATAGAGAGCTAGAAACGTCGATGAGAGAGAAACATCGACCAGCAGCCTCTTGCACACCCCCTACCGGGGATGTGCCCGCAACCAAGGTACATGCCCTTGGCCGGAATCAAACCTGGGACCTTTCAGTCCACAGACCGACACTCTATCACTGAGCCAAACCGGTTTCGGCAAGGTGCATGTATTTTTACAAATATGTGTTTTCTGACATCTGGGGTAGACACCCAGAAGAGGGATTGCTGCATCATAAAGTGGTTCTATTCTTAATGTTTGGGGACCCTCCTCACTGCTCTCCATAGTGGCTGTGCCAGCTGACATCCCCACCAGTAGTGTATGAGGGTTCTTTTTCTCTAATCCTCTCCAACATTGGCTATTTCTTGTCTTATTGATAATAGCCTCAATAGCTCCCCCCCCCCCCCCATTTCTTCTGTTTTTATGTAGTTCAACTAATTCCATTGGATTAATCTGCTCATTTTTATTTTGCAAATATGAGAAGGAGGGGCATTTATGAAGCAGTTCAACTCATAGTCATTTAGAAACGTGAGGTCAAGAACCTCTCAGTGTGAACTGGTACATCATTAGCCAACAGGCAGAGCTGTATTACTTTCAGTAGATAAAATAATCATTTACAATCCTCCAATTAAGAGTTGTTATCTGAAATTTCCCAAAAAGGAATATGAAACTACACAAAGAAAAATTACCTTTGTTATTTTGAAGTTGTAAACATTATACATTAAATAAGCAACACTATCAGGCCACAGAGTTATCTCCTTTAAAGAGAGCATGGTGTATGTATTCTCAAAATGAGACTAAACAAACAGTCACTGTTTTCAAACTTTCCCCCCCCCCCCTGATTATAAGAATAATAGGTATTCACTATAGAAAAAACTTTAGGTAGAAAAGGATAAAAATGAACATGAAAATCACCCATTTTCCATACACGTACACTATTAGCACTTTATTATAGTTCTTTCAAAAATTTCCCAGGTATACTTGTTATATAATGTAAGATTAAAATCTTATATATAGTTTTTATATGGATTTTCTAATATTAAAACTCTTCAAAAAATTTTAGACATAGAAGTTTTGGTTAAAACGATACATGTTGAGTATGACATTTTGAGAGGGGGAAAAAAAAAAAAAAACAGAAAAAAGAGGGAAAAATAAGAATCTTCCATATGCCATCATCTAGAGCAGAGAGTGGTTCTCAACCTTTCTAATGCCGCGACCCTTTAGTGCAGTTCCTCATGTTGTGGTGACCCCCAACCATAATTATTTTCGTTGCTACTTCATAACTGTAATGTTGCTATTGTTATGAATCATAATGTAAATACCTGTGTTTTCCAATGGTCTCAGGCTCTAGCAGCGGTTCTCAACCTGTGGGTCGCCTAAGACCATCGGAAAACAGATATTTACATTACGATTCATTAATAGTAGCAACATTACAGTTATGAAGTAGCAACGGAAATAATTTTATGGTTGGAGGCACCACAGCATGAGAAGCTGCGTTAAAGGGTTGCGGCATTAGGAAGGTGAGAACCACTGATCAGAGGTAAACGCCAACGCTGTGGTCCTATAAATGAAATCTAGAAGTATTCAAACTATTCCAGCTTCAAGTCCTATGATAGAATCTGTACATCATATTTTTTTTAAAGTGCAATTTAAAAAATATATATTGATTATTTTACAGAGAGGAAGGGAAAGAGAGAGCTAGAAACATCGATGAGAGAGAAACATTGACCAGCTACCGGGGGTGTGCCCGCAACCAAGGTACATGCCCTTGACCGGAATTGAACCCGGGACCTTTCAGTCCACAAACCGACGCTCTACCACTGAGCCAAACCGGTTTCAGCATGTACATCATCGTTTGAGGACTCTTTCATTCCTCCCGTGAACAAAGCTGCAGGAAAGGACATCTGTCAGCCAGAACCAGCTGATGAACTTGAAAAGTTTCCTTCTCAGCTTGTAGCTGTGCATCACAGAAATGCTGTCCCTCGTTCCTCATGTTATTGATCGGGGCCAAGATGATTTGGGCATGTCTAGCTGATGAAAAAAGACTCTCCCCAGACTTGGGACAGCCCTCATTAGCCATGATGATGATAAATTAATTAAGGGGACTTTTCCCCATAACCTCTGCTTCCCCTTCCGGTCAGAGCCACTATTTTCACTGGCTTTTCTTCACACTTGGAAATAAAACAAACTTTTTGTTGTGGCCCACAAAGCTCTATGGATGGGCCCTGCCCTCCTCTCAGACTTTGCATCTCATCCCCTCCCTCCCCCACTAGGACGTAAGCTCCAGGGGGCAGGCGTGTGTGCGTGGAGTTGATAGGGGGAAGGGCACTGTCTTTGGCAGTGGTATAGTCCCAGTGCCTTGTACCAGTGCCCTGCACAAAGGCAGGTGCCCAATACTATTTGTGGAATGACTACATTTATTTTCCCAATAGTTTTTGTAATTTGTTTTATTCCTCCTTTACAGACAAAACTGAGGCTTACATATATGAAGTGACTTCAAAGTTACAGAACTGAAAATGGCAAAGCATTCATTCATTTATTCATTGAACCAAGATTTCGTGAGCAGCTGCTACTCTTTTAGGCACTGAGGCATGATTTAAATCTGAGGCTAATGATTTTAGAACCACACTATTTTTTTAAAAAAAAATTACAAATAATTATAGGGTACATTCATGCTGTAAAATAATTCAAACAACAATATAAAGGGTTAAGGTCAAGTTCACCCTGACATTTATCCCTCTTCACATTTCCCAACAAATGCCCACCAATCCCCAGAAGTAAATATTGTTTACCATTCTACACACACACACACACAACACACACACACATGGGTTGGGGGAGGGGCAGAGAGAGAATGAGAGAGAAGGGGAGAGAGGAAGGGAAGGGGAAAAGAGAAAGAGAGAGTTTTACATTGAATCCCACTCTCACTTCCATACATTCGGCCTGGGACAGCCTGCTCTATTTATAGCTCAGTTAACATTGCCTTAGAGAGCTTTACATATCAGCACATGCTTATCTACCTCATGTATTATAATATCTGTATGCCATGCCTTAGTATGAATGTGCCATAATTTCTTTAGATTCCTCATAGTCAAGGACCTTCAGTTTGAATCTGTCTCTTGATGATCACAAGTGGCAAATTCCTTTACTGGTAAATTCCTTGTACAGGCCTTTATTTGTAAATTGAATATGAACATTTCTTTAAAATAGAGGCCAAAGCAGAATCATTGAGTTGAAAGGTGTGCATATTTTAATTTGAACAAGTGTTGTCAAATTATTCCTTTAAAAAGCTTGGTCAGGTTGTATTGCAGCTGTTTCTCCTAGAGGAAACAATGGGTTGTACCCTAGATAAATGAAAACATATTGGCCCAAAAACCGGTGCGCAGCCATAACCAGTTTGGCTCACGGGATAGAGCATCGGTCTGTGGACTGAAAGGTCCCAGGTTTGATTCCGGTCAAGGGCATGTACATTAGTTGCGGGCACATCCCCGGTTGGGGCTGTGCAGGAGGCAGCTGGTCGATGTTTCTCTCTCATCGATGTTTCTAGCTCTCTATACCTCTCCCTTTCTCTCTGAAAAATCAATAAAATATATTTAAAAAATGATATATTTTAAAAAAAAAACAACAAAAACCTGGTGCACAGCTGCAGCCGCACTCATGCTTGCCCCAAGCTGCACACTGTCTAGCTGTCAGTGGGCGGACAGGAACTGCATGTGTCCAGGCAACACACACTCCGCTGTGGAAAGGAACAACTTTCTGCTACTTACAACAACTTGGATGACTCTTAAAGGCATTATTCTGAGAGAAGGAAGCCAGTCTTAAAGATTACAGACTATGCAATTCTGTTATACGGCATCCTGAAAAACACAGAGCTGCCTGGTGGGGAAAAGATCCATGCTTGGCAGGCTGTAGTGGTGGGACTGGAGGTGGCGACAGAGGGGCAGCATGAAGGAGTGTTTGGGGGTGAAGGAAATATTCTGTGTACTGATTGTGGCAGTAGTCACATAAATCTATGTATTCAAATTCATAAATTGCACACCAAAAAGAGGTCAATTTTGCTGAATGTTAAGAAAATGCTATAATCCTAGCTGGCTTGGCTCAGTGGGTAGAGCATCAGCCTGCCGACTCAAGGGTCCCAGGTTTGATTCCGGCCAAGGACACATGCCTGGGTTGCAGGCTCAATCCCCAGGAGGGGTTTTGCAGGAGGCAGCCGATCAATGATTTCCTCTCATCATTGATGTTTCTATTTCTCTCTCTCCTTCTCCCTTCCTCTCTGAAATCAATAAAGAAATATATTTTTTTTAAAAAAAAAGAAAAGAAAAAAAATGCTATAAACAAAAAAGAAAATGGACAAATGTCCATGAGAGAATAGGTACCTAGGAAGTATGCATGCCGGGTTTGGAATGCAGAAAGATGTCACAGGAAACACCTCATCTTTAATACTGGCTACTGTGTAGAGGGAGGGAGCAAAAATAATCCCCTCTTTCAGGGTACATTCTGGTACATTCTACTTAATCTCAAGTAGAAGGTGGTGGTTTGAAATTTGAAGACGGGCTAGTAAACATGGAAAACATTAAGAAAGACGAAAAGAGTATTTCTACTTTGAGTACTGAGTGACATGTCAGAGAACAGGACGGCTGTGTCTCCCTCTTACAGAGCACAGCCGGGTGGAGTCAGTCCCCACCTCTTACCTGGGGCTCCCCTGCCGATTGTGACATTACTGGCACCTGCCTACCTGAGGACAGACCTTTCACAGGTGCTTGGAACAGTGCCTGGCATCAGGGAGAAATACAACGGAAGCTGCTGCTCACGTGTCATCCATGGATCAGGAGAAAACGGCATCACATTGCTGCGATGACTGGAAAGGCCCGCTCTGACCCAGGGTGCAGGCCGATGATGTGAGGTTGTTAGCATCGGGAGCCTGGACACTGGGATTGGGCGGAGGGCAAGGCCCAGGCCCTGGCTGGGTGCCCTGGGTCCCCCTTATCTGTGTCTGAGGCCTTGCTATCTTCCCAACCTCAGGGGAGCCTCACCCTCCTTCCCCTCCCTGGCCGACCTATCACCCTCCCTCAGGTCTGGATGCAGGGCGTTCCCGGCTTAGGCGGACACCGGGCTGCTGGCCGGCACCTAGCGTGGGACACACGTAGCCTGAACGTGTGGGTGGCACACAGCAGCACGCCTGGGCCTCACGGGAGCCAGCCTGGGAGAAGGTGGCTTCAGAGCAGGGCAGGATTTGCAAGGTGCCGGAGGGGAGGCGGCCCTGCAGGGCACCTTGGGGGATCTCTAAGAGAAGCAAGAGTCTTGGGGGCAATGCCCAGGGAGGAGGGAAAAGGATACTTACAATTTCCTTCCCTCAACAGGCAGATGGCGCTTCTTCCGGCCAACAAAGACCTCATTTCCACAGGAATGAAGGAATTCAATGCTCTGCTGAATCAGCAGGTAAGTGAGCCCAAGTGTTGTCTCAAAGGACAGGTCTGGTGTGTTGAGGGGTTGGGGAGGGCAGGGAAGGGAGAATGATTTGGAGCTGGGAGGGTTGAGGCGGAGTTGATGGAAACAACCAGAGACAGGGAATGCAAATCCGAGAAGAGAGGATGTCAGAGTTTGTGGGTTGTTCCTGACTCACATTGCTGACCCCCTCTCCCCCCCCCCCCCCAGGTCTTCACTGACCCTCCGGTCTCCGAGGAAGCCATGGTGACCATAGTGAACGACTGGGTGAACTTCTATGTCAACTACTACCGGCAGCAGATGACCGGAGAGCAGCAGGAGCAGGACCAGGCCCTGGAGGCGCTCCGGCAGGAGCTGAACACTCTGTCCGCCCCTTTCCTGGCCAAATACAGGGACTTCCTGAAGTCCTTGTGAGCACCCGCGTCACCCACCGCCTCTGTCCTAGCCCAGAGGCCAGCCTGCGGCGCCAGGAAACCCTGTTCCTGCCTGCTCCGCGGTCCTCAGGCCTGCTCCTTCTGGCTGTCCCTCTACCTGGACACCCCAATAAAGACACTGGCTTTGCTGGTCTCCCCGGCTCTCCTGTGGTTTGTCCTTGCCTTGTGCAAACAGCTGGTCTCTTTTCCTTCAGTCCTGCTTCCTAGATGGGATCTTGGAGATTTAACAAAGTCCCCGCTGGCAAGTACTAAAATGGCCTGGAGACAGACACGAAAGACAAAGTGCTGGGGGAAGGTGGTTGAAAAAAGAGGGAGACAGAAATTTCGGGAAATGGGGGCCCTGAGACGTGCTTGCCTGGAAGACAGCCGCTGAAGGCCTCCCTGTCTTGTTCATCCGGTGCTGGGTGGAGCCAGGCCCGAGTCCTCCCGGAGCTCGTCCATCCTCCTGCCCTTCATCCCAGCTCCAGCCAAGTTCTAGGATCGCCCGCCCTAAGGACCACACAGCCCCTCCCTGGAGCCCTGCTGTCACTCAGAGTTGGAAGGAGTCTGGGGGAGTGTTTGATACGCCCTTGCTTTTCAGAGGGAAAACCTTTGGCTCCATCCTTCCTCAGCCCGGAGCCCGGGATTGGAGCAGATATTCCTGCCCCCTTCCCTGCAGCCCAACCATCCCGGTCATTCCCCGGACGAGTCACCCTTTCTCTTTGACCCCAGGCGTTCAGCTTTTTTATTTAGGGCTCTGGGGTGGAGCCGGGGCCAGCCCAGGCTCCCGGGTTTAAAACACGTAACAAAGCTGCCAAAGCGAGGAGGGACGGGCTGCTGTGCAAGGTCTTAGGAAAGCCGCGCGGCGCGGGGTTGGCGCCGGGCGGGACTGGGACAGGGATGGGGACGGGGACGGGGACGGGGACGGGGATGAGATGGGGATGGGGCTGGGGATGGGATGGGGATGGGATGGGGACGGGGACGGGGTAGGCGCCGGGCGGGACTGGGACAGGGATGGGGACGGGGACGGGGACGGGGATGAGATGGGGATAGGGCTGGGGATGGGATGGGGATGGGATGGGGACGGGGACGGGGACGGGGACGGGGACGGGGAGGGGGACGGGGACGGGGATGAGATGGGGATGGGGCTGGGGCTGGGGATGGGATGGGGATGGGATGGGGACGGGGACGGGGTAAGCGCCGGGCGGGACGGGGACGGGGATGGGGATGGGGGTGGAGCCAGGCTGGCGGGAGGGGCGGGCCCAGGCGGCGGGACGCACCAATCAGATGCAGGGCGTGCTGTCTCCGGAGCGGGAGAGGTCTGTTCTCATCCCCACTAACTGCAAGCCTTCCTTTCGGCTCTGTGCCCTCCCACCTCTGACTCTTGGCTTTTGGATCTCTGTAGCCTGGTTCAGGGTCCAAAGGGAACTAGCTCAGCGCTAGTCCCCCAAACCATCCTTTCAATCTTGGGGTGTGAGGAGACCCCAGACCCGGCAGAGAACAGCTGCCTTCCAGGGAAGCAGGAAGCGAGCTCCTATGAAGCGTGGTCTGGTGGGTGGCTTGGGAGGAGGCCAGGTGCCCCCTCCTCAGACCCGCTCCGCCCCCACCACCTCGCCCCCTATTGGTGATCACGGGCCTGTTTCAGTGGGTCAGTAGTCAATAACATCTTTGCAAAAAGGCCTGGACTACTGTGCATGGTGGAGTAGAGAGACCAAGGAACTACACTGAGTGGCCAGATTATTATGATCTCTGAACTCATAGCAATCTGGCCACTCGGTGTATATTCTGTATAATAAAAGGGTAATATGCAAATTTCTCCCTCCACCAAGAGTGCAACCATCAGGCAGGCCAGCCACCAACCTCCCATGTCCCCTCCCCCTGGCCAGGCTGGACCCCACCCATGCATGAATTCATACACACACACACACACACACACACACACACACACACACACTGAGTGGTCAGATTATTATGTGTTCAGAGATCATCATAATCTGGCCACTCAGTGTCTATGTAAAAAGTACTAGATTGTCCTGGCCGGTGGCTCAGGATTGAAGTGCCATCTCCTGCATCAAAAGATTACCTGTTGGGATCCCAGTCAGGGCACATGCCCAGGTTGCAGGTTCCATCCCCAGTAGAGGGTGTGCAGGAGGCAGTGGATTGATGCTTCTCACATCTATTTCTCTCCACCTCCACCTCCACCTCCATCTCCATCTCTCTGCCCTTTTTTTCTCTATTTCAAGCCACCATTTAATCAAGACACAGCTTGTTACAGAGGCTGGTCCAGCACGTTCTTCAATGGGGAGGGCCAGGTGCCTCTGAAAGCAGCACAGAGCCTGTCTCGTCAGCTGACGATGGATTTGGGCTCTGCTCTGCCACCTGCAGATTCAAACTCTACAATCAGGCGGCCAGTGCAGTCTGCCTTCCACGCTGAGGGGCAATTATAGTTAGACTATAAAACACACACACACACACACACACACACACACACACACGTCCACAATCGGCAAGACGGAGCCTGCTCTGCTCTGTGTTCTCTGTTCAGGGGCAGGAGTTCAGCCAACGGGAAGCTGCACCCCTGCCTGCCACGGAGCGCTAACGGTACCAGCAGTGCTTGTGACCACATTCCATGCATTTTAAAGAAAACTTCCAGGGTTATATGAAGACGGTAACTCACGGTAATGCCTTATAGTGAGAGTAATAAAGGATAAGTGTGGGCAGTCAGGTGTTTGAATCTGATGATGTTGAGAAGCTTGTTTTTTCTGGGAGACGGGGAGGTGGTGGGCCCCTGTGGGACACGGCGAGGCAGTCCCTGCGTCCCGCCCTGCCACACCGCTGTAGCTTCTGTGTTCACTGTACAGACTCAAGCAAGGCTGCCAACTACCTTCTTGGGGTTAGCTTTTCATCGGGGCATTGGGCACCTCCTGGGTCTCTGCTGGGAGTGAGAAGGGGCAATGGAGCAAGCCCGGCAATTAGGGGGCTCCGTGGCAGGCCCGACATTAAACATTGATTATACACTTGAACTGGGAAGGTCATGGTGGGTAGTAACACCCAGACCTATGGCATCCTTTGTAAAAGGTTAATCTTTGCCTCAAGTAAGCCCTGCCCATTGTTCTTATTAACACACCTGGAACATGAGCAGAAACCCTCATGAGCCAAAATTCATTTTATCTTGTTGTGCATACACCAGCTCTGTTTACTGTAAATGTCAAATGTAGCCATCCTGCATCTACCAATGCAAATAAGCATGTCCCTTAATTTTGCTTTTAATCCAGTCCCTGAGACCTCCCTGCTTTGCTTTCTCCTGCTTTGTTAACCGCCACGAGGAAGTAAGCTGAGAGAGGCTGCATGGCTGGGCCCTGGTCACACAGCTGGTCCTCAGAGCCCCGGGAGCTCCTGATGCCCGTCAGCCAAGCCTTCAGCGGGTGCTGGAGAGGGTGGGGAAACCCAGACACTGAAGAGAGGGTGGGCTGCATGGGTGGGGATTCCAGGCCCAGTTTTCTGAGCTCGGCACGCCTTGGGACAGGACCTACTGGAACAGAGGCAGGCGCTGGGGCCAGAGTGGGCCACCAGGGGGCAGCAAGGACGGAGGAGCTGGCCTCCCCCCACGCGGCCTCTCTCCGCTGGCCAGTTGCCTGTGATGTGGTGGGAAAGGTGGGGTTTTGGGGAAGCCTGGCGCCCTCCTGCAGGGCCTCAGGCAGGTTCATCACAAGAGCACTGGCACCGCCTGGCCTTCCTAACGTGACATCTGTCCTCACCCACCACGGCGGCTGCAGGTGCTTCTCTTATCTGTGCTTGATGGGGACCAAACGGAGGCCCAGAGAGGGCAAGCGCCTTGCCCGTGGTCACACAGCTCCCCTGGCAAAGGCAGGGTCAGACAGAGGCAGGATGAGGCAGAGCCTCGCTTCTCTGAGTCTCCGTGTTTGTTCTCCCCTGAAAAAGGGGTGTAAGACTATGGGAGAGGGTGGTCAGGAGTCAGGGTGCATCATGGGCAAGTCCCACCTGTGGTCTCCGGGTCTCCGCTGCTGTGAGGAGTCAGTGAGGGAGTTGCTGTGTTTTTTATTTTTATTGACTTTTTACAGAGAGGAAGGGAGAGGGATAGAGAGCTTGTTGAAGCATTGATGAGAAAGAAACATCAATCAGCTGCCTCCTGCACACTCCCCACTGGGGATGTGCCCACAACCAAGGGACATGCCCTTGATCGGAATCGAGCCTGGGACCCTTGAGTCCACAGGCTGACGCTCTGTCCACTGAGCCAAACCGGTCAGGGCTGTTTTGTTTGTTTTTTGGTTAATCAACAGCTTTTACAAGAAGATCACGCATGGAGGCCATTCTACAGGACGCACACAGATGCGTCTTTAGAAACAGTCCTTTGTGACGCCCACACGTGCCGGTGCTGGGGCGGGGGATGGGGTTTCCGGTGGTTTTTCTTTCCTATTTATACCTTCAGGTTTTCTCTGAATCTGAGAAGGCGGCACTTGCTAATTTAGAATTAGAAAAAAAGCAATAGGTAGGTTTTATATTTTAAAAAGGAAACAAAACCAAAGTATGCCACCTCCCTGGAAAAATCTTTGTAAAATCGAGGCTGAGGGTGTGCAGAGTCGGGCCATGGGGACCCCGAAATCAAGGGCTGTGGAGGCCTCCGGAGGGCAGCTTAAGCCTCCGGGGCCCCCCCCACCCCGGGGCCGCCCCACCTCCCGTCCAGCCTCCGGGGGGCGCTGGGAACTCCGCAGCAGCACCCTCCACCCACCCCGCCGCCCGCTTCCAGCTCTGCTGGAGGGAGGGTGGGCAGGGGGGGCAGGAGCTGGGCACACCTGCCCCTCTGACCCCGCCCCCTTCCTCCCCCTGCGTCTCTCCGGGTCTGCACCCCCTCCAGGCGGAGAAAACTGAGTTGTACGTGGACTGAAATGACCTGCGCCCTGCTCTGTCCCACACGGACTCACCGCCACAGGGGGCTGTTTAATGTACCGGCTGGTCTGTAACGTCTAAACCCACGTCCTCAGTCCACAGCCTCATTCCAGTGCCCACTAGCCTGGCGTGGAGCGGCCTCCGGATGGGCCGTGAGCATCCCCCGTAAGGAATTCTGGGGGCAGCCCTGCCCCACACTCCGCTGTCTGGCTGTAAGACGCTGCCTAAGGTCGTGCACGCACCTGAGTTCTCTCTTCTTTTCTGATTTCCTTCCTGTAAGTTTAAAATAAAACTGTGATCCATGCTCGTAACTTGAGAAATGTATTTTTGGTTTAACCATTGCCTGTCAGGGAGTGCTATTCGAATGAAGGAGTGGATCCCAGGCCTGGTGTGGGCAGTCCGACCCAGGAGGGTGGGCATAAGCCATAGAGCGTGGGGGCCCGGAGGGGGAAGGAGGGGGGCAGAAGCTAGGACTCCCCTGTCAGGCTTAACCAAGGGCAGTGGCAGCGGAAGTGGGAGCCTGCAGAGACTCACAGGGAAGTTCAGAGGAGCCTGGAGCAGTGGCCAGGGCCGAGAAATCTGGATTTCTATGCTGTTTGTACCTTTAATTCTTGTCACCTGTGCCCCGGCCAGGCTGGAGGAAAGCCAAGACATGGCGAAGACGATTGTGTGGAGACTGTCCTCAGGAAAAGCCCCGACACGGTTTTTTTTTTATCCTTTCTGTTTACAAAGGAGAAAACGAAGGCACAGGCCGGATAAAGGGGACACAGAAAGCAGCGAAGGGTCTAGGGCTTTACGCCCCAACGAGCCTTGGGGAGTCCTGCCTAATTGGGAGGCCAGGGCTTGTGAGGCCAAAGACCAGAGCTTTTATTTTATTTTTTTAAAGTTTATTTTGTTGTTTAAAGTATTACACATAATAGTGCATATATCTCCTTTTCCCCCCCCAGTCTCCCCCACCCTCTGTCTCATGCCCCCCCCCCCCCCAGTGTCTTGTGTCCATTGGTTGTGCTTATATGCATGCATATAAGTCCTTTGGTTGACCTCTTTTCCCCCTCCCCAACACTCCCCAGCATTCCACTGTAATTTGAGTCTGTTTGTGCTTTACTGCCTCTGTATCTATCTTTTTGTTCACCAGGTTATAATGTTCTTTATTTTTCCATAAATGAGTGAGATCATGTGGTATTTTTCTTTCATTGTCTGACTTATTTCACTTAGCATAATGCTCTCCAGGTCCATCCATGCTGCTGCAAATGGTAGGAATTCCTTCTTTTTTATAGCAGCGTAGTATTCCATTGTGTAGATGTACCATAGTTTTCTAATCCACTCATTTGCTGCTGGGCAGATTTTAAGGGGATTTTAAAAAGTCTGTTGTCAAAGAAAATTCCAAGGAAGGCTCTGGCAGCAGCCACTCCTCTGTGCACATCCACTCATTGCTGGTGGGAGTGCTTTTATTCGTGTGTGAGAACACCAGCAGTGAGGATCTTAGCCAGCGCTGCTGTGGGGGGGGGGGGGGGAGCCTCAGTCCTCTGCAAGGTGAGAGGGAGCCCCATTGGAGGACATCCAGGGGCTCCGTGTCCTCTCATTGGCTCCTGCTTGTGGGCGAGTTATAATACATTTGGGGATTGGGAAGATGAAAGAGAGATGGGTGTCTATTGGGCCATGTTTCTCAGGGGGTGGGGCTAATGTTCATTTAGGCCAAATATAAATTAAATTCCACCCTCCATCCCCCACTGTGCCCACCTTCCTCCCCCGTGTCCCTGGCTCACTGCCATGGCTAGTCTTTCTGTGAACACACCTCCTTAGGCCTTCCTGTAGCTCCCCGTGTCCCAGACCGTTTTCTGCAGAGCACTGTCAACTGACGGTTGTTGGCACCAATTTAACAGCAACAGGAACCCCCGTGTGGGGTGTGGTGAAGGAGACATTATTCAGTGCAAACAGCTCCTTTACTATACACCTCGGCTGTGCAAACATGGTGCCCTGGAGCCAGGCCCCTGTCTGGCTGGATAGCTGTGCTCTGCTCCCTGCTGCGCTGGTCGGCTCTCCTTTGATCCAGCCTGCTCTGGCCTGTCCTGGTCTGCTCCTCTCCACTCCACTGAGGTACCTTCAGTGTCTCAGCTCAGCCAGGGAGACTCAGTCCTCAATGGGAAGGGAGAGTGCCTTCTCAGAGCTGGCTTGTCTGGACAGAAGTCCCTGCCCCTAGTGCCTGATTGTTCTGTCCTCATGCAAAATAGAACTCAAAGTTTGATTGGCCCAAAAAGGCACTGTCCTGATTGGTCAGGATAGAGCTGTGTGGAGCTGCCAGCTCCAATTGGGTGGGGAAATCCTCAGTCCTATTGGTTGAAATAGGATTCCAGGGCTCAGATGGCAGCAGCCTGGTGCAGGCAGGCAGTCCCCTGCAGGCTCTCCTTGAAGTTTACAGGAGAGATCCCTGTGTAGAAACTGCTGCTAGGTTCTGTTAGTTTTTAAATTTGAGCCCAGTTAGCCACCAGGAGCCCTTCTTAGTAGGTGTCTTTCTTAGGGTGCACAGCACCCATTGGTGTTTGCAATTTTTTCTTTTGTCTGTTCCATGTCTGTCTCCCCGACTGAATTATAAGCTCCAGGAGGGAAGCAGCTCCTCTCACTGTCTCCTCAGCACCCAGCACAGCACCCAGCACAGTAGGCGCTCAGTAAATATGGGTGGGTGTGGGCTTTCCCGCTACCTGCTTTCCTGCTCTGCTTCCTCCTAAGCTGCAGAAGGGGGCTGGGGAACCAAGAACAGTGGGCCTTTCTCCAGCTCCCAGGAGCTTGGGAGGTGGGTTACAGGCAGGGAAGAGACGGGGGTTCTCTCTCTAATTCCCCACCCCAGCCCCAAGCCCAGTTATTTCTGTCACATCAGCCTCAGCCCACCAGCTGGGTCTCCTTATAAAATCCTGAGGAGAGAACAGTGACTCCTGCCTCCATTCTGCTGCACCTCAACCCTACTGCCCCTCCACCACTCACACTAATGTATTTTCCCTGTTTGCTGCTTAATTTTTAAATTGGGTTTTCTGAGACCATGCTCAGACAAAGCAGATTAGAGCTGACATGTGGATGGGTGCCGTGCGGTACAGGAGAGGCACCCATGGGGCTGGAGCTCTGCAGGCAGGCCTGGCTCCAGGACTCCCTCGCTGTGGGACCCGAGGCCAGACCTCAGCCTCTCAGGGCTGCTTCCTCAGCTGTGAAACCAGGGTAACTGGACCTGCCTGCTAGAGCTGGCACAGGGGACATACAGCATCTAGCATAGTGCTTGGCGCTAAGTAGCTATTTTCATTTTTAATTCTTATGTTTTGTTATGACTCCTGAAGGCACAAAGTTCAGAGGCTAGTTCAGGCTCTGCCATTCACTGCTGACCTTAGCAAACCCCTTTTCCTCCCTGAAGCTGTGTCCCCACTTGTAAACTGGGTGTCTGGGGGTGGGAGGTAGGGGGACTCTGGCAGCTAAAGCGATAGTTTTGGGCTCAGTACAAAGGAGACACTTAAAAAAATAATAAAGGAGACACTTGGACAATCAGGCTGCATGTAAGGCAGCGCACTGTGTAGAACACCAGAGCAGGAATGAACCTCAAACGGCCAAGCCTCCTATTGAAAGTGTGACAGACACAGTCACAGACCTAGGAGCTTACACTCCCTGCCTGCCCGTCGGAGGCCCAGTCCCTCAGGCCACCCACCTGGGTGGGCAGAACCATCACCGGCAGAGCCTGGGTGACAGACACGTGGGGTCAGCTGTGGGCCTGCCAACGAGCTGTGAGCCTTGGCAAAGTGTGGAGCTGCTTCCAGTGCCCCCTGCCCATGGCCTCCACTGGTGGCAGAGGGGAGTGGGCAGACCAACACCCCTGCCCCCACCCCACTTTGCAGGGACATCTCTAGGCTTACATGGTGCATGGCTTTCCAAAGCTCTCGGCAGGATCAGGCAGCAGCTGCCCAGCTGGTGCTGTTTATAACACTCCCTCCTCTACTGCCTCCGCCCCTCCCTGCCTCCCTGCCCGCTCCCCACGCGGGGCTCCTGGGTCCCCTCCTGATCAGCTCATTGCACTTGAGTCCCTGTGTGGAGTCAATGAGTTAATAAAGATAAAGCATGCTTGTTCATAAATAAAAAAAGAAAGAACGTTTACTTCTATAAAACTCCACCCCCTCCCGTCCCAGCCTCCTCAGCACATACAAATATTAGGTTTAAACAATCTCTGAGAGGCGCGTGCGTGTGCGCGCGCAAATACACACACACACACACACACACACACACACACACACACACACACACACACGTTACTCAGCGGGAGGTCCGGGCGGGCGGGCAGGCGAAACGTGCCTGGTGTGGGCATCTGAATGGCCAGCTCAGCCGGTGCTCAGGGCGGAGCTCTCCCTCTGGTCTGTGGCTGCAGCCATGGTGTCTGCAGGGCACCGACTGGCCCCAAGGCAGCTGGGTGTGTTTATTCCTGGGATCCCACAAACTGTCACTGCATGGTAACGGCCGTTTTTCATGAGCTTCTGTTTCCCCTGCTTGACTGAGCGCCCTCCACTGCCTGATCCTGCTCCGCGTCGGCCTAACGGAGCCGTTGAATGATGGCACCTCTGGGCTCATCACCACGCTCCAAGCCCCGGGCTTCCCATCAGCCCCAAAGCCTCCGATGCGCTCCCCGTTGCTTGGTTAGTGTCTAGGCTCAGCGTCCAGTCCAGTGACGTGGCAGCAGCGAGGCCCGGGACCGGGCAAGACGTGGGCAACCGAGTGAGCGGTCGGACAAACAGGCCCTGGGCGGCGTGGCAGGGGCAGTGCGCTGGCGAAGGGTGGACCGATCAGAAGGCTGACAGCTCGCTCACAAGCCAAGGTGCCCGGAGGCCCCGGTCCCTGCAGGAGGCTCTGTGGGCCCCGCTCCAGCCTTCTCACCCGCGGCACCCGCTGAGCTCCTCAGTGTGAGAACAGGTCCGGCCTCCGTAGCCGGGGTCAGACATCCGCACTCACACGGCTTCTCTTGTCTCGGTCACGCCAGCCTGGCTGCCCTTGGGGTGGTGGGGGGCATTGTGCAGGCAGGGCTGAGGCACACACAGCAACGCGGGCGCACACTTAGGACACACTCATGTCTGTGGGCCCGTGGAGAGCATGGCCACCATCTGGGGGGTCTGGCTTGAGCCCTGAGTATTGCTGGGGCCAGGCTGGAAGAACAGGGGGACCTTGCCCTTCTCCGAGACACCCAGGGGTGCCAGGGAGGCCGGAGGGAGGCTGGCCTCCAGCAGAACCCCGCCCGGCAGGGGGCTCCCCAGGCGCTCAGGGCTGTCTCCACAGCGGCAGCCACAGCAGCGGGAGGCCTCGCCGTGGGCCTGGCCTGGCTCCTCCCGGCCGTGGCACTGCTTCAGGTGGCCACACAGGTGGCAGGTGAGGGCCGAGTAGACGATGCCGCTGCCCAGGTCGTCCCCGAGGGGGGCTGCGGCCTGCTCAGGGGTGAGCGGGTGCTTCTGGCTGTCCTTTCCCCGCGGTCCTGGCTCCAGACCTGGGCGCTCCGGGGAGACAGTGAGGGGGAGCGAGTTCTGAGGACCGGGCAGTGGCCCCATGTCCAGCCCAAAGGTGAACAGGGGGACAGGGGCAGGGACCTCAGGGCTGCCAGCAGTGAGGTCCTGGAAGGGCCTGTAGCCCCCCTCCCCGCTGCTGGCCTCACCCCCAGGGGTCCCTGGGCACTGGGCCCCGCTGGCCAGCAGGCTGGAGAAGGCCTTGTACCCAGCGTCTCTGGGGGGGCCGCCCGACTCGCCGCCCTGGGCGCCGCCCTGCCACACCGCTGGCGTGAACTGCCGGTAGCCGCCGGGGGCCGAGGGGGCGGCCGCCCGGTGCTGGAGGACGCTCTGCCGGAGGCCCTGCTCCCAGGTCTCCGGCTCAGGCTGGAGTGCGGCAGGCGGCCCGGAGGGCCGGGGGGCAGGGAGGACGCTGGGGTCCCTGTCTCCCTGGTCCTCGGCCAGCTGCGGGTCCGAGGGCGGGCGCAGCAAGCTGCCGAAGCTGCGGTACGCAGGGTTGTCGGCAATGACTATGGCAGGCAGCTCTGCCACAGCCAGGCGGGTGGGACTCTGTGTCCGAGGGGCTGGCGGGCGCTCTGGGGGCTGCTCCCCGCCCCGAAGGGGGGCCTCCTGAGGCTCCTCACCTGCCCCAGGCACCTGAGCACTCACACCTGCTGAGGGAGGGAGAAGGCAGGGCTCCCCCGAGCCTGGCGGGCAGGAGCCCCCCTCCGCGCCCCCGAGGAGGTCCAGGAGCAGGTGCTCCGTCATTCGGGCTGCGATGCCCGCCCTGCCCTCCTGGAAGCCGGCCCCGCTGCTCTCCGGCGAGGGGCAGAAGCTCCCTCCGTCTTCCTCCTCCTGCTCCTCCTCCTCACTCTCCACCGGGGCCTCCAGCAGCTCCACGCAGGTCACCACGCTGATGCTCTCCGGCCAGAGCACCACGCTGCTGACCTCCACGGGGCGCCAGGCTGGCTGTCCGGGGCCCTGGGCAGGCCCGCTCCCGGCTGCCTTGGAAGAACTGTCACCCCTCTCCACGCCGGGCTCCAGCAAGCAGGGCAGGATCTTCGTCAGACACGTCTTCCAGTATCTGAAGAAGCAGTTTGGTCAGGTCAGTGTCTCCACTTGAAAAACTCCTATTCATCCCTCAAAACCCAGCCTGAAACCACCCTGGACTGATGCCTACCTATTGCAGACGGGCCTCCTGGCTTTACAGCCACTGCCTCTCAGTCTGCCCCGCTCCTGCCCTGGGAGCCCCCAGAAGGAGGGCCCTGTCTGCCTTGGGGATGTCTGGAGCTCAGCCCGTAACCCAGACCCACTACCAGCTCAGACTGTTGAATGAATCCGTCTTCGGCAGGGATGATGGGATTTAAAACACATGAACACGCAGCACAGGGAGCGTCCACTGAGGACAGCTGCCGGGGGGAGGGCTCCCGAGTCCTGAAGGCCCCTCAGTGCCGGGTCTAACCTTCGGCTCCTGCACAGGGGGAGGCCCAGAGGCCTGGGGGAGGCGCTAAGGAGGCTAAGGTGCTGGTGGCATCCTCAGGGTTTAGGATAGTGGTGTTTGCTAACCAGCATGCAGTGATGTCAGCACTTTACAGCAGGCACCGCTGCCCGGGTACTTGACTCCACAGCCTTGCTTAGGCCAGAGTGCACCCCAAGAAGGCCCCGCACCTGCCCGACCCCCCCAGGGAAATTCAGGGGCCCAGCCAGCAGACGATGCCGCTGCCCAGGTCGTCCACTCCTCCCCCTCCCACCCTGCAAAGGAACAGTGCTGAACGCCAAGGAAAAGGCAGGCACGGAGGGCGAGGGACCCTGCTCTCAAGACGGGCCCACTGTGCCAATTCCACCCCTTCCAGATCCACACGGGCTGTGAGCCAAGCTCATATACGTACGGGCACTTGGCCGGCTCCTGGCCCCCAGGGCTCTTCCCCCACATCGGCACCTGGAACACAGAGACGCCGGTGAGCAGAGCGGAGAGGCCGCAGGGAGCTGTGGGAGGGCTGTGGGCCCTGCCTCACCTGCCGGAGGTCAGACCAGCCACTGCGGCTCCCAGAGCCTCAGCCCCTGGGACAGAGTGAGGCCGCCATGAAGCTAAGCTGCAGAGGCTGAAGGCAAAGTGGCCGCTGTCGCCTGCAGCTCCTCCACCCCGTGGGTCTGGCCCGGCCTGTGACTTGCTTGGGGCACAGAAAGGGGCACAAGTGGCACTGTGCCAGCGGGCCAGCCCGCGGGAGGAGGACACGGCTCAGTCACTCCAGGGCCCGGCGAGAGCCAGACCACCGCGGAGCTGTGCGCGAAGCTGCGGGGACGAGCCTGGCCAGGGAGCGCCCTGCCCGGCCCAGACCCCCCTCCGACCCACCGCTGAGCGACTGCAGAAGCAGGAGCTACAGATGGGGCTTGTTTCAACCAAGTTTAGGATCGTTTGCTGCACAGCAAAGCTGACTGACACGTGGACGAGGCTGGCTGTGTGCAGGGCCTGGTGACACACACTTCACAGGCACCATCTCGGTGAATTCCAACCGTTCCATAAACACCACACAACCCACCCAGAACACCGGGCTCGGGGAGGTTAGCCGCTCACTCAAACCCAGGCCGCTCTGCAGGTGAGCGGCAGAGCCTGGGCTCACAGTGAGCACCGACTCCACAGCCTGCTGGAGGGCGCCCGAGACCTGAGGACTGGCTCCCGCCCCCCTTCACAGAGAGCCCATGAGCTCAGGCAGACCACACGCGGCCACGCTCGGGCTGGCACCGGCTGGCCCCCTGGTATCCCTGCTCCTGGCAGGTGAAGGCTTAGGAACGAGCATGGGACGCAACCCAGGCCAGTGAGAAAGGAGGGCTTTGCTGGCACTTTGCGGCAGTTTCCCGCCCATAAGAGGAACACACAGGAGCCAAGTGCCCCCTCCCTGGCTTCCTGGCCTCCTGCCTGGGTGCAGGCACCTCCCCAGGAATGACAAGCAGGTGACCACAGGGGCCATCTCCTCCCAATGGAGGGACCCTGCCCAAGGCTGGAAAGTGGCTCTGAAAGCTGAGGCGGGGGAGGGGGTCAGCCTCTGGCCCCCGATGACCACACTGGGCTGCAGAAGCAGCCTGTGCTGGGGCCTTCCTGACGCTCAGGTGCACATCCAAAGCCCGTGAGCATCTAACGCCCAGACGCCGGAATGCTGGTTCCTGCCAGGAGCACCACAGCACCGGACCGGCCATGCCTACCTGGGCTTCCCGGATGACCCCCGCCACGAGGGGGCTGCGGGCCGGGCTGGGGATCCGGTCCCACCACTCTTTCTTGATCCTGGAAAAGAAAAGGGAAGCGCGTTGGTCTCTCCTTCCATAAAAATGACCACATCGCCAGTTCCTCCCGGGGGCCAGGACCGTGTGGGTTGGTTCTGGATGTCTCGTGGGACAGCGCCTCCTGCCAACCCCATTCACAGATGAGCAGACTGAGGCTCACGGGGCTGAAGGGACAGCTGGTGGCAGAGGAGCCGGTTGGTGCCCCAGCATTCTGCTCCGACTCGCCGCCTCTGTCCTCAGTGGGAACAAGCCCAGGGAAGCCGGAGGCACTCGGGCTGCAGAGAATTCGGGTGCTCCCATCAGCAGTCCCCCACGGAGCCGCTGGGAGCCAGGCCAGGGGAGGCCTGAGAGGCCGAGGAGACCCTGGGAGAAACAGGTCCCTTCCTGCCCCAGTCGGCCTGGAGCCATGGCGTGTCAGCTCTGAGGGAAGGTCCTCAGATGCCCTGGGTCAGCCTCCGCTGACTCCACTCAGTCAGTCACCACGCCGTGCTGAGCCCCTACTGTGTACACTCCCTGTGCCCGGCCTCGGACAGAACAGTGAAGCAGACAAAGACCCCGCCCTCACATAGCTGACTTCCGAGGAGACAGGCAGAAATAACCAATAACCACAGGACATTAATGACGGCACCCAGCGCCACGAGTGGAAATGGAGAAGATGAAGGAGTAGGGAGGAATGGGGGTGGTCCAGGAGGGCCCCCTGAGGAGGCGGCCTCTGAGTGGGACTGAGAGTGGAAGAGGAGGGAGCCAGGGCGATGCCCGGGAAAGGGCTTCCAGGCAGGGGCACGGCGAGTGAAAGGTTTGGAGGGACCTGGCTTGGTGCGTTCACAGAACAGCAAGAGGCTGGAGTGCTGGACAGTGAGCAGGTCTGGGAGGACAGGTGATGGGGAAACTGAGGCTCAGAGGAGGGAAAAGGCCAGCCCACGGTGGCTGGGAGGTGTCAGTGACAAGACACGGAGAGGAAAGCCTGCAACCCCTGCCCACTCACTGTGCGCCCAGTCAATCCTCGGCCGTCACTAATACTCACATGGCGAGGGAGGACTCGCTAGTCCCATTTCAGAGATGGGAGGACGGAGGCTCTGAGACACCATGTTTCCTGAAAACCAGGCTCCTTCTGCCCCCACCCCACTGTGATCCAAGACTCTCTCAGACTCTTAGGACGGACAGAACACGTTCCCGCTCTCTCAGCCCACAGAGGAGGGGCCAGTCACACAGCTGCCAGCGCCAGGGCCAGACCGAGCCCAGGTCTCCAGACTGTCAGAGCAATCGGCTAGAATTCCTCAGTCTGTGGTCACCTGCCCCCAACTGTCTGGACCGTATCCTGGGCAGATTCACCTCCCTCTCCCAAGGAAGGCCCTTCCCAGCTCAAATATCCTCCCTCCCCAGCCCCCCGCCCTGACCAACACACAGCGCTCGGGACATCTGGGCCTGTGCCCGGCTCATCTCCTTCCGCGCTGGGGCTGCGGGGGAAACGCCGGGCTCTCTGCAGGCCTGACATGGGGCTTTCAGCTGCTGCCTCAGAGCCTCGCCCACAGCAGCCGCTCCATAAACACTTATGGTTGAACAAGGACTGCAAACCGGCAGTTGAGAGGAGGGACTCCTGCCCACTCCCCGCCCCGGGGGACTGGCCCAGGACTCACTTGAGGATGCTGAAGTAGCAGGACAGGCAGACGGCCATGATGACGACGCAGGAGATGCCCACGGCCAGTGGGAGGCGCTGCTCCCAGGGCCCCTCGTAGTCTGGAAGGGGGACGGAAGCCGTGAGCCTCATCGCTGGGTACAGCCTGGTCTCCATTTCCCGGGCCGAGACGGGAGCCTCAGGACATTGGCTCCCAGATCCCGCACGATCGGCTACCCTGAGCCCTCCCGCCCCAGCCCCTGGGCCCTCCCTTGCATCCTGAGCCCTTGCCACACCAGCCCCCTTGCTGCCCCTGCTCCTCCATGCTCAGTGCCAGCTCAGGATCTTGAAATGCTGCTCTTTCCTGAAGCACAGAGGTCAAGGACAGTGACTCTGGCCCTGGACGGCCTGAGTTCAAAGCCTGGCTCTGCCGTACCCTCACTGGTGACCCAGGACCCTCTCGGTGCCTCGGTTTCCTCACCGGCACAATGGGGTTAACAACAGTGCTCATCTCACGGGTGCTGTGAGGGTCCCGCGACTTACCACCCACCGCACTCAGAACAGCGCCCGCACCCCATCGTTGCTATCCCCTTCGCATGGGCTCCTCTCCTCCCTCACTGCACCCTCACCAGCTCCCAAACTACCCCACGCTCTCTCTGCCATCACTCCGCCCCTTTCCCTGCTTTACTGCCTCCAGACCCACTGCGGCTGGGTCTGGGTTGATCTGATTTCCTCTTTTCTGGATGTTTATTTTCTGTTCCCCCTCCCCCGAGTGCAGGTTCCAGAAGGCAAGGATTTTTGTCTGTTTTGTTCACCACTGATTTCCCAGTGTCTAGCATGGGGCCATGCATAGTAGGAGCTCAATAAATAGATGTGGAAATATGAATGTGTCCAGCACACTGTACATGTTCCATGCAAGCCCTCCCCTCCCCTCCTTTCACCTCTCCTCCCTTTCGCAGGCCAATGTTAGAATCAAATCAATTCAACAAAACTTTCCCAAGGACTTCCTGTGTGCCTGGCCCCTTTCTGGGCACTGGGGACACAGGCACAGGTAGCTACTACCCACAGGGCTCACAGCCCAGATGGAGACAGAGGGGAAGAGACACTTTGAAGAATTCTTCTCTAAGTGAATGTTAACCACCCCTCTCCTCTCCACAGTGCAGACAATGCCTAAGGCAGCCTCCCTCCCCTATCTTTCCCTCTTCTTTGTCCAGTGGCAATGTGCCCACCCTGAGGTTCAGGCCAATCACCATGATCCTAGTCTCCTTCCCAGACATTTGAGTTCCCAGCATTCACTGCAGTTGAGAGAGGCCATGTGACAGTCCTGGCCAATGAGATGCAAGGGAAGGTCTGCTTGGGAAGCTCTGGGAAGATTTTTTGCTTCCTGTTAGTGACAGAACCTTTCATTCTCCTTGGCCCTTGGGGTCTGAGGCTGTGTACAGCAGCCAACTTGGGCCATGAGGTGGCAAATCTAAAGATAAAATACTGCCATGCTAAGGATGTCAGAGAAAAAGAAGGCAAGACTCTGGGGTGATATCATTGAGCTACTGCAGGAACCTGGAAATGTGAGATAATTCAACATTTCTATCACAAAAGCCAAGTGATAAAGTTGTAAAGAGTTATTTTGGGGGTGCTGCTTCAAGCGAAGGACTACATTTCCCAGAATCCCTCGCAGCTATGTGTGGCCAAGTGGCCAGTTTCACCAATAGAACTTGAGAGCGAGTGATGTGTCACTTCCAGGCTAAGGCTTTGAAGAAGCAGGTGTGGTCTCCCTGCTCTCCTTCCCCTTCTGCTGGCTGGCTGCAGACAATGGCAGGGCCCTTAGAGATCCTTCCCTTGGGGTCCACAGACCTCCACCGAGGTTGCAGGCAGAATTCAGAGGTCTGGGACTTGGATGGGGAAGAAATGACATCTTTATTTTCACTCACTTCTGACACCTCGCATTTCCTCCCACTAGGAATGGAGGGAGCATCAGCAGTCACTCAGCTGCCCACAGACATCACAGCTGCTCTCCGACCACATGCTGCTGCCAGATCACAAAGCGTTACTTATCTCATCAGCTTACCGGGGACAGTGTTTATGAGAACTGCCCTCGCTCCTGTTTCTCTGTTAACAGAGAAGCATATGTTCCCAGATCACAACCATATTTAAGATATTTTTTATAATTGCATAAGATTAATCCTAGTACTTTATTTATGCCTGTAGAAACATTGTTCTGAATGGGTCCTCAGGCCTCCCTCACTGCCAAAGGGCCCAGGACACACAGGTTGATTATCTCTGTCCTAGAGAGAGATGAGCACGGGAGGAAGACCACTCACAGGCCAGCACAGTCACACTGGACTGTCACACACACAGAAGCATGTTTCCACACGGGAAAGCTCGGACCCCATGGGCACCTGTCACTCAGCCCTCCCTGCCCGCCTGGGCCAGTGGCCATGCCAGCCGCTCTCTGTTACCTGCATGGAGATGTCCTCGGATGGAGACCCAGGTGCTCGGCCAGGGCAGTGTCTGGGCCCAGCGTGAAGGGGGGAGGACTAACCGCTCAGCACTGACCCGGATACTCACCGTGAATCCACTTGACTGGGGGGCTCCACTCACTCCACAGGCTGTTGTAGTTCGGGGCCCAGGCCCGCACCCGCGCGCTGTAGTGGGCCCCGGGCGTCAGGGCGCTGGCCTGGAAGCGGAGGGTAGGCTCCTTGTAGGTCACATTGTAGACTAGGAACTGGGGAGGAAAGGAAGACATCACTGCACAGCTGAGGCCGGGGTGCCAACCCCACTCGGGCTGCTGTCCTTGGCTGACCACATGGCGTGTAAGAGCCACCAGCCTGGTATCTGGTCATCCCGCCAGCCCAGGCAGTTTGGCACCTCCATGGCTGTGACCAGGCTTGAGTGAGGTGGGTCAGAATACCAGCCCACCCCACCCCACTGACCAGCCCGAGGACAGGACTGGGGCGAGTCGGAACCTTTCTGCGCTTTAGTTTCCTCATCTGTAAGTTGAGGGCAAGGGTCCCTACTGTCACTCTCGGGGGGTGTGACCTTAGGTGAGTGACGGCACCTCAATGTCCTCTCTGCAATGAGGGTAAAAGTGCCTGCCTCCAGGGTTGCCGTGAGGATTAAATGGGTTGAAGCAGGGAAGCACTTAGGACAGGGCCTGCCGCACAGGGAGCGTGATGATCTTCCCGAAGCGCAGACAGAAGCACATGCCCCTGGCTCCCTCATGAGCTCTCTGGAGCCTCACGTCCATGGCCCTGACCTCAGCCCCGACCACCCGGCCCAGGCACATGGCCCCGACCTCAGCCCCGTCCACCAGCCCCCACTGGGAAGACTTCCAGGACTGCAGCTGAGTGGACAAGGTAAGATGATAATTAGTAGATGTTGTCTGCTGCCTATTGCTTTAAAAAAAAAAATGGTGCCAGACAAACTGAGGGTCCAGGATGCCCCTTGTGTCTTGCCCTTGTACAGTCCTGCCCCTTGTTGTGGGCAGGACTCTGACTTGTTTCTCACCGACAGGAAGTACAAAAGCAATGGCGTCTGGGACCACACCTGAGGTGACATCATGTGAGACCATCATCCAGACTCCCCGGGCGCCCTCTCTCCCCGGGCTGGTGGGGGAAGGCCACGAGGGAGGAACAGGGGGTGGCCTCCTGCCTGGGCCCAACAGCCCCCGGCACACGGATGCGGCCAAACTCACAGGAGCCGGGAGCCATCCTTCCCTGCGAGCCTCAGGCGGCCCGTAGCCCTGGCCACGCTGGCCTTGACCAGTCAGCGTCGGGGAGACGATGCTGAGTGAGGGGGTCACGGTGGGACTCGGTCATTTGAGAGGGTCCCCGAAACCTCAGTGTCCCTCCGGCCCCTGGGACACACAGCTGCGCCCAGAGCCTCCCTTACAGGGAGGAGCAGGCCCACAAGTCAGGCCCCTTCTCCGCACACCTGGCGCCAGGTGAGGGGAGGAAGGGACAGAAGCCGGGACTGCAGGTCCCAGGCTGCAGTCAGCCGGGCTCCTGTCTCCCACCCTGGGGCGACGTCTCCGCTCCCGGAGTGCCAGCAAGGGGTGGTGAGAACCCCCACGTGCCCACTCACCTCCGTGGGGTCGTCTTCGTTTGAAATGTTGACCAGGTAGGAGAGCTGAGAGACCAGGAAAGTCTCAGGTGGGTACGGGTTGCTCCAGGTCAGCTGCCACATGTGGGAGTCGGTGGCGTTCACCGTGAGGTTTCCGGGGGCCCTGGGTTTCACTGGGGAGAAGCGGGGCCTGGTGAGGGCGTGTGGCCCTTGGAGCCCGCACCACTGAGGTTTTCAGTCAATACCACCTACATGTGTAGGCACCACGGAGGTTCACAGTCAAAGCAGTTCCAATCCTGGCACTCACTCTGGCGTTGCTCCCCCTCTCCCTGGAGCCACGGGGAACCCAGCACGTTGCTCCCCCTCTCTCTGGAGCCACAGGGAACCCAGCACGTTGCTCCCTCTCTCTCTGGAGCCATGGGGAACCCAGCACGTGTACACCAAATAACCCAGACTTTGGCGTGTGCACTTTCGTCCTTCACACTTTCAGCCACATCTGTGAGCTATATTATGTACCATTTATTTTTCTTTATTTTGATTCGTGTGTTTAGACTTAGTCTCTTTTTAAGCAATCGTATTAGTGAGATCACAAGTATACAATATGCACCAATGTCGTCATAGGCATGTGAGGATTACGTTAACTCAGGGTTTGTTCATGGGCCAGTTTACCACCAGCGGTGGGACTGGTGGAGCGGCGGAGGCTGCGAGACCCTGCCTCTGCTTCCCATACTGTGTGACCTTAGGCGGGTTACTTGCCTACTCTGCACTACAGTTTATTCAGTTGCAAAATGGGGATAGGAACTCTCTTTTGGAAACTGAGGATCAGAGAGGTGACTTGCCTAAGGTCACACAGCAATAAATGGTGTTTGAAACTCCTGTCATTACCCCCCAGCCAGCTCCTGGGGAATGCCCGTAGGGACTCCGGGCAGCAGGATAAGGTCAGCCTTCCATGGTCTAGACTAAGCATGTCAAACTCAAAGGCTAACACGGGCCAAATAAAGGAGGCATGCAGCCCGTGGGCTGCGAGTTTGACATGCTTAGTCCGGACTGTCTGAAGCAGCAGCAGCGGCTGAGCAGTCAAGAGAGGTGAGGACGGTTCCCAGCTCAGTTTCTGGTCTGCGGCAAGCACACCTTCCACCAAGCAGCCTGCTCAACACCCGGTCAGGGCGCTCACAGGCAGGGGGTTGAACTGTCTGAGCTGAAGGGGCCTGGTGCTGCTGAGCCCAACCCCATTTCAAAGACAGGAGGACTAAGGCCCAGGCAGGGCAAGAGCCCCATCGGGGTTAAGGAAAGGCTGCGTGGGCCCTCCCCCACCATGGAGCCTGCCTGGCCCACCCCAGGGCCGGGGCTTAGAGCACTCACTCTGCCTGCTCACCATGCTCGCCCCACCCGCCCCGCCCCGCCCCGCCCGCTCACCATGCTCGCTGGGCGTGAAGGAGCCACTCCACAGCCGCTGCTTCCCAGCCCACAGGCCCAGCTGGTAGACGTCCGCGCTGACTATGTGGTCCATCGGCATGTCGCACTGGCACGCGGCGCTTTCTCTGTTCGCAGGGACACACGTGTGGTTTCTGCGGACACACGGGCTGCGTTAGGTTGTCATGCATGTATGGGTGTCCCCCGGACACGCCTCAAGGAACCACATGCTCTGCTAGTTCCTGGTCTCCTGCCTCAGGACCAGGTCAGGGGACTGGGAGCAGAGCAGCCAGCCTGTGTGGTGAGCCAGGGGGCTAGGACTGCCGTCCCTGCTGCCACCACCTCGCCCACCACCCCCTGGCTGCAGCCTCGGTCCCAGGACTCGGCTCATTCCTGACGGCCAGTGAAAGGGAGAAACCATGGCACCGAAGGATCTGTAACAGCGTGTGTGTGTGTGTGTGTGTGTGTGTGCACGCTAGGCCTGTCCTCTCCCATGCAGGGCACTGTGGCACACGCCCTGCCACCACACGTCATCCTAATGTGCCGCCCCAAACAGCCAACCTGTGTCTCATCCGGAGGGCGGCACCCATTTTCCGTCAAGGGCCAGACTCCAAGAGCCAGGCCATTTCTGTCCCCATACACTGCACACCCTGCTGGCCAAGACAGAAGCAGCCACAGACAACACAGGAGCGAATGGGCGTGGCCACGTGCCAGCACTTGGTTTACAGCACGGGGGCCCCGTGTGGCTCAGGGCCAGCACCCCACCTCTGATCTAGGCCCGGGCACCGCCCTGGGGAGCACAGGCACCTACCTAGTGCATCGTGGGACACCACCTCTGTCCTGCACCCACATTCTGCTACGCCTTGGGGCCTGACTGCGTGCCTGTGTCCCCGATCGTGTCTGGGCACCCCGTGACAGCACCCCGTGTACACTGTTTGTCATGTACATAAATCACGGGAACATGCACCCCACGTTCCATGCTGAACTTCACACTGACTGCGCCCTAACAATGGTCATGCCCGGGTCAAACGACCGGCCGCTCTCTCTCACGCGTAGGAGTTCTCTAGCGATCACGTGGCGTGTCACGGTGTCGCCGCTCTGGTGGCTGCGTGCTGTTGCGATTTCAATGTCCTGGTTTCATTCCTAACGGCCCAGAGCGAGCGCTACAGGCTGCCTGCATGGGCGCTTTTGGGATCCTTGCTCATTCTCAGCTGGAGTCCTTAGGCTGAGGGCCTGAGACCTGCCTGGTCCGATATCCCTCCCCATCCACACACCGCAGGCCCGGTGTGTGCGCTCGGAGCGGCATGACACCCACCGCATCGCACACTGCGCCCCGGCCCCAGCTCTGACCCGGGCCCGGTAAGAACCGCAGGGAGCCGCACTCAGCACCCGGCACTCCAGGGCACCGCCGGGCCTGGCGAACTCAGGCCAAGCTCCCGGCCTCCCCTCGCCGCCCCCCCCCCCCCCCCCCCCCCCGCCCGGGCACAGGCTTACTCCTCGTTCAGGAAGACCAGCTGGTAGGTCAGGCGGAGCTCGGCGCTGCAGTCGGTGGGGCCGCCCATCCTCCACTCGCAGGTGGAGGTGCTGAGGTAGTCGGAGAAGCAGGTGGGCTGCTGCCGGAGCTGCACACCCCCTGGGGAGACAGACACAGGAGCCCTGAGCGGCCCAGCCCGACGAGCAAGAGGGCCGTGGCCACCGGGACAGGCCGGAAACAGCCCGAACAGGACCGGGGCCATCGCGAACACGGGCACCACCGCCCGGACCGCCGTGTGCGTCCTCACAGCTTCCCGCTGCCCTGAGGCGGCTCCGAGGCTGAAGAACATCCTGGGTGCAGGGCCCCCTGAGGGGGCACCCCGATGACCTTCGTGTGCTGCAGCTCACCTACCTGCCTTCGGCCAAATTACCGGGAAAATACGAGGCAGTGTGAGGACGGCCGCCAACAGGCACCTGCCCTGCAGCGGGAGGCGGTTATCCCTGTGCCGCTACCAACCCCCCCCCCCGCCCCCCCCTTCCCTCTGAGCTCAGGAGGCTGATCCCACCGTCTTGTCACCCAGTGCTCCTTGTTGGGTTTGGCCAATATCAAAGGGCGGGAGAGAAGGTGGGGTGCTCGTCCAGTCCAGCCTCTCAGTGGCCTGCTGAGAACCAGCAGGATGTCCCAGCTTGCTCCTCCCCGGCCTCCCGACTCCACCCTCATGCTTACAAAGGGTCCCTATCCGTGTAACAGGCCATGTACCTCCTCTGCTCACACCCTCAAAGCTTCCGGACTGGTCGCCTGCCACCCGGCCCCGCCCACTCCTCTGGCTCCGCCAGCCTCCAGGCAGGCTCTCGGCTCTGCCTCCACTGAGGTCCTCCCCAGACAGCTGCTGCTCCCCTCCTTCAGTCTCTGCTTCAGTGCCTGTCACTCCTGAGGACTTCCCTGAGCACGTGCTATAAATTGCAATCCTCCCCTTGACCCGGCTTCCCCAGTCCTCCCTGCCCTGCTCTGTATCGTCTTTTCCCACACCTTCTAACAACCCTGGGATTAATTTATAATCCAGGCCACCTGTCATCAGCTGTCTCATCCCACCACAGTGCAATATCAAGGCCGGGGATCTTAGCTTTGTTCCCTGATTGGGCCTGGCAGGTAGACAGTCAGTACATGTTTGCTGAAGGAATGAATGAATGAAGGAATGAATGAATGAATGAATGAGAGGGGTGACTTACCAGCGCCTGCCGCCCACACCAGGATCAGGCAGCTCACAGGGAGCATGAGCCCGGAGCCGAGCCGCCCCATGGGGAGGTCCTAGGGCCCCTGCGGAGAGACAGTGAGCGGTGAGGGCTGACCCGTGGTCCCCGCCACCCAGGCATCCCAGTGCAGCCTTCAGAGCTCGCCTCACTCAGACACAGCCGTCCCCACCCCGGCCACTGTGTCTCTGGCCACAGGGAGCCCTCCGTGTTCAGCAGAGACCTGTCCAATCACGAAACCCAACCCGGATGCACAAAGCCCTGAGCGAGAGCCAGCAACACCTGTCCCCGGAGGTGCTTCTTGGAAAAAGCCCAGGCCCGGCTGAGTGTGTGTATCCCTCGGACTTTCGGAAGTTCATACTGAATATTTGCATATAAAGGTTCTCATAAGTCCTGCAATAAGGAAACTTTTCCCCCCCCCCACTCAACACTTACCAAATTTATTTGCCCAACCCTCATTTTTGTGTGTGTGTGTGTGTGTGTCAACCCCCCAATTAACACCCTGAAGGACTTACAATTCCTTGAAGTAGTTTGGAAATTCTAACTTGACTGTCCAACCTTCCAGAGCTGGTTAAGTAAACGATGGCAGAGCCATGCAGTGACGTATTAGGCAGCCACTAAAAATGATGCTGTCTGACTACATGAATGCCTCAATTCTCCCCTCCCATGTCCACGTAACCTTGCAGTGGTCCTCCTTTCCCCTACCCCCACACCGCTCTGGGCAGGGCGTTCCCTGCATTTGGATCTGGGCTCGCCATGTGTCTAGTGTTGGCCAGCAGGATGCTAGCCAGAGTGCGGCGTGCACAGGCCTGCCCTGGCACAGCCGCTGCCTGGAGAGCGTGCCCGGCCTCGCCTGCTGGCGGACGGTGACGGCAGGTCCCGGCGGTCCCCTTCCGCACTGGCCAGGGGCGGCTGCCCGGGCCTGCGGTGAGCTCACCCTCCACGGGGCAGGCAGCTGGCCTTGCTAACCTCAGTGCATGAGCGAGCCCACGGGGTCAGGCCAGCCCAGAGGGCCGCACCCACACGCAGGAGCTAAGAGTCCCTCACACGCCCTGCGGCATGTGCGTGTTCCAGACAGGGTGGGGAGCATGGTGTCGGGAGCACAGGGTCGGGAACACAGTGTGGGGAGCACGATGTGGGGAGCACGGGATCGGGAGCACAGTGTCAAGAGCACAGTGTCAGGAGCACGGTGTCAGGAGCACGGTGTCAGGAGTATGGGGTCGGGAGTATGGGGTTGGGAGCACGGTGTGGGGAGCACGGTGTCGGGAGCATGGTGTCGGGAGCACGGTGTGGGGAGCACAGTGTCGGGAGCACAGTGTCAGGAGCATGGTGTCAGGAGCACAGTGTCGGGAGCACGGTGGGGGCTGAAGCCACAGCAGAAGCTCCAGCCCCTGCCCAATGCTCTCCAGGGGCTTCGTCCCACATGAAGGCTCTGCAGCAGCCGCCTCCCTCCCCAGCCCAGCAGCTGTGCCCCTGGCTCCTGCCACCTGCTCACCTCCACTTCCTGCTGCTCCTCCCACACACCCACTCACGCCCACCCCACCCTTCCCTCTCCATCCCTTTCATTCCTTTCCCTCCCTCGGCCTCTCTCTCTTATTCATTTACTCAGGAATAAACTCCCCCAATACTCCAGTGTGGGTTTCAGGGGAACAGGACATTCTCTGCACAGCCCTGGTGCAACCAGCAAAACCAGGAAATCACACGGACGCACGACGCAATCTAATCCGCTGACCCTGCTTCTGCTTTGCTAGCGCCCTCGTCCGCCCAGGACCCAGCCGGGCATCGAGTCACCATGAGCCCGGCGCCCAGGCCACGGCTTCTAAATCCTATTCTGCTTTGGCAGGCACCAGCCTGGACTGTGGCTGTGCCAGGAAGGAAGGAAGGGAGGGAGGAAAGGAGGGAAGGAGGAAGGAGGGAGGGAGGAAAGGAGGGAAGATGGAAGGAAGTGCTCAGGAACACTGGGGACATGTAAAGGACAGGAGTCAGCTCGAACGGTGCCCCCTGGCCCACATGGGCACAACTGGCCCACAACAGACATTGCAGAAACCACGGTAACCGGGAGTCGGAGCAGGGATGCAGGAGGCTGCAGGGCCAGGTCACAGCGGGAGCAGGGACAGCTCTCGTCGCCACGGCAGCCTCTAGCTCCCACCAACCTCGTGTTAGTGATTTGCTAATGAATGAGTCAGAATAGCTAACATTATAATTTTATATAACTTATATCTATAATTGTGCATAATTTACGTACAGAGCCTGGAAGACACCGCCTTCCCCACGTGGTCAGAGTGAGCAGGGATGGGACGAGCCAGGCCACGCGTCCTGAAGCCCGGACCGGAGGAAAGGCCGTGCTCTCCGTGCTCCTGCTCAAAGGCACAGTCCTGCTGAGGTCACGCCGACCGCGCTGAGGGCGGCCTGGGGAGGACTCGGCCTGCGCCCCCGGGCAACGGGCAAGGGGCGTGTGCGAGACTGTTCTCTCCAGCGTGTGCCGTCCACCACGCCGGGTCCCGGGGCCGGCTCGGTGTCGGGCACACAGCATGTGCTCGTCAAGTCACTTTGGAGAGACAGGCGCCCCACGGGCTCCGCAGGGGGCAGGAGAGCCGTTCCTCGCAGAGTCCCAGCGGAGACCAGGAAGCAGGGAGGGCGTGCGGTGGTGGGTCTGTGAGGCCGCTTCCTCTGCAAAGCCCCATAACTTTCCCTCTCGCAGGCTCACAGCCGCCACAGCGTCCTGCGGCGGAGACGCCCGTGTCCCTCCAGCCCCGCCTTCGAGTAAAGAGAAACAGGGAGGCTGAGGGGCCTGGCCAAGGTCACACAGCGGAAGGGCCATCGTGGGCAAGTCCTCCAGGAGGATGGACTAACACAGCACACTGACGGCATCAGGTGTCACCTCCGATCCCACTGCAGGGCACGCCTAGATGTGTGTGTGTGTGTGTGTGTGCGCGCATACACGTACACACATGCACACACATGCGCCCACATGCACACGCACACACACACACACACACACACACGCGGCACTCACCAGCAGGCATCACCGGATGTCAGGGAAACCATGGCAGAGGTGCAGGTAAATAAGGAATTAAAACAGTCACTGCCAAGTGATCCCAGTCAAGCAGGTGGCAAGAGGAAACAGTTTCCAGCTGGCACCCTCAGTCAGGGCCCCTGACCGGTGGGAGTTGGGTGGAGTCTCAGGGGTGGCCTGCCTAGCTCACCTGCCAGCTGGACAGGGGAGCCCTGCAGACACCCCCTCTCCGACAGGCGGCAGGCCAGCGTCTGCTCACACACCTTCAGGGATGGGCACGAACTCCTGGCCACGGCTGCGCAGAGCCTGCCCGCTGGAAACAGCTGCCTTACGTGCGCCGAGGACCTGGGCCAAGGAAGTCCTCACATTTGCTTGGCACCTTGCTGAGCGCATAGAGACATTACCCCAGGGCAGTGGTGGGCAAACTCAGTCCACAGAGCCAGTGTCAACAGGACAACGAATGCAATTTCTTTGGAGAGTCACATTTTTAAACTTAAACTTCTTCTAACGCCACTTCTTCAAAATAGACTAGCCCAGGCCATGGCATTTTGTGGAACGGCCACTCTCAAAGAGCCGCATGTGGCTCTCGAGCTGCAGTTTGCCGGCCACGGCCCTATGGAATCTGTCCAGGACCCTGCTGGACAAGTTGTTGTCCCCACTTTCCACCCGAGGGAACCGAGGCCAGAGGTCAGATCAGGTCCCACGGCTAATGAGAGGGCAGAGCTGGAGCCAGCACTCAGGTCTGTTGGCTTCTGGGCCCAAGCCACCTTCCAATGTATCAACACCTTCAACTTCTCCTCCAGAAACACAGGCTGAGCCCAACAAGACGAGTGAGACGAGCCAGAAAGACCTGGCCATCCTGCTTGTCAATCTCAAACAGCGGTGCCCGCGCAGAGGACCAGAGAGGCTGACTGAGCAGCAGAAAAAGCCGAGGATTTGTATTGTCTACAAACCCCCATGAGCCAGAGGTGAAGCAGCAACTTAAACAAACAAACAAACAAACAAACAAACGCCAACTAAGGCCATGTTAACGGAGATATGAGATCCAGGACCAGGGAGGTGACGGTGGCCAGACGCCCCTGTGCTTCCCTCAGGAAGAAATGCTGCTGACTTGCAGCTTGAGAGGATGACAACGGGCACAGAGCGGGCAGGTCTGTGCCTAAGGCTCTGCCCTCCTAAACCCTGCAGCCTCACCATGCACTTAGCATATAATATTTACCACATCCCTTTATAACTCTATCATATTAATTCACTCAATCGTCAAAACAGCCCCCTTGAAGTAGGTGCTAATAGTCCCCGTTTTCAGAGGAGGAACGGAGGCCAGAGCGGTGTTAGGGACGGCCCTGCTGCGAGCAGGGTGCCTCAGCGCTCAGCCTCTCCTCTGTCCTTCATGTCCTGGGACCACAGGCCCGTCTGAACGTGGGTGCAAACTCCAATCCCTCTTTCTAGGCAAGCGCAGGCATTAACTTTGCATTCCACTTTAGGGGTCCACAGATCCCCTGAGCCCCTGCCCTGAACAGTGAGCAGACTTTGAGGGTCTTGGAACAGGGCTGTGGCAGGATTTTCCCAGCCCAGAGCGGGGCTGAGAGAACGGGACGGGGCCACGGGGCCGTCTGCAGTTGCTGCCGACCTGGGTCCCCCAGCCTTCTCCACGCCGCTGGCGCCCTGGGGCCTTCACTGGCCTCCGGCTCTGAAGGTGTATTCACCCCAAGCACTGCTCCCAGGGGTCATGGCCGCCTGGGAGGAGCATCCCCGACACGGAGCACAGTCCACGCCCAGGAGCGATGGCAGTGAAGGCGGCCCGTCGGAAGGGACCACATTTCAGTGTGTGACTCTCCTGGACGGCCGTACTGGAGAGGGAGAGCAGTTACTGCGGGGAGTGGGGGCGGGCAGGCAGGAGGGCGTGTGGCTATAAAAGGCAGCACAGGGAGGGATCCCCTGAGGACAGACAGCTCCACGTCCAGCCTTGGGGGAAGACACAGCTGTGCGTGGGACAGAGCTGCACAGAATGCAGGCTGCGCGCGGGGAGTGCAGGAAAGCGGGTGAGCCGCACCAGGGCCTGGCGGCGGCCATGCACCCAGTTCTGGAAGGTGTCATGGCGGGAAGCTGAACGTACAGGCGGTCTCCGTACGGGAGCACGTGGCTGTCTTAAAGTTAAAGGTCCCAGGAAATAAGAAACCTCAAGCCCCTGCCACCCCAACCACTGTCCCCTCCCCTCCTCCACGTCTCCCGTCCCACTGGCCTCTGATGCTCCCGGCCCTGCTGCCCCGTGCAGCCTTTGTCCCCAGAAACCCATCCCCTCGCCAGGGCTGCCCCGGCACTCAGCACAGCCCCTGCGTACAGCTGCCACGGGCTTATCGCCGTCTCTGACCCTTTCACTGAGGTCACTCGTGTGAGCGCTGGTTTTATTCCAGGAGGTAGATGGTGAAGATAGGAAGATCTGACTGCAAAAGATTTTTCAACTTCCTCAGATCAAAACACGCCAAAGAAGAAACAGAAAGCAAGCAGAAGACGCGAGAAAAGTAGAAATTGACATAATGGCGGGTGGGTGGCCTGCTCTGTATAAAAAGGCCTCACAAGACCAACAAGACACACAGCCTTTGGACATAAACAGGTCCCCAAAGAAGTACCCTGTGTTGCCACAATATGAACCAGCCCCCCCGTCCTGCTGCGAGGCCCTGAGGCAGGGTGAGAGACGGCCTGTCGGTTAAGCGATCTGTCCTCACATGTAGAGGAGAGTGAGAGCCCAGGAGGGCCGAGCTGTGGTGCCTAAACAGGGCTGATCCGTGCCCAGTGTGTGCTCAATACGCTGCTATGGAATGAGTGGTTGGCTAACCTTCAGCAATAACAAACTCAGTCATCCACCTTTAAACATGGGCATGTACCACGCTTTTGCCCGTAATAGTTGCTATGCATTCGCAATGCTTATCACGTGCCCGGCACTGCTCTCCGTGCTTACAGTGTATTAACCAACGTGGTTCTCACCACAACTCTATGAAGTAGGTGCCATTAAAATCCCCACTTTACAGATGAGCAGACTGAGGCGCACAGAGGCGAGAGCACCGGCTTGTGGTCACGGCGCCAGGATCTGAGCGGCAGCCGGAGCCGGGGAGATAGCGGCTCGGAGGGAAGCGCCGGCCGAGAGACCCGTCTCACTCACTCCTTACCGGGGCAGGTGAGCAGCGAGTCTGCGATGTCCGCAGCCAGCACCGCCCGGAAGTGGCCGAGGAGGCTCTTCCTGAGCCCGAGGGGGTGCGGGCCTCTGGCTCCCTCCTCCCCGTTGACCACAAACCCACCAGAAGGGCTGGATCCACAGACAGGAGGCAGCCAGGCCGTGGCAAGAGGCCCATGAAGGAAGCCGGCGGCACCAGGGGCTGCGGGGGCCTCCCTAGGAGCCAAAACGGCAGTCTGAGGCCACCGGGAGCTTCCTCCGGCCTCGGGGACAGCGGGCGGTATGGCAGGGGGCCAGGACACACTTCTCCCTGAGGCAGCAGCCTTCCTGGAACTGCCGCTTGGCCTGGGTTCCCAGAACCAGCAGCGCGTCAACAGCTGCACCAGGACAGAGAGACAGCCGGGCCGGGGCCCCCGGATGGCCTGGGCTCAGCCTCCTGCCCCGCCTCCAGCCCAGCCAGTGCCGGGAGGGCTGGCAGCTTGCTGGCTCTGCTGGAGCAAGAACCAGGAACTCAGCCAATGGCATCCACCAGGCTCCTGTGTACCTACTATGTACTCCAGGCCCTCACCCATTCACCCATGTCCTTGTTGCAGGTGTTTTCCGAGCACCTACTATGTGCCAGGTACTATAGATGCGAACAAGGCCATTCACTCATTCATTCCTTTCTTCCTTCTTCCTTTTGACAAATGTTCGGGTGAGAAGAGAAGTTACTAGAAGATCTGAGCAGGGACGTGACACTGGGACTTTTCAAACCACCCCCCGGGCTGTGAGGTGGGAATGGCCTGCGGCCCAGGGCCGGGTGAGGAGGCCGCCGCACGGGCCGGCAGCAGGTGTGGGGCTCGGGCCTCGGAGAGAGGCTGGGGCGGGATCTGGCTGAAGGTGGAGGCCACTTAGTGGAACTTGGGGGTGGGCGTGAAAGGAAAAGGGGATGACGAGGCCGGAGCCGGAGTGGGTGGAGTGGCCATTTACCCAGTGGCTGGGAGGCCCAGGTCCTGGTGGCTGGACTCAGAAGACTTGAGGCACCACTGGCAGCTGTGCAGTGAGCCACGACTCTGAGCGGAGGGGAGAGGCTGGAGTTGCGGCCTCCCCCATGGACGGGAGGGCTGGAGCCCTGGAGGGAGGCGCCATCTCTGGGACAGGCTGGCATCTTGTGCCAACGGCCACTTTATGGCAGTGTGCACCCTTGTGACATCTGTGGACACGCTGAGTCCCAGCAGCCAGTGGGGCCCCTGGGAGGCACAGACGGCTCCATCTAGGGTTCTGGAAGCCACGCCATTGGTAGGCGGCCCGGAGGCCGGGGGAGGCTGAGCCGGCAGTCCTCCAAGCCCTCCTCCTCTCACGTCTCCGCACAGCACTCACTCCTGCAGCACTTACACACGCACCCTTCCCATCACCGTCCAGATGCCCCCCGGATGCCAGCTCCCACAGGGCCAGAGCCTGTGCCCGCCGCCTTCCTGCTGTGGCCCTAGAGCCCAGGCCAGTGCCCAGGACAGGGCGGCCCACAGACCCTGTGAACGGGAGAAGGACTGAACACACTCCCCTGGCCGTGCCCATGGCGCCGGGGCAGCTGGCATGGCCCACCTCTCACTGCTGGGTAAGCACTGACCATTCCTGGCTCAGAGTTCCCTTAACACCCCAATGCAGCACGATGGGCCACCCCGAGAGCTGACCTCTGGGAGCTGTAATTGGGGCATTACCATAGTTATCACTCATTTCCTTGGAGACAAGACACATGGCGTCAGGCCTTGGGGCACTGATTAGGTGTTGGCTGTGTTAGCGGCAGTCACAACAGTCACTCACAACAGCCACGGCTCCCGGTGGCCTCCTCCCTGAGGTCCGCAGACGCCACCACAACTGCCCGGCCTGTCCCCAGTCCCTCCAGCCATTACACTATGGGTCCCACCTCCCCATCCCGAGGAACACGGCGGGTGCTGGCTGCTACTTTCATCCCCTGTAAGGGTGGACACGGGAGCCTGGGGCCCAGGAAGGCTCAGACACCTGCCTAAGGATGCACAGCAGTAAGCGGTGGGGCTGGGATTCGATCCTGGACCTTCTGGCTCTGGAGGCCACAGCACAGCGCCTGGCACAGAGGAAGCAGCCAAACACTTGGTGCCGTCCCACCCTTCCCTGTGCTCCTCTGCAAGCCACACACGCCTGCTCACAGGGGAGACCAAGGCTCAGAGGGAGTCCCCAGGTGACGAGGGCGGCGGTGACTGGGCTGGAACTTGGCCTCCGTCCTGTCTGCCCAGCCCTCACCAGGGAACGTGTCTGCGCAGTGACCAGGACTTTGCCCCCGGGGCAAACCCGAAGCTGGTGACGCGTGGGCACAGATAAGAGCTCCCTGTTCATTTTCTGTCTGCAGGCAGGCTGTGGGGGCTGGAGGAAGGCGTTCCCCCTTAGGTCCTTCCTGCTGTCTCACCCCAGATCCTCCCGGGCAGTCAGGGACGCACTGACGTGTGGGGTCACTCACGCTGGCAGGACTCCAGGGCATCCAAGACACGGAGCATAATTCTGGCCTAAGTGTGGGGGCCCTCGCCTGACTGTCAAGCTGGGGTCCTCTCAGAGCCTCAGTCTCCATCACTTGCTCATGGGGTGGGTGCAGGGAGGCAGAGACCCTGGCTGGTGGCAGAGGCCTCGGACCGTGCTGATGGAGCAGCGGCCAGAGCTCATCTCTAAGCACCAAGTAAACTCTCTGAGACCCGAGGAAAGGACGGCTACGTGGCCACACAGACGGTCCCCCGGGCACAAGCTGGGCGAGCAAAGGGCAACAATGATTGTATCGTTAAAGAGTCCAAAGGAGACAAGGCGATCTCAAGGTTAGAGGTCAGATAGTCTCCTTGTAGGTGGGGGCAGGAGGGAGCTTTCCAGGGCTGGTCATGCTCTGTTTCCTGATTGGGCTACACATGCCCATGTTCACTGAGAACGAAGCTGCACACTTGTCTGCACGCATCCTACACAATAAAAGGCTAATATGCAAATTGACCGAACTGCAGAACGACCGGTTGCTATGATGTGCACTGACCACCAGGGGGCAGACGTTCAATTAAGGAGCTGCCCCCTGGTGGTCAGTGTGCTCCCGCAAGGGGAGTACTGCTCAGCCAGAAGCTGGGCTGATGGCTGGCGAGCACAGCAGTGGTGGCGGGAGCTAAGGAGGTCAGTTGGACATTCCCCGAGGGCTCTGTGGCAGAGCTAAGGAAGTCAGTTGGACATTCCCCGAGGGCTCCCGGACAGCTAGAGGGCACGGGCTGGGCTGAGGGACCCCTCCCTTGCCCCAGTGCACGAATGTTGTGCACCGGCACTCTAGTGTTACAATAAAAAGGGAAAGAGAAAAGGTGGACGGGCGGGAAGAGACTGGAGTGAGCAGTCTAGAGGAGTGGGATGTGTTGACAAAGGTTCAGCAGCATCCTTTCCTAGGGCTGGAAGGATTCCCGAAGACCCCGAGTCCACTCCCGATGCCACTTCAGGTGCCTGCAGGGCGGCCTTTTGCAAGGGGCCCTCTGCCCTCTGGCACCCGCCTCAGGTACAGGCACTCACTGCCTCCGGGCAGCTCCCAGCCTCAGCCGCGTTTCACGGCCACAGAGTCACTCCTCCAGAAGAAATGCAGACACCGAGAGAACTCAGACGCGGGACCACAGTGAGGAGAGAGGGGGCAGCGGGGAGCCCACGCCCGGTCCCCACGGGCACTGCCACGCTGCCTCAGCACTCTCTGCCCTGCGAGAATGAGGCTTTTTATTTTTCACAGAGGCAGCCAGAAATGCAGATGTTAGGAGCGTTGTCCTGATGTTTCAGTGCTGGAAGAGCTCACTTTTAAAAACCACACCCATGTCTGAGGTCCCTCATCTCACTGTCACCAGTGGGTATCCTCCTGGAGGGTGGGAGTGCCCTGAGATGCCAGGAGACCGCGACAAATGAAAAGAAACAACAGTTGAGACCCCCACACCTTCCCTAAGCTCCAGTACCCCCAAATGCTCCCTGCCTTCTGTCCCTATTACCTCTTGCTCACTGTGGGATGCTGGTTGCTATGGTAATGAGAAAGAAGGGGGCACTGGTGTCATTGAGGATCCCCAAAATTCTGCAAGCCCTTCTGCTTTCCTCCTCAGTCCTTACCCATCTGCACTCTCTCTCCCTCCCCAGACCTGCCAGACCCCCCACTTGCACTTCACAGTGGCCCGTCCTCTGCCTGGCATGGCCTCCTGCTGTGCTGCCCCCTCAGGATTTCCTGGTCAAACCCTGCGCTTCCTCAGCCACCTCCGTGCTCTGCCTGTTCCTGTCCAACATCCTTCCCATTCTTCGACGGTGAGCTGCGCCCACCATTTCCCTCCGCCTGCAAAGTCCCTCCAGGCCGGCCGGGACTGGATCTTACTCATGTGTCCCTGGGATCAGAGGAGAGGCCAACCGAAGGTGGCCAGTGAGGTCATCGGCCGCCTCATGTGGGCTTTCCCACCTCCGGGCCTTCACACTGCGTCCTCACTGCCTGGAACGCCGGCCTATAGTCACCATGTGCACGGGGGGTGGAGGGGAGAGGTAGTGTGTGTATGTGTGTGTGTGTGTGTGTGTGGCCTTTCACATTCACTGTCGTGTTGTTTCCACAAAAACCCAGCAGGTCCTTTCCCGTTCTATGGACAAGGAAATTGAGGTCCAACAGGGAAATGACTTGTCTGAGATTACTAAGCAAGTGGGTTGTGGAGTTGAGACCGAGATGCAAATTTTGTTTTCTTTTAAATTCATCTGGCCACCAAATAAAAAGCCTACAGCTTTAGAGTTGAAAGGAAAGAATCAGAAAATTAGCCAAGAAAAATGCAAATAAAGATAAGAGGCATAGGAATATTAATACCAAATAAAACAGAATTCAAGGCATCAAAGTATTAAATGAGAGAAAGGTGGCTGTTTTATACTGATAAAGGAACAATTGGCCAAGAAGGTATACGCATGAACCGTTTTCTAGTCACATTTTCTATTCATATGCACCTGATAATAACTTTGAAAAGAAAGCCAAAGTGAAAAACAAAACAAAATAAAAAACTGAGAGAAGGCCAGAACAGACCCTATGTCACAAGGGGAGATAAACCAGGTAGACAAAAACACACAAAAACGTAAATAGTATAAATGATATTAATAGTTAGCAAGCTTGAGCTAACAGATATATTTCTAGAACTTTCTATCCAATAGAAAATATACCTCCTTTCAAATGCAAGAGGATCCATCATACAGAAAAATTAATCAGAAAATCTTACAAAGAAAATCTTCATTTTTATATAATAAAAGCCACAAATATTAACCATCTCTCTATATAAAACCCTAATATGCAAATAGACCAAACAGCAGAATAACTGATCGCTGTGATGTGTGCTGACCACCAGGGGGTGCACGCCATGATGGGATAGTGGAACAGGTGAGCAGGGGTGTCAGGGTGTCATCAGGGCGAGCCTCTGGTGGTTACTGAAACTTCTTTGTTCCCACATGCCTTGGTCCCTCCCAGCACTCGCACCTGCTGCCGGTGCCGACCCCACTCGCACCCCCTGCCTGCACCCAGTGCCGGCCCCAGTCGCTCAGCACTGTCAGTGGGTGCGAGTGGCAGCTACCAGCCCAGATCGCCCCTTAGGGCTTCTCCACCTCCCCCTGCTCCTGAGGGGCGATCGGGGCAGCAGCTGCCGCTTGCACCCGCTGCTGGCACTGGCCCCAATTGCTCTGTGCTATCGGTGGGTGCCAGTGGGGCTGGTGCCGTCAGTGTGTGGGAGCAGCAGTGGCGGGAGCAGGGCTGCCAGCAGACAGGGGACGAGGGCCATGGCAAGAGGGGCCAAGGAGGATGGGCTGAGACCCGCCCCTGTGCTCACCACAGCCTCACGGCCCACAGTTCCTTTCAAGGTGCACGAATTTGTGCACTGGGCCCCTGGTAATGGAATAAATTTAGAAATCAGCAGCAAGAAAACTTTCAAAAATTCCATCTACCTTAAAACATTTAAAAAGCACATAAACTTTTAGACAAAAGAGAAATTGTAAACTATTTTAGCAGTCAATGACATTGTATAACAAGACTTGTGGAATAAATCCAAAACAGTACTAGGAGAAAAATATACAGCCATTTAGCCTGAAGTACATTTATTCGAAATTAAGGAAGACTGGTAATGATTGTTAGCCTCAAACAAGGAATCTCAGAATGGAAGAAACTTTGATAGCAGCACATGTAGAAGAGAAATCTGGAGGTTTTAACTGACAAGCCCAATGTGAGCCCCGAGTGGGACATGGCTGCTGCAAAGTATAAGTGCGGAGGCATGGGCCCCAGATCCGAGGAGGTGAAACAAGAAGCTACGGAAGACTGGTGGATGTTCCCTACATGAATTCCTCAAATAAAGCTCCACAGGGTGAAAAAAGCTCTTTCCTCTCTGACTGGGAAGTTTTACATGGGACTCTGACCAACTGGGTCATGTCCAAGGTCAGGCTGATCTCTTTACCGTCCCCCGAGACAAGAAGAATGACTGAGAACTCCGGCTGTGTCATCTGAGAGAGAGAAACAGAGGGCCATCCCTCCACGGGGCAGAACCGGAGCCAGGACGTGAGCGCTCCTGGAAAGCTAATTGGCTCCGTCTCAGGAAGGACCTTCTGCCGGAGCTGCCCGGCGGCGGGGCCCGGAGGCCTCTGCTCCATCCCTGCAGGCGGGCTGCCGTGGGCTCGGAGGGCTGCTAGCCGGAGACCTGGCATCTCTCCCCCCGAGAGGGCCTGTCCCCTTCGGAAAAGGCACCACCCGTCCTGGCTGCTCCGGGCCGGCCTTCCTCCCCTCTCCGGATGCTCTCAGTGCCGGTGCTCCCTCATCTCCCTCCAAGAAACGCCGTCTCTGCCTCCATGCCCGTGGGGATGGCTCAGCACAGTGGCTACGAGCAAGTGAACGACTTCCCGGTCAGCGGCCCTGGGCTTGAACCCAGACTCTGCCCTTTCCGAGTTGTGTCATCAGGCGAGTCTCTACCCTGAGCCTCAGCTTCCTCCTCAGAGAAATGGAAGGGGCACCCAGTGGTCGGCCCGCCTCCCCCCAGCACAGGCCTGATGTGAAGTGGGGCCTCCACTGGTCCCGTCCCTCCCCCTCCCCAGTCCCCTCTGCTCGGGTGTGTCCTCACTGCCTGGCCCTGGGGAAGGTGCTCGCTGGTAAGAGATAGTCTGCGATGTCCCTCGGGCCTGACCACGCCCACGGGGCTGGCTGGCCCACAGCGGGCGGACACCCCAGCCATGACCGCAGCAGCAGGCGGCCCTTGCATTTGAGCCCTGTTTCCGTTTTGTGTTTAAACTCAGCGGTGAAGACTGCGGACCTGGAGCGGCGGGTCACAGCCCTGCTGGCCACCTGGCAGCTGTGGCCCTGGACCAGTTACTAGAACGTTCTCTGCCTGTTTCCTCGTCTGTGACGATGGAGAAGAGCGGGTGCTGCTTTGAGGGGCCAGCCTACAAGTCCGGTGAGAGCACCGGGCTCCTGCTGGCTCCCTGTGGCCCGCCCTCACCGCCCGCTCAGTTCCAGCCAACGCATCAGCCTCCTTGTTGTGGGTCCAGCACACCGAGCCGTCCCACCTCAGGGCCTTTGCACTTGCCGTTCTCCGCCCGAACACTCTTTCCCGGAGAGCTATGTGCCTTCACTTCAGGCCTCAGGCCAAAGTCATTCCCTCCACGCCCCCTCCCCGACGGGACTCAGCTCCACGGGGGCCCTGGCCTGGCGGCTGTGTCCCAGCCCTGGCGCGTTCGCTGAGTGCGTGCGAGCGCAAATAAAGCTCCGTGGGACGAAAAAGCTCTTTCCTCTCTGACTGGGAGTTTTAACGGGACTCTGACCAACCGGGTCCTGTCCAAGGCCAGGCTGACCTCTTCGCCGTCCCCCGAGACCAGAAGAATGATGAGAACTCTGGCTGCGTCTGAGAGAGGAGTGCTGGGCAGTATTGGAGGGCGATGGTCACCCTCCGTGGGCAGGACCCGGCACTGAGCGTGTGAGCCGCCTGCGGGCTGAGGCTGCCTGTCCCTCCATCCGTCCTCTGCTCAGAGCCCGCAGCCTCCCCTCGGGAAACCGGCCCCCAAACCCGCTGGTGACGCCCGGCACCCACAGCTCCGGCCCAGACCCCGGCCTTCCTGAGCGCCTGGAGCCAGGGGCCCGGGGCCCAGCATGAGGGTGGGTCTGCTGGGCCACGGCTGAACCCGAGGCCTCGGCGCCTCCTGGAAAGGCTCAGATGCAGGAGCGAGAGACTCACACAGAGCAGGGAGCAACGGGCGGGAGCGGGTGGCGATGGAGGGGACCTTCTCTTCTCCCCTCCGCCCGTCTCTAATGACCTCCTCGGAGGGCCGTGCCCCCGTCCCCCCGCTCCCTCCCCCTCCGGGCGCTGTCCCTGCGACCGGTCATGCAGGCCCACGTTCCCTCAGCGAAATCCTGGGGCCAGAAGCCTCCGATTGTACAAGGTGGCCGTGAACTCAGACCAGCCGACGGAGCCCCCCGCCCCTCCACGCAGCCCCCGGGACCATCCCAGGGACAGCCCTGCAGGACGGCGCTCAGCGAGGAGGAGAAACACAGGCCCAGCGGCCTCCAGCTGGGCTCGGGTCAGGCCGTGCACCGGCTGAAGTTTTTGTGAAAAAGCTTGGGGTTTTCCGAGCCGGTGGCGTTAGGAATCATAGGTGGGGGGTGGGGGGTGGGGTGTCCTGAGTTGTTTGTAGGTACGGCCTGTCTTCTCAAGGGGAATGTGAGCTCAGGAGGGCAGGGACCTGCCAGCGCTCTGTCCGCAGCACCTGGCACCTGCCTGCACTGTCCGTGCCCAACACACATTCGAAGAGGAAATGAACGAGGAAGGCGGGGGTTGGCTAGGGAGAGGTGACTCTGTTCTAACTGGGGCAGAAACTGCGATCACTGAGCCACGGGCAAGGTGCCCATAAAAATTATCTTGTGAACACCCGCCCCGCCCACACCCATTTTACTGACAAGCAAACCGAGGCTCAGAGAGGTTAGGCAGCCGCCTCCAATCTCAGATGGGAAGCAGCAAGCTCACATCGGAACCCGGGCCCTGCCTTCCAGCCCATCTCTGTGCCTCCAGCTCAGAGGAGCAAAGATTTTCTGGGAGTCACACCACAAGCCACGGGAAGACGGCTCCCGCAGGGCCCCGCAGCCACCGCTGGGTTCTCCCACCCCCTCTGGCAAGAGCAAGTTCACACAACATCCCCGCAAGCCACCGGCCTGTCTTCCAGACCAGCCTCGGGGAGTCTGGTCTGACATGGCCAGGGATGTCTCACAGGGCCGGCCCCAAGGCATGCTGGGAAAGAGGTCCCTCTGGTCCCCCCAGCAAACCGGGGCAGTGAAGAACACAGACTGGGGAGGGAAGGAGGTTCGAATCCCTCCCTGTCAGCCCTACACCTGGGACCTGAGGCCGGGCCACCACACACATCGCTGATTCTGTTTCCTCACCTGCACAGTGGGCAGACTGACCCCCGTCCAATGGGGTTAATCTCTTAATATTTAACAAACACATGGTGCTTACATATTTAACAAACACATGGTGCTTACTCCGTACTGGGCATTGTTCTGTATGCCGGACACTTATTTTCAGCATCATTACAACCATATAAAATCGTCACTATATTTTCACAAATGGGGAAACTGAGGTCCTGAGAAGTCAGCCACTCTCAGCCCCAGGCAATGCGGCTCCAGAGCCCATGCTCTGAACCTCTGGGCTGTGCTTTTTTCTTTGTTTTTGGTTATTAATCCTCACCCAAGGCCATATTTTCCATTGATTTTTAGAGGAAGTGTGGGGGGTGGAGGAGAGAAACTTTGATGTGAGAGAGACACACAGATTGGTTTCCTCCCGCACGAGCCCTAACCGGGACCTGGGCATTGAACCTGCAACCCTGGTACGAGCCCTTGACCAGGAATCGAACCTATGACCCTTCCATGTGCGGCCGCTCTAATCACGGAGCGACACTGACCAGGGCCAGGCTATACTTCTTGATGGTAACAATAGATATGCGTGTTTCCGTGGAAGGACTCTGTTGGAAACTGTGTTTCATGAGATGCCTGGTTTTACAAATGTGAGGAATCCAGCACCCAGGGGCCTTCGGTCCCTGCCCCCGCCCAGTAGATGGGAAGCGCTGAGGGCAGTGAGCTGTCTGACCCTAACGCCTCCATCCTTGGCGGGTCAGGAGGATGGAGAGGAGAGGAAGGTCCAGGAAAGGCCCCCTTCCACTTCCCGGACACCTCACTCCAGCTCCTTTCTGGACGCCTGGGGGACAGCCTCCCTGCCTGCTGGGCTCTCTGCAGCCCGGGCTCCGGTGCAAACACCAGCACTGAGTCACTGCTCTGATGCGGAAATCTCGAGCTCACCCACACCTGCTGGGAAATGATGTACGTAACCAGGGCGATTGGCTAGTGGGCTCCCCTGCTGCCTTCCTGGGCCTCCCTCCAGATTCAACGCCGAAGGCCCAGGAATCTGCATGGCGGCTCCTAGGGCTCAGGCGAAGGCGGGACACACTGGCTCCCTCCTCAGCGGGGCACTGAGACTTTCTACAACGTGGCCACGTCCGCCTTCCCCCCCCCCCGCCCCCCCTGGCTTCTCCCTGCTCCCAGCACCCCACACCACGCCTTTCACACTCCCAGCCTCTGTCCACGCTGCTCCCACTGCCAGCATACCCTCTTCCCCTGCTCCTCGGCCCGGCCCCTCTCCTCCTCTCCCCGCTGCTCAGGGTCCTGCTCCGGGAACCCTGCCTCATGCCCGTGAAGAGCTGGTCACCCCCTGTCCCTCCCCCCAAGAGGGCGGCCTCCTCAGGGCAGACACCGGTGCCCAGAGCCGCAAAGGAGCAGGCCCAGGAGCCCAGTGAGATGGGGAGGGAGGGATCGGGGGCCCCTTCCGTCCACCCTCAGCATCCTCCTCGAATCACAGGTAGGACTAGCCCAGTTCCGGGCCCTCTGCAGGACTCTGGAACCCCCTGACTGTGGGGAACACCCTGGCCATAAAGACACCGAGCCTCAGTTTCCCCAACAGACTTTAAGGTTTTAACAAAGGCGCTGATGTCCCAGCAAAAGCTCCTGCTCCTAAGAGGCCGCCCATTGGGAGCAGCTGCAGGGTCACAGCTCACAGAGGCCTGGGGCTCGAGCAGGTCAGAGCTGGCCTGGGGGCGAGCTGTGAACCCCAGCATCCGCCACCGGTCCCTGGTCCCAGCCCCTCCTGATGATAGAAAATACAGGTTTTTAAGTCCAGATTCCCGAGTTCACGGAGTCTATCTGGTGGAAGGGGCTGGGAGCCTGCGGTTAACAGATCCCAGGAGAATTTGTTTATGGGGCGGTTTGACAAACACCGTGGTCAGGTGGCGGCAGACTGCCCGGTTCCATCCTGACCAGCTTTCCCGGGTGATTTCAGCGCCGGTGCCCACGCCCGGCCTGGAAGCGGTGGGGCACAGCATTCTGACTCACTCCCAGCACGGTCGGCGCCCAGGCCCGCACAGCGGCCGCCCCAGTGCGGGCCCACCCAGCGATATTCAAACGCGGAGGCCAAAGGTGGCAGGGTGTCTCCCCGAGTCCTCGGGCCCGTCTCCAGCTGTCCGCTTCCAGAACTGCCCCCTGTCCACCCGCCCCCCAATCCTCACCGACCCCGGTGCGCGGCTGGGGTGACCGCCCGGGAGGGGCGGCGTGGCCAAGCCCCGGGCCCCCATGGTCCCCAGCCCGGAGGCCGGCTTCCGAGCCCCGGGCCAGCTTCCCGCGGCGGCCGGGCACCTGAGCCGGCTCCGCCCCGCGCGAGTCAGACCCGGGTCCCCGCCGGGCCCCGCACTGCCCGGCCCCGGTCCATCCCCGCGGCGCCCCGACCCCCGCGGCGCCCGCCCGTCCTACCTGCGCGCCCCCGTCCATCCCGCGGCGCCCGGGGAAGTGCGGCCTCTGGGCCGGGACCGGCCGTGCGGGGCTTTCCTGGCCGCCGCCCCGCCTCCCCGCCTCCCCGCCCGCCCCCCGATTTGCATGCACCTCCCGCCCTCCCGGGGCGCCCCGTCCGTCTCCGAGTCCCCGCCCTCCGCCCCCGCGCGCCGGCCTGACCTTTCCCGGGGCCCCGCTCTGCTCCCCGCAGCAGCCGGCCGCGCCCCGGGAACCGAGTGCTTCCCGGAGCTCAGAGCGAAAGCCCGTCCCGTCCGCCCTGCGGGTCCCTGCGCCCCTCCCGCTGTCCCCCTGCCCGGGGCCGGGGGGAGCACCCCCATCCCTTTCATCCCCCTCATCCTCCCTCTCACCCTGCGGGGCAGTGCGCCTGGGGCTGGGCAGCTTTAATCTTCCCGCCTCCCCAGCAGCCAAAGACTGCCGGTGCTGGTGTGTGTGCACCCCCCACATGGTGACATCACCCCCATGGTGACATCCCCCCACATGGCGACATCCCCCCATGGTGACACATGGTGACAGGCTCCGGGAGAATTCAGTGAAACTCCGTGCTCTCATCAGCGGTGCCCCTGACACCCCGTGCTCTCAATGCTCACAGCTGCCCTGTGAGGAACCCGGCTACTCCACCCATTTCACAGACGGAAACCGAGGCACAGAGCCTCTGAGGAAAGCCTGCTTAGAGTCGCAGCAGGTGTGGCATTCGAACCCAGGCTCCATAGACCACCACCACTGGGCCACATAGAGCCTGCTGCCGCCAGAGGTGGGAAGACCACCAGATGGATAAAGTATGTCAGGAACAAGCGGCCCCAAGAAGAGAGCAAACAGAGGGACCTAGGCCAGCGGGGCTGGTGGCTTGAACGTATCCTAAGGGGAGGCACTTGAGCTGAGAAGCTGATGCAGGGGTGGGGGAGGTGGGGGTGGTAGGGATGAGGGGGTGGAGGGGAAGACTAGTTAGGGAGAGAGAACAGCAGGTGCAGAGGCCTGGGGTGGGAACCATCCTAGTGTGTGGTAGGGATGACGGAAGGCCAGGTGGCCGGAGAGAGCCTTGAGGAGGGAGCGCAGAAGGAGGGGAGAGGGAGATGCGCACACTCAGGCCAGCAGCGCTGCGGACCCAAAGAGAATGCGGACCCCACCGTGCCCTCAGGTGGCTCCTGGCCTGAGCCTGGAGGCAAACTCCTAGAGCCAAGGGCAGCCCAAGGGGGTCTGTGGTGGAGGGTGAGCCAGGAAAGCAGCAGCCTCTGGTGAGGAAGGGCTGGCTTGCGGGGGAGCCGGGGTGGTAGGGTAATGGGGGAAGGGGGCAAGGGGAAGACAGAGTACTTCAGTTCTCTTTCCTCGTTATTCACACTCATCCTCTCTTGGCCCTACGGTATGCCTGACCTGTGACAAATGCTGAGGGCTCTCCCATTCACTAATATGCTCACACATATAAAGATATGAAACATAACACGGCTCCTGACCTCTGAGACCTTACAACCATGTGGACAAGACAGCTCACAACTCCCACGTATGTGACAGTGCAGCGGGCCCAGTCTCAAGGCACAGTCAGGGGTGGCTTCCTGGAGGAGGTGGCCTCTGACAGATGTCTCCATGGGTCAGTGGAGAAAAGGGAAGGGAAAGGAGATGGGCATTCAGGTAGTGGGGACTGCAGGAGCCAACACTAGGAGGTCAGCTGTGGCATGAAGGGAGTGGCGTGTTTGTTGACGCCGCCATGTGCCAGGCCCTGAGCTGGGGGCGGGGAAGTGGAACATAGACCCAGCCCCTGCTTTCCTGCCCTGGGGTCTGGTTGGGGCCCTGACAGGTAAACAGGCTCAAGCACTCGAGTGTGATGAGCTCTGATGGGGCAGCAGAGGGCGCAGGAGGGGCCTAGGAGGACAGAGAGCGTGGGCTTCCAGAGGGAGCAGGGCCGGCCAGGCCAGGTGTGAGTGCGCAGGTCGGATGGGAGTTCCACGTGGGAGGTGACTGTCACCAACACCACACCGGGCAGCTCCGGCAGTTTGCTTCCCTGAGAAGGGTTTGTTCCTGCTCACTCACACTCACACTCACACTCACACTCACACACTCATTCATATACACTCACACACACTCACCCTCACACACTCACCCATATACTCACACTCACACATTCACTTATATACTCACATTCACACACACTCACACTCACCCACTCACACACACTCACACTCACACACTCACTCATATACTCATACTCACACACACTCACACTCACACACTCACTCATATACTCACACTCACACATTCACTTATATACTCACACACACACTCACACATTCACTCTTATACTCACATTCACACACACTCACACTCACACACTCACTCATATACTCACACTCACACATTCACTTATATACTCACACACACACTCACACACTCACTCTTATACTCACACACACGCTCACACATTCACTCTTATACTCACACTCACACACACTCACACTCACACTCACACACTCACTCATATACTCACACTCACATATTCACTTATATACTCACACTCACACATTCACTTATATACTCACACACACTCACACTCACACATGCACTCATATACTCACACTCACACACACTCACACTCACACTCACCCACATATACACTCCCTCCCACCCATACTCACCTGCCCAAACACCTGCACACTCGCAGTCATTCACATACTCATACATCACACACACTTCACTCATGTTCTTATATGTCCACACACATTCACACTCTTACACATTCCACTCATTCACCCTATGTTCCCATTGTCACACTCAGGTCCTTACACACCACACATGCTCATAGCCACTCACACTTTCCCACCCATCACACATGCTCACACTTACACTCTCACATCCACTCACATTCATAGCCACACACGGACACAAACTCATACACTCACCCCCCTCCCTGACACACTCCTGCCCTCACACACTGCAGTCACACTCACGCACACTCACACACACTCATGCAGTCAGCGTTTGAGCCCAGGCCGCTCAGAAGGAACGCCACGGGCTTCCCTCTGCAAGGAAGGGACCTTCTCTCCTCCGGCCCTGCTGGTCCTGCTGTCTCTGAGCGGCGCCAACTCATCTGCAGCAGCAGCAGAAGGCTCCTTTGGGGAATGTGTGGTCTGGGCTGGCTGCCCAAATCCGGCTCCCACCCGTTTTCTGTATTTCAAGTCATTGCTCTTTCCTCACTCGCCCCAGGCCTGCGTCTGCACGCCGGCTCCGCTACTTGCTGACTATGAGACTCTGGGCACAGACATCAATCCCTGAGCCCAGCTTTCCCATCTGCAGGGTGGGGTGGGGATGGGCCCTCGGAGGGCTGTGTGAGGGTGGGGGAGGGACTATGTGAAAAGTGCCAGGACAGTGCCTGGCTCACGCAGTGTTCACTGTTGTTCTCATCAGATTGACGGTGAGAAGGAAGCCGGTCAGAGCCTGATGGCTGGGCTGTGAAGGGACAGGAAAGGACAGAGCCGGTGTGGTCGGCATGAAGGCATTTGGGAAAGCTGGGGGGAGGGGATGCACAGATTCTTTGTACTCTCCTTGCAATTTTCCTGTGAGTCTGAAATTATGTCAAAACCAAGAATTAAAGAAAACGGGGCATGGTCCTGAGGCCCACGAGAAAGAACAGCGTGAAGTCTGTCACTGGGCACACAGTCCCTGCCCAGGCTGTCCGCACTGCATCCGGCTGTTCTGCAGCAGGCCTGGAGCTGGGCTGGAGGCCTCAAAGTAACACACCTCGGCCCACAATCCAGGGGCTTCCCAGTGTTGCCTCAGCGCAAGCCCAGCTCAGACTTCACAACACACTCCCTTGTAAGCCTATCCTTCCGGTTTTAAGAAGTAAAATAATTAATTTCAGCCCTGACCCGTATGGCTAAGGGTCAGAGTGTCAGCCTGATTTCACCTACTCATCCTCCTCCCCCTGAATCCTGGACGCCTCTGGTCTTTTTATTGTCTCTGGAGTTCTGCCTTTTCCAGAACGTCAGACAGTTGAAATTAGACAGGAGAGCTTCCTAAGATGGGCTTCTTTCACTTATTAATAGCCTTTCGGGTTCCTCCATGTCTTAAGTGGCTTGATACCCCATTTCTCTTCAGTCCGAATAATACTCCCTTGTCTGGGAGCGCCACCGATTCTGTGCCAGTCACCCACTGAAGGACTCCTTGGTGGCTTTCTGTGTTTGCAATTACGAATAAAGCTTCTATAAACACTCACGTGCATGGTTTTGTATGGGCATATTTTCAACTCCTTTGAATAAATACCAAGTGTGATTGTGGGATCCGATGGTGGAAATATGTTTAGTTTCGAAAGAACCCAAACTGGCCTGGCCAGGTTGCTCAGTGGTGAACATCGGTCCATGAACCAAGAGGTCACCAGTTTGATTTCCAGTCAGGGAGCATGCCTGGCTTTGGGGTCCATCCCTGGGAGGCAGCCTATCAATGTTTCTCTCTCATCAATGTTTATATTTCTCTATCCATCTCCCTTTCTTTCTCTCTAAAATGAATTTAAAAATATATTTAAAAAAAAACTATACTGTATTGCATAGTGGCTGCACCATTTGCATTCAGTGTTTCTATTTCTCTATCTCTCTCCCTTTCTCTCTCTCTAAAATAAATTTAATGTTTCTATTTCTATATTTAAAAACTCTACTGTATTGCATAGTGGCTGCACCATTTGCATTCCCACCAGCAAGGAGCAAGAGTCCACATTGCTTTGCATTCTTGCCAGCATTTGGTACTGTCAATTTTTGAATGTTAGCATATCTAGTAGATACGTATCTCATGATTGTTTTAATTTGCAATTTCCTTAAAGCCATATTAGTTAAGCATCTTTCCATGTGCTTTGGTCATCTGTGTGTATATTGTCTGTAGAAATCTTTTGCTCATTTTAAAATTGGGTTGTTATCTTCTTGTTGAGTTTTAAAATTGTTTTTGAATAGTTTAAAATATAAATATATTTACTGGATATGTGTTTTGCAAAGATTTTTCTCCAGGTCTTTGGCTTAGTTTTTAATGATCTTAAGTATTTTTTTTTTTAAAGCAGAAGTTTTAAATTTTAATGAAGTCCAACTTAATGAAGTTTTTCTTTTATGGACCATGCTTTAAATGTTGATCTAAACACTCATTGCTAAACTTAGATCCTAGATTTTCTCCTATTGGTATCTTCTAGAAATTTTATGGTTTTTCATTATGCATTTAGGTCTATGGTCTATTTAGAGTTATTTCTGTGAAAGGTTGAAGGTCTGTCTTGATTCTTTTTTTTCTTTCCTTCTTTATTTTATTTCTCTTTTTTCAAATGGATGTACAGTTGTTCCAGCCCCATTTGTTGAAAAGACCATCTTTTCCCCGGAGCAGCAGCTGCCAGGCTGGGAGCGGCCAGGCCCGGGGGAGCAGGCGGGTCGGGTGCGGCCAGGCCTGGAGCAGCGGCTGCCAGGCTGGGAGCGGCCAGGCCCGGGGGAGCAGCTGGGTCGGGTGCGGCCAGGCCCGGAGCAGCGGCTGCCAGGCTGGGAGCGGCCAGGCCCGGAGCAGCAGCAGCCAAGTCCAGAGCAACTAGGTCGGGAGCGGCAGTGACCAGACCCGGAGCAGCTGGTTGTGGAATGAACCAGAGCAACAGAGGCCAGGCCCTGAGCAGCCAGGCCCAGAACAGCTCGCTCCTTGCCTGCCCCTGCCCCACGGCTGCTTCTCAGACATGGCTGGAAACTTTCGTGGGAACTTGAGGGTCTGCTGAATCAAGTGATGAAGGCTTAGATCTGGATGTGTTGAGTTAGTTTAGGACTGGGGTGTTGATCTGTGAGTGCCTTGGGTGGGGCCTGGATGAGGCTGGTTGACCTATTGGGAAATGTCTTTTGTGTGGAGTGTATCATTGGGCATGTGGAGGTATTATTGATATGAGAAAATGCTAAGTAACTGATTTACTATCTGAAAAGGGATTTACTATTGGGGAAATTGAGGGAAGAAGAGACTGAACATAAACTGCACCTATGGATGAGGACAATGGGGGATGGGGAGGGGGCAGAGGGTGGGGTGGGAACCTGGTGGAGGGGGGAAGAAATGAGGAACCTTTGTAATAATATGAACAATAAAGATTGATTTAAAATAAATAAATAAATAAATAAATAAATAAATAAATAAATAGACTGTAATGGAAGTAAAAAAAAAAAAAAAAAAAAGAAAAGACCATCTTTTCTCCATCAAATTGTCTTTTTTTCTTTGTCAAAGATCAGTTGAATATATTTATGTGGGTTTTTTTTTCTGAGATTTTATTCTATGCCATTGATCTGTGTGTCTATTCTTTCTCTAATGCCATGCTGTTTTGATTACTGTGGTTTTATAAGTCTTGAAGTTGGGTACTGCTAGTCCTTCAACTTTGTTTTTCTTCTTCTTCAGTATTGTGATGGCTGTTTTGGATCTTTTGTCTTTCAATAGAAACTTTAGAATCAGTTTGTCAATATTCACAAGATATCTTGCTGGGATTTGATTGGAATGTGTTGAATCTGTCCATTCAGTTAGGAAACTTTGGCAATATTGAATTTATCTATTCATAAACAGAATATCTCTTCATTTATTTCAATCTTTGATTACCATGTGTCCAGTCCTTTATAATCAGTTATCTCATTTAAAACAACCCTATATATTCCCAATTTATAGATGAGGAAATTGAGGCTCCGAGAAGTTAAGTAACTTGCGTAAGGTCTCATAGCCAACAAGAGAACCCTGGAAGACCCCCATATCAGCCCTACTATACCCCACTGCGTTCTTCTTTGGGCTCTGCCCAGAGGCGGCACCTATGACCTCCTTTCCTTGAGAGAAGGACCCAGAACAAAGTGAGGCAGTGTCCTAACAGCTGGTTGGCATCATGGCCTGTTTTTCCCACTGCAGCATGCCCCGCCCATGTCCCACCTACCAGTCCCAGCTCCTCGCTGCCAGCACCTGAGGCTCTGCCCGAGGGCTTCTCTGGCCACGTAGCCAGCTTCACCTGCAGAGGGTGTGTGCAGAGCTGATGTCCAAGCAGCAGGCCTCGGCAGTGATGACTGGAACTGGAGGATGAACACCTGTGTCCTCATTCTTAGGGAATTTGGGGGGCAGCCATCTTGCACAACACCAGCTTTGCTGCTTTTCCTGAATATAAAGTTAGAACACATTTGTAGGAGATTGCAATGATGGTCCCTATTTTTTACCCCTCCCTGTACCCACACTCCTTGCCATGTGATTTATAAGTGTCTCTCAGTTAGACTGCGAGCTCAGCCACATGACTTGTTTTGGGAAAATGGGATGTTAACAGATATTATGGGGCAGAAACTTGACATTTGCTCCCATAATTGGACTTTTTTGCATTTGCATTCATGCCATTGCCATGAGGATGTCTCCAGGATGGGCTCTCCCACAGGATTAGAAATAATGTGGCACAAAGTCACCTTCACTGTCTCAGTCATGGCCAGTCTAGATCCGCCAGTCTATGCCCAGACATGAGAGTGCAGCCAAGATCAGCAGAGTCTTCTAGTTAACAACTGAGTGTGAGCAATAAATGCTTACGGAGGGCTTGTGGCGGCATTACCATAGCAGTAGGTAATGGGTGCAAGTCTTAGTTAGAAAGCTAAAGCCATACAGAAAAGTACACAAAATTAAGTTAGCCCGGTCTGTGTGAGTCAATGGTTGAGCGTCGACTTAAGAACCAGGAGGTCATGGTTTGTTTCCTGGTCAGGGCACATGCCCTGGGTTGCAGGCTTGATCCCAGTAGGGGGAGTACAGGAGGCAGCCCATCAATGATTCTCTGTCATCAGTGATGTTTCTATCTTTTTCTCCCTCTCTCTTCCCCTCTGAAATCAGTAAAAATATATAATAAAAAAACTAAGTGAAATAATCTGAAATCTCAGATGTAAACACTGTGCCATTTTGGTGAACATCTCTCTGGGTGCAGGTGCACACACTTCCTCCCACATCCAGAGTCACAGAGTTTATGTCACTTCGGCAAGATTGGGGCGGATTCTGGGGCAAAGGCCACAGAGATAAGGCTATGACATCATCCTCATAAATGAGAGTTGTGTGCCTCAGCTTGTCTGGAGGGAGTAACAATGGAAAGGCCTAACATTGGGCATAGGAAGAAGAAAATGAAAGTCCAAGGTTGCAGGGCAATTAAAGGAGATTGTAAAGCATGATGGTTAACAAGTTGGAGACATAAATTAAGCAGGAATGGGGCCTTAGGAATGAATCTGTTTATCAAAATCCCTGTCACCCAGAGTTCTGGGGTTTATTCACTCATTCAATGAGTGTTTACTGATGCCTGTTATGAATCATGACATCCTAGGAGCTGGGGACCGCACAGGTAAGTTTTGGTATCGGTTCTAAAGGGGAGGACAGGAATAGAGAGTTTGCTAGAGGAGAGGCCAACTAGGAGGGCATCTGATGGATGAGTAGGAGCTCTCCAGTGTGAGGGTGAGTGAGACCAGGTGGGGAGTGAGCAAAGGGGAGGAACAGAACTTGAAAGGTATGAAGGGGAGATAATCATGGGGCCATTGATATGCGGTTGGGACACTGAGGAGGCAGGGAGAGTGACAGGGCAGGAAGGGAAGAAACAGGGATCTGTTTAAATCTCTGATTACAACCCATAGTAAGAAATGCATTTTCACCCGGCCAGTGTTGCCCAGTGGTTGAGCATCGACCTATGAACCTGGAGGTCACAGTTCAATTCCTAGTCAGGGCACATGCCCAGGTTTCGGGCTCGATTCCCAGTGGGGGGCATTCAGCAGGCAGCCCATCAATGATTCTCTCTCATCATTGATGTTTCTATCGATATCTCTCTCTCCCTCTCCCTCTTCCTCTCCCTTCCTCTCTAGAATCATTAAAAAATATATTAAGCCCTAGCTGGATTGACTCAGTTGATAGAGCTTCAGCTCACAGACGGAAGGGTCCTGAATTGAATTCTAGTCAATTGCACATGCTTGGGTTGCAGGCTTGATCTCCATTAAGGGCATGCAGAAGGCAGCCAATCAGTGATTCTCTCATCGCTGATGTCTCTCTCTCTCTCTCTCTCTCTCTCTCTCTGTCTCTCTCTGACTCTCTCTCTCTTTCCTCCCCACCCCCTCTCCCTTTTTCTCTGAAATCAATAAAAATATATATTTAAAAAATAAAAAATATATTAAAAAAAAGAAATGCATTTTCTATTTTGGTTTAGTACAATTATACACACACACACACACACACACACACACACACACACACACACCAACAAGTCAATATTTCACCTTGCAAGATGCCATTCACTCATATATTTTCTTTTCACTCTTATAGGGGCAAAATAAGCCAATCACAAAATAGTACGCATCATAGAATTTCATGTATGTGAAATTCTGTAACAGCAAAACAAAGCTATAGTGGTAGAAACAAGATTAATGGCTGCTTGGGTGCGGATGGGGTGGGGCAAGGTTAACTGCAAAGAAGTGAAAGAGAACTTCCTTTGGAGATGGAGATGTTCTATATTTTGATTGGGGCGGTGGTTACATGGGCACATGCATTTGTTAAAAATAAGTATATAAAAATAAATGCACGTGAGGGAACTTTCTGGGGTGGTGTTGATATTCTATATCTTGATAAGGGATTTGCATTGCACAAGTGAATGCATCTGTCAAAACAAATCAAATGGGAGACTTAGATTGTGCATTCCATTGTATGTAAATTTTACGTTAAAATTAAGGACAAATATTGAACTGTAGTTGATGATGTTCATGCTGAAGTATTCTGGTATTTGCAACTCACTTTTAAAAAACACACATTTAATTGATTTTTTACAGAGAGGAAAGTAGAGGGATAGAGAGTTAGAAAGATTAATGAGAGAGAAATGTTGATCAGCTGCCTCCTGCAAACCCCCTCCTGGGGATATGCCCGCAACCAAGGTACATGCTCTTGACTGGAATCAAACCTGGAACCCTTCAGTCCGCAGGCCAACACTCTATCCACTGAGCCAAACCGGACAGGGCTCACTTTTTGAAATGCATAAAAAATAAGATATATTATTGAATAGATAGAGGAATGGGAAGGTGGACAGATATGTTATAAACAAATATAATAAAATATTAATGCATGTTAAGACAATTCAATGAGGAAAGGCTAACATTTTCAATAAATGGTGCCGGGATAACTGCATATCCACATGCAAAAGAATAAAATTGGATCCTTATTTCACATCATGTACAAAAACTAACTCAAAATAGAACGAGGACCTACATGTAAGAGCTAACATACAAAATTAACAGAAGAAAACATAAGTGTAAATCTTCATGAATTTGGATTAGGCAATGGTTTCTTAGTTATGACACAAAAGTACAAGCAACAAAAGAAAAAATAGATGAACTTGACATCATCAATTGTAAAAGCCTTTGTGCTTTAAAGGACACCACCAAGAAAGTGAAAAGACAAACCACAGGATGGAAGAAAACTTTTGCAAATCAGCAGATAAGAGAGTTGTATTTAGAATATGTAAACAACAATTACAATCTGTAATAATTCAAGCATACTATGCTAATTAGACCGGATGTCTTCTGGACGTCCTTCCAGATGACCTTCCAGACCAAGCTGGGGCTGAGAGGGAAGCCCGGGTCCCGGGTGCCAGAGGGAAGCCAGTGCTGGCAGCCAGGGGAAGGATGGTCTACTCTTGCATGAATTTCATGCATTGGGCCTCTAGTCTATCTTATCTAATAAAAGAGTAATATGCAAATTAACCATCACTCCGCTACAAAGACGGTGGTGCCCATAGTGTCTCACTCCCAGGCCTCAGAGGGAGGAAGGGCTGCAGACAGAATGGGCTAGGGTATGTTCTGAGCCACCACAGCATGGCTTGGGACATGCCCCTGGCCCAGCAGACAGGAACCCAGCTGACAGAACCCGCTGCTGGGCCCGGACATGCTCTGAGCTGCCCCTGTGCAGCTTGGGACATGCTCTGGGCCCAGCAGAGAGAAGCCCAGAGGGCACGGGGTGGATGGAGGTGAGCTCTGAGCTGACACTGCACAGCTTGGGACATGCCCCCAGCCCAGCAGACAGAAGCCCAGCTGACAGAAAGCGGGGCTACTGGGCTGAGGGCATGCTGCTGGCAGCTCCCCAGCAGTGTGACTCGGGCCATGCCCCAGCCCAGTTGGCAGAAACCCTGCAGACACAATGCAGGGGTCCTGTGTGCATGAGCTGCAGAGGAAACACCTTTTCTTTTTTTAATATATTTTATTGAGTTTTCACAGAGAGGAAAGGAGAGGGATAAAGAGCTAGAAACATTGATGAGAGAGAAATATCAATCAGCTGCCTCCTGCACACTTCCTACTGGGGATGTTCCCACAACCAAGGTACATGCCCTTGACCGGAATTGAACCTGGGACCTTTCAGTCTGCAGGCCGATGCTCTATCCACTGAGCCAAATCGGTTAGGGCGGAAACACCTTTTCTGAAGGCTCATTGGCTGAGCTCCCTGTAAGCTGCCTCTCACAGTGTTCTCGATAACTTGAGTAATAAGAATGCAAGAAGGTAATCTAGGGTTTTTCCATCTCACTACTGGAGAAAAAACTAAGGTCTGTGGCTGGAGGGGCTAAGAAATGTCATATCCTGCCCTAGCCAGTTTGGCTCAGTGGATAGAGCCTCAGCCTGCTGATTGCAGGGTCTGGGTTTGATTCTGATCAAGGGCATGTACCTAGGTTGCAGGCTCCTCACCGGCCAGGGCCCAGGTCAGGTCTCATGCAAGAGGCAACCAATCAAAGTGTCCCTCTCACATTGATGTTTCTCTCTGTCTTTCCCTCTCTCTTCCAAGCTCTCTAAAAATCAATAAAAACATATCCTCAGGTGAGGATAAAAAAGAAAGTAAGAAATGTCATATCCCATGAAAGACACATCTTGAAAGGGCCTAAAGAAAGTTGTCATGGTGAAGGGACTGGAGTCCATGTTAATGAGAACATCTTGGTAGCTGTGACAGTTGCAGCAGCAGCAGGGTGATGGGCTGGTGCCTTCCCCCGATCAGCCCAGTCACCTCCCACAGAGGAAGGCCAAACTGCAGCTTAAGCCTGCTCCTCGTCAATAGGACATCTCCTGAGGGCTCTCAGTCTGTGAGAGGGGGCAGGCTTGGCTGAGGGATACCCCCCACCAGTGCATGAATTTTGTGCACCAGGCCTCTAGTATATATATAAAAAAGGCTAAGCAACCATCTGACCATCTGACCGGTAGCTCTGACATGCAATGACCACCAAGGGGCAGATGCTCAACATAGGAGCTATAAGCTGCGGTGACTTGGCAGCAGCAGTTATCGGGTGATGCACCCTGGAACCAGACAGGAGGCAGCCTGATTCTGGGGTTCATCACCTGAGAATTTCCCTCTCGAGATCCGGGACTCCTCAGGGGATGTCTGATAGTTGGTTTTGGCCTGAACCCTGCAGGCCAGGCTGAGGGACCCCACCTGCCAGAGAGATGCGGCCGTCTGAGGAGGGACTGTGGGAGGTTAGCTCCAAGGTGTGTCTAGCCTGTCTCGCCCAGTCCTGTCTCACTGGCCACCTTCTAATTAATTTCCTTTCAACGTGCATGAATTTATGCACTGGAGCACTAGTTCAGTAATAATAACACAAAAGTCCCAATTTGAAAATGGGCAAAGGATCTTAATAGACAGTTCTCCAAAAAAGATACACAAGCGGCCAAGAAACTCATGAAAAGATGCTCAGCATCACCAGGGAAATGCAAATTAAAGCCACAGTGAGACATCACTTCACACCCTCCTACGCTGCTGATGCGGATATAACTCGGACAGCAATTTGGAGAATCATCTGGGATTCTGTTTAATCGTCTGTTTAAACCTTCAAATGGTTTAAACATGCTACTGTATGATCCAGCAATTCTGCTCCTCGGTACATAGCCTAGAGAAATGAAAACATGTGTCCATATAGAAACTTGTACAGGAATGTTTACAGAAGCATTATTCATAGTGGGCCAATAAAATGTTGCATATTCCTACAAGAACATATTATTAAGGAATTTAAAAAATGGAGTACAGATACATGCTACAACATGGATGAACCTTGAAAACATGTTAGATGAAAGAAGCTGGTCACAAAGAACCTCATGTTGTGTGACGGTACTTTTGTGAAATGTCTATGGAGACAGGAAGTAGGTGAGAATTGTTGGGGCTGGCGATGGGACTGGAAGAATAACTGACTGTGAAGGGCTGCAGGGTATCTCCTTGGAGAACAAAAATGTTCTAAAAATTGCATGTGGTGAAGGTTGCCCAGCCTGCGAATATACCGGAAAACACGGCATTGTACACCTAACTGGGCGGGTTGTAGGGTTTGTATCTCAGTAAAGCTGTTTTAAAACCTTCATGTGAATAAAAATGAGAAAATGAGAGCTGCACTTGCTTCTGCTCTTCAAAGGTCACCACTAAGGAAACAAAAAGATACACATCAGACTGTGAAAAATATTTGCAAATGAAATATCTGACAAAGGTCATATCCATAATATATAAATAACTCTCAGCACTCAATAAGAAAACAATTTTTAAAATGGGCAAAAGACTTGAACCTACGTTTTGCCAATAAATAAAGATGCATAGCAAGAAGCTCATGAAAAACGACCAACATCATTAGTCATCGGGGAATTGCAAAATAAAACCACCATGAGACACTTCGACGCGCAGATTGCAATGGCTCACATGTTTTAAGTATGTAGACAGTACCAGCTGAGGGTTGGAATTATGGAATTCTCATCATTGCTGCTGGGAATGCAAAATGGTACCGTCATTGGAAAGCAGTGTGGCTGTTTTTTATAAACATAAAACACGTTTTACCGCAAGACCCACTAGTTGAGGCATTTACCCTGGACAAATCAGGTTTCACAAAAAAAACCATCTGCAAGTGTTTATGGCGACTTTATTGGAAATTGCCAACTAATGAAAGCAACCCAGATGTCCCAGCAGGCACGTGGGTAAACAGTACATCCACATGATGAAATACTGTTTGGCAATTTTTAAACAACTTCTGCTTTACACACACTTTGGAAGAATCTCCAGTGCATTTTGAAAGAAGCCAGACTCAAAATGCCACACACGACGTGACTGTGTACACGACAGTTTATGGGAGAGAACGTAGCCCAGTGGTGGCCAGGGGTCTGGGGAGGGGGCACGCTGCAAAGGGCCGGGGAGGATCTCCCAGGTTGAAGGAACTCTTCTGTATCTCATATGGTTGTGGTGGTGGCTACTCAACTGTGTCTGTCAAAACTCACAGGACTGTACCCTAAAATGGGCGAATCTCACTGTGTGTAAATTATACTTTAGTCTACAAAATTAAAAAATATATATTAACAATAGATTCTAGATGATGGGCATATGCATGTTTACTGTACAATTCTTTCAACTTTTGATGTGTTTGAACTGTTGTGGGCGGCCCGCGAATGAGAACCACCAGTCAGCCAAATTGGAATTTAGGAAGTCTTTATTACGAACTCGAGTCCAGGCTCAGGTCTCAACCGACACAGCAGCGAGCAACGAGAGCCCGATCCGCTCTAAGCACGCTGCTTTCATCCCCGTCTGAGGGATGCCTGGCAGATTATGATTGGCTAAAGTTTTAACAAAGAAAGGTCAGTTATAAGTTATAGAAAAATTCCACTAGTACAGTAACATTTAAAGTTTATACAACACCTGGGGTGGGGGTTTATTTTCAGCTTAAGCAGTCTCTGTTTGACCTGGTTTGGTGTGTTTGTTCTGCCTGGTGGCTACTGGAAATAGGACATGCCTGCCTGGGGATTGAGCCTTGCAGCAGAACTATTTTATGACTAACAGTTATGCTTAGCTAAAGCATAACATGCTACATTCTTTGTTGTGGGTCTGGTTGCTTCTTCCTTCCCTGGCCTGGAGCCCTGCCTCAACAGGGTCTTGCTGGCCACAACAGAACATGTTTATAATCAGGTCTTTGGCAAGAAAAATAAATAAATAAAAAAGGTGTTAGATGGTTGAAAAAATAAATGTGTGCATGACCAAAACAAATGAATCATTAAATAAAGTTTAACGAGTCATTTCACCCTTCAAGTCTCAAATAATAAGAAACAGTACATATAATAATTACAGCATTACAGGCCACTGTGCATTAAGTTGATTTTATAAGCTATTGATGGGCCATGGTCTTCAGTTTGAAAACGCTGCGTTAGAGCAGGCTTCCACCCTGGGCTTTAACCAGAGAGGGCCTGGGGGGTCCGGCCCCAGAAGCGGGCTGAGCTGGGCTGACTACCTGCTCTGGGCCATGGCCAGTTGGAGGTTCCAGGGAGCAGCCGGGGCCTGTGCCCAGCTCAGAGGCAATGGCTCCCTGGTGTCCCCAGGGACGCTGGACCAGGGCAAGGTCTTGCACCCTGCATCCCAGATCCAGCTCGGGAGACAGCAGAGGAGTCCGAGTTCTGGAAGTCACGTGTGTGGACTGAAACGGTGAGCCCTCCCCGCCATCTGGACCGGATCACTCCCTGGATTCTCACTCAACTCTGGCTGGGCGGCTTCCAGAGTGACAGTGGTTAGCTTTTCACCGGCCTTGTCACTGCGCACGCAGGTCAGGCTAAACACGACGAAAATCATGGTCCCGGCATCCAAGACGGGTGTGGCCAGGAAAAAGTTATCCCCACTGTGTCTGGGTGATGTATTGGAGCTACAGTTCATGCCAATGTATAAAGCAGTTCGTGAATAAGAAAACATTCTACTTAAAAGTGCAAGTTTAGAAACCTTTATTCCAACTCACTTCTGCAGTTTTAAGCCTGCAATTCAGACTTGTTTCTGCTGGTGGTCTTACCCATCCTGGTCCTGGAGCTGAGATAAGACGCAGTCCTTCCTCAGCAGCCACCCCTCCTGACCTCTGTCCACCAGTGCGCAGGGTGCTCACACTGCTGGGGGGCAGCCTCACTTGCCTGCCTGCAGGCCTCTCTGCCTTTGCCCGTTGCACAGCCTTTTCCCTTCTGTCTCCCCCCCCCCCCCCCGCCCCCCAGTGACCGCCCAGTCACCCCTCAGCGCCTGCTTCAGCTGCCTCTCATCTGTGCAGACTTCCCTGGAATTCTCCTTATGGCAGAAGCAGCGACTCCTTGTTCTGCATATCCTCCCCCTCCCCCCCCCCCCCCCCCCCACTGCCGCCTGCGCATCCAGGCTGGCTTCTCTCTGGATGTACGAAACGCCATAGGAATTTGTTATTCAAAATAAAACTGGGTCCGATGCCAAGCCCTCCTGCCCCAGAGTATAAACAATCATTTGCTTTCTGTGGCTGCTGGAGTCTCTCCCAGCCTCCAGGGTGAAAGAGAGGGTGGAGCGGCACGAGCAAGACAGACAGTGATGGAGAGCCCTCTGGGCTCCTATCTGAGCAGCGCCTGCCAAGTGCTTGCCCTGATGGGCGGGGTCCTCGCTGCTCCTTCCCAGCTTGGGCATGAGTGCCCAGGCAGCATGGAGGAGTGGGGAGGGGGAAGGGGGGAAAGAGGAGTGTTCAGGGGAAAGCCTCCACTCAGAGCCCCACACAGGCACTCCCCTGGGTCCTGCACCGCCCTGGGCACCGTGATGCAGCACTGCATTGTCTCCCAGCCCAGAATGCCTGCACCCTCCTCCCAGTGTGGGGAGCTCCCCCTCTCCTGAAGCCCCTGGAGCTGTTATTGGAAGCACAATGTGGGTCTGGCTTGCCTAGGGTAGGGGCCAGGGGGGCTGAGGCCAGCAGATTCTTGCTAACTCACGCCCTGTTAGGTCGATGGCACTTACCTCACTACTTTGCGCTGATTTAGCCCCTGCCTGGGCCTTCCTCTGAACTGTGGGTCTTCTGAGGCCAAGGGCTGCCTCACTGATCCTGGTCTCCTAAAGGTTGAGAGTGAGCCTCCTAATTGTGGATCGATCGTGGGAAGTTTTAAAAATCTCTCTGAGCCTCAGTTTCCTAGTCTGTAAAATACCAGTCTTGTAGCAGTGTGGTTGGGAGGAACCGAGGTAAGGCATGCTGACCCCCTCAAACACTGCCTGACATGTCCTGGAAGCTCCATGAATTTTAGTGGCTATATTACTTTTTATTCTGATTACTAGTGGCCTGGTGCATGAAATTTGTGCATGTGTCTGGGGGGTGGTGTCCCTCAGCCTGGCCTGCACCCTCTCCAATCTGGGACCCCTTGGGGGATGTCTGACTGCTGGGTTAGGCCTGATCCCATAGGACATCCCTCTTGCAATCCAGGGCTGCTGGCTCCTAACTGCTCACTTGCCTGTCTGCTTGATCACCCCTAACCACTTCTGCCTCGACTATGCCACCATGGCTTAGTCCAGAAGGATGTCCGGAAGGTCTCCCAGTCTAATTAGCATATTACCCTTTTAGTAACATAGATAGGATATGATATACCACCATAATTATATCATATCTACCAGCATTACTCTATGAGAATACGTACTTTATGCTATAGGAAGACATCTAATACATTACACTGTATATGTTGTAAGTAGTAGGAAATACTGTACTTGTAGCAATAATACCCTGTGACTTCCCTTCCTGATTGGGGAATGGTTCACCAGTTCCTGGCCCCTGCTGTTTGGAAAGAAAATAGCTCTGAGTTTGGAGAAATTGAATTACAATAATGACTAATTCAACTGCCTCCTGTCCTTCCAGCCAGATAATGGGAAAAACATCCCGGGCCGGCGCCTCCTATGGCTGAGCTCTGGAGTGAGGGCCCGAGGCCCAGCACTGGGCTGGTGACGGTGCCTGGAGGCACCTCCAGTCTGTCGTTCTGTCAGCCTGGCTACCAGGGCCCTCTGCTCCCAGCCCCTCCGGAGCCCCAGTGCCTCCTATTAGAGTCCTGAAGCTGCGCTCCCAATCCTGCTGTCTTCTCTTAGCTGGGGAATGGGGGCGGTGCCATGGGGCGCAGGAGTCCCATTTTCATTAAAATGTTCAACCCGTGCCGGCTCCACCTGTGTCCGCAGGAGGCCTGGGGGCAGGCAGGGATCCCGGAGGCACTCACCGTCCCCACCAGAGCTCAGCCACGATGGTCCAGTGTAATACAGTCCCTCAGGCCCGTGGCTGCGACTTGGACCCGCTTCCTTAACCAGGGACCCGGTGCTGGACGGGTGGCAGCAGTGCTTTCTCCCCGGCCTGTGCTGGAGCAGGTCCCTGCGGTTACAGAACCGAACTCTGAGGGCCTCCCCAGGCAGCAGTGGTCCTGATCCTGCCAAAGCTTGCTTCTCACACTTGCTGAAAACCTTCTCGGTCCACTTGTGATAATAATCAGTTTGGGCTGAAAGGCCTGGGGGACTCCAGCGGAGCTGAGGAGACTAGGTGCCGCCATCTTGTGGCTATGGGCGCTGGCATATTTGTGATGGTGTGACAGTCAATTTGCATATTCCATCTTTATTAGATAGGATTGCTACTTGCAATGGATGTTTGTTGCCTACCCAACAGTCGTCCCAACTCCTTTTTTCCACTATAGAGACTGACAGTGCCACGTGCTCTCCTTCCCGTCCTTGCTTGGGGCATGGGCATGTGACCCAGCCTGGGCCAGGGTACTTGGATGGAGGCATGCAAAACCTTCTGGGAAAGATGACCTCTCTGATCAAAAGACAGAGAGGTAGAAATAGACTTTGGACATAGTTGGGAGAGCGTTGATGCCTGGAGCTACAGCAGTCATCTCATGACCTCGAGGGCAGAGCTAAGGCTAAAAGTTCACATGTGGAAGCTGTCAGAGCAGAGAGAGGGGCGGCGTGGGCCTTTTCAGCATTGCTGCCCCCACCCTGGGACCTTCCACCTGAGAACACTCTGTTCAGTCCTGAAATGTCCTAATTGTTAACCTGTTAACCGAGTGGGACCTATAAATACGTCAAACATAAACAATATCGGGAACGGGTAGGACGTATGAATACATCCTTGAAATATATGTTGCGCCCTGAGAAGGATGGTATATATTTTTTGTAATCTTTTTAAAAAATATATTTTATTGATTTTTTACAGAGAGGAAGGAAAGGGGAGGGATAGAGAGTTAGAAATATCGATGAGATGAAAGAGAAACATTGATCAGCTGCCTCTTGCACACCCCCCACTGGGGATGTGCCGGCAACCAAGGTACATGCCCTTGACCAAATCGAACCTGGGACCTTTAGGTCCGAAGGCCGACGCTCTATCCACTGAGCCAAACCGGTTTCGGCTATTTTTTGTAATCTTTATCATTGTTTGTAAAATTTATAATTTTTTAATTCGACGTGTCCATTTTTTTTTGTCGGTATTCTTTTCTATTTTTTTTTGTAATTTTGTATTTTTCTTTGTGCTTTATATGTATATAAATAAACGAAAAAATATATATGTTTTATTTACTTTCATTAAGTATAAATAAAAAAAATAATATGAAATTACGTCCTCCGGGCGTGATGTACTGACACGCCCGTTACAGGTTGCGTCATTAAAAAGGGAGCTCCCCGGTTAACAGGCCCACTTGTCACTGGGTGTGAACGTCAGTAGCTGAAATATAGCTCATTGAATATGTTATCATAGGAAGTGATACTTGGCAACTCTTGACAGAAAGTGGCAGTGCCAGGATGGAAACCCTGAGCTTGGAGACCCAGGTGAGCGGGCTTTCCAGGGGTGCCCCTGGTCTCCAGCCCCCACCCCCTCCAGACTCACCTTAGGGGAAGAGCTGGCTGCCAACTGCAGTCATTTGAGATACAAATGGTCATGCCAATTGCGGTCAAGGGTAATGCTTCTGGGTCCAGCAGCAGTTGTCAGCCTGCCCGTAGGAAAGTGGGTGAACGCATGGCAAAGCGAGTGCCAAGGAAGGAAAGAGGCCAAACCCCCGGGGGCTGTGTTTTTGCTGGTCTTCTCCCCGGTTCATTGAATACGGGATCGCAATCTAAACTGCAGCCTGAGTCCAGTCGGCCGCCGGCTGGCAAAGAAACCTCTGGGTGCCAGCTAGCCTCCTTCGCCGGTATTTCTAACAGTTTTGCCCGTTATTTATTCTCTTCTGCTGGGGACTCTGCCTCTCTGTTGCTGAGAAAAGGGGGAGGAGGCTGTGCTTCTCTTGTTTCTGGTTAATTTTGTGGCTAGAAAAATGTTCTGGGAAAGGCACAGGCACAGCACAGTTTTACCACAACTACCGGTCCACTGGCCACGCAGGATGTAGCCGCGATGGCTGGTGTGTGCCTGGTACAGGTTCATGCAATGCTCCATTCACGCTTCTAGCTGTGCTGTTCCATGGCAAGTCAAAAACTAGCTACACAGCGGTGAGTGTGGGTAAGTTTGGGAATGTGATTGGTCACCTGTAGCCAACAGATGTCCTCTCCGTGCCCGGTGCTTTCTGAGCCGGTGCTCTCTGCCAGTGTCACCACGCCTCCGTGGCTCTGACATGTTTCACCTCCCCCTCTCGCCCTGTCCAGGGCCAGCAATGGTGGCACTGAGCTCACAGGCCTCTGCTCCGTCCTCGCCTCTCCTCCGGCTCAGCGGCCGCTCCTTTTTCACGGAACGCTCTCCTGCGCTGGCTCACAGGACGCGGACAGACTCTCTCATCCTGTTCTCTGCCTTTCCATCCTGTTCTCTGACTTTGCATCCTGCTCTCTAAGCAGAATCCTTCCCTGTCCTCCCTGTTCAGCTCCTCCAGAAGCTCCCTTTTCCCTCACCGGGTGCAGGTCCACATGCAGAGCCTCGGCGTGTGCGCACACAGTCAGCGGACATCCCCGGGGTCCACTGGCCCGGCCCCTGCCCGGAGGCGCCTGCAGGAGCCCGTGGAGGTGCACAGCTGGCGGACCCGTGTGAGCAGAGGCCTCGCTGGCAGCGTGGCTGTGACTGCAGCGCCGCGCTGATGCCCCGCCCTTCCATCGGGGCCTTCCCCGGGCTCCACGTCCAGTGTTTGGCGCCCTCACCGCACAGGCATTGCCCCCACTGTCACTCAGACCCCGCAAACCCCAAAGGCCTCCGACCAAAGTCACCACCGTCTCCAGCCCTGCTCCCCTCTGTGAGCTCCGCCTCAGAGCAGGCGTCGCCTCCAGTTAGGCAACTTGGAAACGATGCCATCATCTCTGACTTCTCTGTCTCTGTCTCTGTCTCTGTCTCTGTCTCTGTCTCTGTCTCTGTCTCTGTCTTTCTCTCTTTCCCTGTCTCTCACGGAAGACAGCCAGGAGCCACCGTGGTCTGTCCGCTCCACCTCTGCATTCCTTTTCGCATCTGGCCTATTTCCCTCTCCCGCTGCTTCTGCCCTGGTCCAGGCCCTGACTTCCTCTTGCCAAACTACGGGACCTCCTTCCCCACTTTCTGTGGCCAGTGGCAGCTGGAGCCTACCCAGCCCCATTGTTCCCTTCTTCCCTCCACTCCATCCAGATGCAGAGGCCCTGCCCGGAGATCGACTGGTGATTGGCGAAGCCAGTGACAGCAACCCTAACCCCCCCAGCAGATCCCCACTGTCCCTGCCCCTTTGCAGCACGGGGGTGGGTTGGTGGTGGTGGGGTGGGCTGGTGGTGGTGGTGGTGGTGAGGTGACTCAGGTCTGGCCGATAGACACGCGGGGAAAGAGGCCCAGGGAGAGGAAGACCTTCACTCACTTCTCCACCCGTGCCGTCACCAACGCCCATGGAGCATTTATGCTTTAGAAGTTACTCTCCAGGCGGGCATGGATGGCCTGGACCACCAGCTCTCCACTCACTTTCCTCCAGCTTTCCCCATGTCTCCCCCCTTCCTCACAGGAGCCTGGGGTGGGAAGGCCAAGGGCAGGTACGTCTCCATGGCAGCTGGTCCAGGGAAGGCCCGCAGGAACCATTTCCCCGGTCACTATCCTCTGCATCCCCTCCTCGCGGCTGCCCTGGGCCTGTGAAGCAGTTTCACTCACGGATGCAAAGGGCGGGAAGCTGTGCCACGTGGGCCTCAGGGACCAAGGACACTCTGCTTCTGCCCCTCGGCAGCCCTAAGCCACCGGAGGAGCCACCCACTGCGCCAAGACCACCGAGCGAGCGGCAAGGAAGTGCAACGGGACCACGGGAGAGGCCCAGCCAGCACAGAAGAGCAGGCCACGGGAGCTGGGGCCACGCCAGCCAGCCCTCCCCTGTTCCCCTGAGCTGATGCCATGTGGAGCACAGGCAGGCAGGGTAAGCTGGGGTGAGAAAGCAACTAGTTACAGTCCATGATGTATGCACGCTTTGCGTCTATTGCCCCTTCGGCTTGGATTATCTCTCCTTCGCACCACACATATCCCATCCATCAAGACCCTTCTTGATTGCCACCTCTTCTATAAGACCTTCTCCACTGCGTCAGCTCTGAGCACTTGGGTGTATTGACCGGCTCTGGAGCAGGTACGTGTTTTTGCCCACCTGAAGCTGCACACCAGTTTTGTTTGGATACATGATCCCTCCCTCTTTGTGGTGGAACTGTCAATCAAGTCCACTTACCCCTGACCAGGCCAATCAGCTGCTCTCTCCCTCCAGGGCAGATCCTAACGGAGGACAGGCTGACTGAGCTCCTGCAGGCCAGGTCTCCCAGCTGCTTTGATCCCTGTCCAGGGCAAGAGCTGATTCTCCAGCTTTTCCTTTGAGTCTCTGAGCCCCCCTGGAGCAGAGACAGCAAGCTCACCGATTATTCCATGTGTCCCCAAACATTTATTTCTCAGCCACCTGCAGTGAGGGCAGACCTTGTAACCAGCTCTGAGGGATGACATGAGGGCAGAAATGACACATGCAGTTTCAGGCTGAGGCAGTAAAAAGCCCCCACGCGAACCTCCATCCCTAGAGACTCCTGACAGTCATCGAGGAGGCTTTGGGTTCAGGTGTTGAAGGTGATGCAGCTGCGAGAGCGGGACGCTCTATAGGCCGAGTCCCTGAGTGAGTGCAGCGCGGAGCCCCTGCAGACCCCCAGGTGATATGCAGTGTGACCTAGAAATAGCCATCTGGAGGATGTTTGTTACAGCACCACAACCTGGCCTATCCTGAATAACACATACCTAACACCCTTCCAATGTGCTTTTTTTTTGTTTTTGCTCAAGTTACCCCAGTCAAGTTTCTTGCACCTAAATTGTTTCTTCTTCATACACTTACTAAAGTGCATCTGCAACTATCACCAAGTGAATCTAAAAACCAAGGGAATTAAAAAACCTGATGAACAATAGTAACTGGTGAATATAATAGAATCAGAGGTATGGAAGGGGAGTGGACTGAGGATTCTGAGGGAAAAGGAAAGAGACTGAACATAAACCGTGCACCTATGGATGAGGACAATGGGGGGTGGGGAATGGGCACAGGGTGGGGTGGGAACCTGGTGGAGGGGAAAAAATGAGGAACTTTTGTAATAATATGAACAATAAAGATTTATTAAAAAAAAAATAAAGTGCATCTGCCTTATTTTTCCTTCTCAGCTGAGAGCAACTTTGCCTCCTATCACACTAGCATACACGGATGAGGCTCTTGATAATTAGTTGTTGAATGAATGCAAAAATGGAACGGAAATGAAAAAATTGATGAATCAGCTAGATACTTTATGTTCAACCTTAGTTTCTAAATCCATTTTCAAGAGAGCACTAATATATGATTGCACCTCTGGTTTTATGATGATGGTGGCATATATTTTCAATCATATTATGATGTCATAACTTCAAAAACTTTATTAAATGCCAAAGAGTAAAATACCTTGGAAACATCAGAACAGCAGCCTAGTTCAGTGAGCTCTGAACTCCTGACAGGCGCCGCGTGCAGGCTGCTTAGTTCTTCATCTTCCTGTCCCACCCCACTCCCAATCCTGGCATTTCACATCGGGTTGTAGACAAAAGGAGAAGCAGCAATTTGGAAGTATTCGTCTATTGTTCCTGAAGAAATTAATAATTTTTACATCAGTAAAAAAGTGCCTGAGGACTCTGCTGGGCCATTTAAAAAGAAAAACCTATAATAATTCTATATAGAAAAATGAGCTTATCTTGACATAATGATATTAAAGTAAGCTTGTCCCTCTTATTTAAAAAGGTGGTATTTTTTTTCTTAAATAAATTATGTCTATACAAAGTAAAAAAAAAAAAACATAATTAAAAGTAACACTTATACTACTGGCTAGTGTGGCCCAATGGGTTGAAGCATCTTCCAGTGCACTAGAAGGCTGTGGGTTAGATTCCTGATCAGGGCATGTACCTGGGATGCAGATTCGATCCCTGACCCCAAAATATCTTCGGTTAAGATTAAAAAAGAAACACCTATAAATGAAAATGGTTTACAACCTGCTTTCAATGAGAGAGAGAGAGAGGGAGAGAGAGAGAGAGAGGGAGAGAGAGAGAGAGAGAGAGAATAGAGAGGAGAGATTGGTTTCAAAAGTATTTTAATTTTTGGCATTTAATAACGTTTTTGAAGTTATGACATCATAATGTGATTGAAAAAATATATATGTTACTGTCATGATAAAAACAGAGGTATAATCATATTTTAGGATCTCTTTTCATTAATGCTCACTTGAAAATGAATTGGGAAACCAAAGCTCAACGGAAATATATATATATACTAGAGGCATGGTGCATGAGATTCATGCACTCGAGGCGGATGCGGGGGGAAGAGGGGGCAGGTGGCGGGGAGGGGGAGAATGTTTCCTCAGCCGGGCCTGTGCCCTCTTGCAGTCCAGGAGCCCTCGAGGGATGTCCTACTGACAGCTTGTCAGCCGTGAACCTGGCTTTTGTGGGAGTGCATTGACCACCAGGGGGAAGCTCCTGCATTGAGTGTCTGCCCCCTGGTGGTCAGTGTACATCATAGCGACCGGTCATTCCACATTTTGGTTGATTTGCATATATCAACCAAACCCTTTTATTACATAGGGTTTTAATATATATATATATTTAAAATATATTTTATTGATATTTTACAAAGAGGAAGAGAGGGATAGAGAGTTAGAAACATCGATGAGAGAGAATCTCGATTAGCTGCCTCTTGCACACCTCCTAACGGGGATGTGCCCGCAACCAAGGTACATACCCTTGACTGGAATCAAACCTGGGACCTTTCAGTCCGCAGGCCGACGCTCTATCCACTGAACCAAATCGGTCTCAGCTAAAATATATTTTTAAATTGATTTTTAGAGCAAGAGGAAGGGGGAGAGAAACAATGAGAAACATCAATTAGCTGCCTCCTGCACGCACCCTACTGGTGACTGAACCAGCGACCTCTTGGTTCATGGGTTGACACTCAACCACTGAGCCACACCAGCTTGGCATAGTGTTTTAGTTGGAATAAACTTGAAGGGCATGGGCTATCGGATATGTGAGTAAATTTAGGTGTGTTAGACCACGTGGGATCTAACAGAATCTGTTAGAGTGCGGATTCTGCTGCAAGAGGTCAGGGTGGGACCTCAGACTCTGCTGCTGCTGGTCCACCTTGGAGGAACAAGCTGTAATGCTCTGTGTGTGATAAGGATCACCACTGAGATTCAAGAGCTCCCGACAGGCCCACCTGGGACCACACTGAATCTGGGGTTTTGATCAAGTTGCCCCGAATTCAATCTTTGACCAGTTTTCTTTAAGTCTGTTAGGATATCACCTTAGCCTTGTCTCTTATCTTGAAATCACTTCTCCGGGAACTTCACTGTCTCTTCAGAAACGAGCTGCGGAAACAGCAGCAGGCAAAACAGAAGCCTGAGAAGTGAAAAACGGGTAACCAATTTCACACACTAAAACGTGTGCATTTTACTGGTATTTAGCTTTGTTTATTTATTTTTCCCATTTTACAATAAGACTGGCTATTTATTTGTTCAGGCCAGGGGTTGTTGAAAGAAGGTAATTATAAGAAGAGATTAGGACTGTTGATACTTGACAGAGGGAAGGACATGAAAATACTGTGAAAAGCTGACTCTGTAATATAAAAAATGAAAAACTCATGAAGTTAATAATGAAAACACAGAAGTGTCAGAGGAATAGGGATAGTCTTGGAGTGAAGGCAAAAAGCCTGAGATGTAGAAATTGTCCTCAAAGACATCGCTGAGCTCATCATGTCATAAGATAGAGGTAAGTATATATTTTAGGATTATTAATATAGGGAACAGAATTTTAAAAAATGTGCTTAAAAGGGTAATCTAGTTATTTAGAAAATTCACTAATGTATAACAATTCTCTGATATTGATAAATGTGGCTTTAAGTACATTCCAATTTTATATAGTATTGATTTCATTATATCTAAAATCTTTGTGATCACATAGAGTCCATTTATTTTGAAAAATAATATTTCTTGTGATTATTAAACATGCTCCTGGAGCCGGCTGAAATACATAAAAAAAGTAACAAGAAAAAGTTTACCTATAATCCATCCAATCGGGAATATTCACCAATAATATTTTGGTATATAGTCTTCTAATTTTCTCTCTTAAAATATACCACATTGTGGTGTGTGTTTTCGTCTTCTGACCTCACGTATTCTTTGAAAACATGATTTCTAGGCTGCGTAAGATTTTCACTTATTTCCACCACTTTCCTTTGTATTTGGAGACATGTGAGCTGTTGCCGCTTCCCCTGGAAGAATCAAGGCTATGAGGCACTTCTCTGCACATTCCCCTTTGTGAGCATTTCTGGTTATTTCCGAGGGCAGTTCCCAGAAGAAGAATCACCAGGTCAGACAGCACTCATGTCCAGGCTACACTTATCTAGAAGTTAATGGTTGATAAGAGCCCACAGAGAGGTGAGGAAGCTAACGTCAGTCTCCAAGAGGAGTGCTGATTGCTGTTAGGAAGGATGGTGTGCTGCCCCACCGAGTGCTCTGTGCTGCAGGCTGAATGGTCCGCACATTTCCCCGTCCAGTGTCCAAGTCTCCCCTGGGCTTTACACAGGAGCCATTTGTAAAGATGGCCTTTGGGCCTCTCACCATCCCTCTCTGGTGAGAGGTAATGAGGGGAATCGCTGTCTCTCTCTGCTTCACAGCACATAGCCGTCGCCTCCACCAGCTCCAATTGAAAGTGTAAGACATAAATAAAATGTATATGGTTCCCATAAGCAACTTTCTTTGCTTCTTGTTTTTACTCATTTCTTTTTGCTTTTATTTTCCTCCTTCCGTTTTCTCTGTTTATATATTTTTCTACCTTTAAAATAGATACAAATTAAATTTTGTTTTCTTGTTTTTAGTAAATACACTGAAGGTTATAAATCCCCCTCTATTGTTTTAGTTGGATTCCACAGGTTTGATTATGTAAGACTTTTGTCATTCACTACTAAATATTTTGTAATTTCCATATTGATTTTTAAAAAAATATGTGATTTTGTTTCCAAATGTATGTTTTTTCTTTTTAAAATGTATTATAAAATCTGTCAACATAAAAAAGTATAAAATATAAAACTAGAACATATGCTTATAAATTTTATTATTGATAAGCCATAGATATATAAAATAAACAAACCATCCCATCCTCCTGGTCCTTGCTCAGAAGTAACTGCCATTATTAACTTTATATTTTACAAATTGTATGGGTTTTTTTTTAGATATCTTCTAAAAATATATGTTTTACTGATTTTAGAGAAAGGAAAAGAGAGGGAAAGAGAGACATATCAATAACTGGGTATGTTGCCCTGCCCTGCTGTTGATTTTAAATTTTATTTCATTGTGGTTCGTGAATGTGATCTATAGATTCTTCGGAATTCATTGAGGCTTCCTTTGTGGCCAGTACACAGCCAGTTTCTGTAAATGTTCCAAATATGTTTGAAAAGACAGATATGCCAAAGTTCTTTTTCTGAAATACAAACCAGATGTCACCACTTCCTCTCTCAGCTTCAATGGTCTTCAGGCGAAAGATGGAGCCCCTTAGCCAATGATTTCGCCCCACGCTTCCTCCCTAGCCAAGGCCTCAGCACCTCTCTATGTACAAAAAAATGTATGTTCACATAGCTTTTGTACCTTTTAGGGTCAACTTTCTGAAACATTTGAACTGTCAGAGTTGCCTTGTAGCGGACAGTCTGGTGTCTGGCATATCAAAGATTCTAAGAGAATCTCACCGAGTCCCCGAGAGAATGGGGTGTCTTCTGAGGGTGGAGTCATGCTGAGGTTGGACAGTTGTCCTGTGGTGGGTCACTGCCTCATCGCCAGTTCCAATCTTCACTCACTACTTCTTCTTCTGAACCCAACCACCGATCTCTGAGACCTCTAGTTGTTGTGACCCTGCACGCAAATTTCTCTGCACTTCCGTCTTCCTATCTCTGCCTGCTCATTCCATGGTGGATCACTTCAAGGACCCTTCCTCAATGCTGTCCCATTGCTTTGCCTTCTAGAGACAACTGCATAAGCCCAACAGAGATCTATCCCAGGTGGAATCCACATTGAGCTTCTGCTCCGAGGCCCCAGGATGGGAATGGGAGATTGTGGGGGAAATCAGTTGAGCAACTGTTCTCTCTACATGGTTATGGCTTCAACCTTCGCTGAGACCTCACTTTTGAATTTCCTTTCGGAATCTGTTTCAACCTTTTGATCCCCTTCAAATCTTCCAGCATCTCCCCAGCTCCTTTATTCAGCCGAGTGATTGTTTGCTGCTTTATGGAGAAAACAGAAAACATTAGGGTGAGCCTTCATTTAGCCTTTTCTACCTCCTTTCCTCCTGTTTCAGAAGTGTCTCCCCTCTTCTCTAGGGTAAGAGTAATCCTGTCTCCATATACCCTTGACCCTATCCTCTCGTCTCCCCTGTGTTTATTTATTGATTACTCACTCTGATCCCGAGTCTCCGCTCCCTAACACCATCCTTCCTAACAGCAATCAGCACTCCTCTTAGGGGCTGACATTAGTTTCCTCGCCTCTCTATGGGCTCTTATTGACCATTAACTTCTAGATAAGCGTGGCCTGCTTTTTATATATTATTTTTAAAATGTCTCTATTGATTTGAGAGAAAAAGAAATAGCAACATCAATGAGAAAGATAGGCTGCCTCTCGCACTCCCCCTACTGGGGATTGAGCCTGCAAACCTGACATGTGCCCTGACCAGGAATTGAACTGCTGACCTCTTGGTTCAGGGGTGGACACTCAATCACTGAGCACACGAGCCTGGCAGGCCTCTCTTTCTTGATTTCTCCAGATCACTGACAATCCTGACCACACCCAGCTTCTCAAAACTTTCTTTTACCTACTTGCCTCTGATACCACTCCTCAATCTTGACTCCCTTTCTTCTCTCTCTACCTCCTTCTTTGTTCTTTGACCCTGAAATGTCAGGGTTCCAAGTGTTTTCTATTGACAATCCTCTGTTTTTATTTCTTTACACAACAGGAAAGCACACGTTTCACTTCAAACGGGTAGAATTTCTACCAAGCTCTCAAGTGTGGTCTATTGTTGCCATGTTGCCCTATTTTTCAGGAGCTGTCAGGTGTCACAGTTTTATGTGAAACCCCTTAACTTTACATACGATAATGAATTCAAACGTGTACAAAAGTGTGCACGACAAACAAGACACAGGTAGTCCTGCTTAGGGCTGTTCTCTTATTTGACAGCCCCTAAGGCAGTTTATAAAGTACTTCTTTAGTAATGGTAGCTCACACGGATTGAGGGCATACTATGTGCGAGACACTCTTCCAAGTGGTTTGCATGTATTAATCCAGTTAATCTTCACAACAATTACACCAGCCAACCATTCTCCTGCGTTACAGATGAGCAAACTGGAGGGATGGCTTCAGTAGTTGTCCTGGTCACAGAGACGCGGAGTTGGAGAACCTTGACTCAAGTCCAGGCGGTCCAGCTCGGACATTAAGCCTTGAACCACGACCTTCCGCGCGCTTCCCTGCTCAGCAGAGGAGACTGAGGTCCGGGGAGGCGGGAGGGTGTCTAGGGCCACGGGAGTGGGAACTGGCCGAGCAGGATCTGAAGCTCCCGCCAGGGCGGTGGGTACGGGCACTCTGTGCTCCTCCGTGATTGGCACCGTTCCCCGCGCGGGGCTGCGCCCCCGGCTCAGACCTGCGCCCCGAACACAGAGGTGGGCGAGGGGTGCCGGAGACTCACACTGGTCACCGTCACCCATTCGCTGCTGTAACCCTCCATGGACCCTCACAGCACGCCCTGCGGGACGGCGCGGCCATGTGTTCTCCTGTGAACTTCACAAACACGCTCTCCCGGGGACTGTTCCCCATTTCACAGACGGAACAGGCTCAGCGCCGCTCAGCGCCCAGCCACCGGCGAAGGGCAGAGGCAGCCTTCCAGCCAGGACATCTGCCGCAGAGCCCTCCAGCTCGGCCACGGGCTCACAGGACCAGTTCCGCACACGGGGAAACTGAGGCCCGGGCAGGGCGGTCGCTGGTGCCCGCGGAATCGCGGCCCTGGCGCGGGGCACGCTGCCCTCCTGCTGCTCCTCCTCCGGGGCCGCGGCCGTCACTGCGGGGCAGGACGCGGGGCGCGGAGAGCGGCGGGGCAGCGCGCCTCCCCACCTAACGGAGGATCCCGCGGCACCACGGCAACGGGCCGGGCGCGAGAACAGGAAGTGCGTCACCCAGTGGGCGGGGCGAGTCTGCGTAGCCACCAATGGGAGCGCCGCATCCGCGTTCGCTCCGCCTGGAAGGAGGGCCTAATCGCTTTCCTGCGAGCGCCGCCGGCTGAGCGACCCGCGCTTCGGGCCGCGGAGGGTAATTCGGAGGCGCTGGGGGCCGAGGGGGCGGGGGAGCCGTCCCGAGAGGCGCGGGCGGACGGGACGTGGGTCGGGCCCACGGTCGGCCCGCGCCGTGCCGAGGGGCACCCGGGAGTTTCCCACGTCCTGAGGGGGAAGCCGAGGCCCAGAGAGGGGCGGCAGCGGCAGATAGACCTGAAACGCGTCCCTCTCATACACAGACTTTCTTAAATCGTAAGAGTAGGTGAGAAAACACTTTTAATCATATTAGGTGAAAAAGTAAAATGCAAAATATATCTGCGCTGGATACATACAATAGGCCTTCGCCGAGCACCTCCGTTATCTCGCCGTACTTCGTGCTCCCCTCGGTTTTGTGCATTAAACTTCTGTGTGCGGGGCACAGCCCCTTATTTTACAGGCCTGGGGCTGGCTGTGCGCAGAATCCCGCATTTCTAGGGTTTCGGGAGGTGATATGGTGCATATCTATGTTCTGCTTACATTCACGGGGTTTGGGACAGTATTTGGGATCAATACATTAATATTTTCATAGATACATATCTATCTATCTATTTATCTATCTGCCTATCTATATCTATCTACTTACCTATCTATCTGGCATCTATACTAACTCTTTAAGGCATAAGGAACAACCAAAAGTAGCTTCACCTGGGATCAGATCAAGTTTTCAAACTTAAGAAATTTTTCAGAAAAAAGATGGGAGAATTGCAGATAAGGCACTGGGCTCCTAACATTGCTGTCTGCTCCTACCTCTCGCTGGCTGGTTGTGCCACAGTTGCTGAACTGTGCTTTGCATTGGGCACCTCCTGTCTCCATCGCTAACAGTGTGAACCCCCGGTGCCCTCTCAGTTTCCTCATCTGTGAAATGGACTCAGTGGTGCTTTCCTCCTGAGGTTCTGGTGAGGAGTAAAGGAGACCGTGGGCGAAGAAGCACTAACACTATGTCTAGCATGTGGCACAGATGGTTTTGATGGAGGTTTGCCTATTCCACAGACATTTCTGTTTTGAAATTATTTGGTAATGTCCATGGTTAACCTTCCCTGCCCAGTCAGTCTTCAGAGAGATCACTGATTTCTAGACATAAGCAGTCTGTCTGTATATCTCATCTACATTTCCCTCTTACCCCAGACTATATATAGCCTTCTATATCTTTTTAAAAAATATATATATTTTATTGATTTTTTACAGAGAGGAAGGGAGAGAGATAGATAGAAATGTCGATGAGAGAGTAATATCGACCAGCTGGCTCTTGCACACCCCCTATCCGGGATGTGCTCGCAACCAAGGGACGTGCCCTTGACCGGAATCGAACCTGGGACCTTTCAGTCTGCAGGCCGACGCTCTACCACTGAGCCAAACCGGTTTCGGCTATATCTTTCTATACTTCCTTCTCCTTAACATTTATTTTGGCTGTTACCTAACACATTTACCTAACTTCTTTATTAAGCTATGTAACATTCCTGTAAAAATGTAAGTTTGAAGAATGAACTGAAATGAACGCCACCAACTTAAGAAATAGAACATTCTCTTATCTTCAAAACACCCACTGAATCTTTTACTCCTCTTGCCAAATACTGTGTAACCACTGCTCTGAGAATTGTTACTCATTTTCTTGTTTTTCTCTGTAGTTTTTTACTGTTGATGTATCACTAATGAATGCATGGGTTTACAAGGTTTTGAATTTTTTATAAATGGGATCCTAATATATATTTTGTGTGACTTGACTTTTGCGTATAATATGTTTATGGATGCATCCTTGTTGATGTGAGTAACTCTGGTCTTTGTTGCTCTGACTTCCATGGTATGACTATACATGCTTTACATAGGCGTTCTTCAGTTGACCGTCATTTGTACTCTCGCCAGATTTTTGCTGTTACATGGTGCTTTCACAAACATATATCCTGGGGCCAATGTGGAAAGTTTCTATAAGGTATATATCTAAGGATACCCAAGGAGCTAGCAATAGCAAGCTGTCTGAAGTGAGTATAAGAGTTTATCCTTTGCCAGTGGTGGATGAAAGCTTTGGTCTCAGCCACTCCTAAGGATTTTTATCTATTTGGTAATGGTTAGACATTAATCACGGTGGTTTTAATATTCATCTATCTGATGACATTGAGGTTGAGCATCTTCTTATGTATTTATTGATAATTTGTGCATCCTCTTTGTAAAATTTGTTCCTTATTTTTTTCTTATGGTTGTCTTTCCCTTATTTGTAAGCATTCCCTATATGTACTGAATACAAATGTTTTGTGACTAAGTTTGTTTTAAATACCTTCTGGTTTGTAGCTTGTCTTCTCTTTCTCTTTCCCATTCTCGGGTGTTTTTGGTGAACAAAGGTTATTAATTTTAACAAGGCTGAATGTATCATTATAATCCTTTATGATTTGTACTTTTTGTATCTTTTAAAGAAATCCTTCTCTACTTTTGGTCAAAAGGATATTCTCCTAGGCAATGTTGTCTGATAGGGGAGGGAGTGTGATGGTGGGGAGATATTCTCCAATGTTGTTTTACCAAAGTTTCATAGTGTTCCCTTTCTTATGACCTTAATCTTCAGCAATAGATTTTTGTACATGGTGTGAGGTAAGGGTCTTGTTCTTTTTTCTCTTCCATGTATGGTAATCAGTTGTTTTGGCACCTTTTATTGAAAAGTTTGCTTTGATCTGTCATTCCATTTCTCCAACATGTCAAGTACCATACATATTTACAATTCTGTTTCAGAGTCCTTTATTCTGTTTCTTTGATCTTATTTGTCTATTTCTACACCATTATCACATTTTATTCATTATCCTAGCTTTACAATTACTTGGTACCTAGTAGGACAAGTCTTCCTCCTTTATCTTCTTCAAGAATGTCTTTGCCATTTTGCCTTCATGCTTTCCATGAAATTTTAGAATCATCTTGTTAGATCACACCCAGACATAAAGCCTGTTGGGAATTTGACTGGAATTGGCGTTGATTTAGTTGCATTGGATTAATTTGGATTTAATTTTTTAAATCCTCACCTTAGGATATGTTTTTATTGATTTTAGAGAGAGAAAAATCACATTGATTTCAATGTGAGAGAAACATCAATCGGTTGCCTCCCACACACCCAGACTGGGGATGTTACCCACAGCCTTTTGGTGTGTGGGATGAAGCTCCAACTAAGTGAACTACCTAGCCAAGCCTAATTTGGATTTTAAAGTGATTGCTTTCATCATCTTGTCCCTAAGTATTATGTTTGCTGTAGGTTTTTGTAGACTAAGGAATTTCATTCTTTTTTAAAAAATATATATTTTTATTGATTTTTGTACAGAGAGGAAGGGAGAGAGAGAGAGAGTTAGAAACATCAATGAGAGAGAGTCATCGATCAGCTGCCTCTTGCACACCCCCTACTGGGGATATGCCGTCAACCAAGGTACATGCCCTTGACCGGAATCGAACTCGGGGCCCTTCAGTCCCCAAGCCGATGCTCTATCCATTCAGCCAAAACGGTCCCTGCAGGAATTTCATTCTTAAACGAGATTATTTTTTCCATTGATTTTAGAGAGACTGGAGGGAGAGGAAGGGAGGGAGGGAGAGAGGAGAAAGGGAGAGAGAGAGAGATAGCTGGATCTGAGGTTGAGGGCAGTGAGGATCAGGTCTGTGGGTGTTTGCATGACTGGACTGTACCACATAACCGGGTGATTTGCAAAGAGCACTCGGGAGAAAAAAGGTTGAAGATGCTGAAAGGAGAAGGAATCCAGTGCAGGATTTGTTGAGGTTGAGATGCTGGTGACAGAGGCTGGAGGAAGCTAGTAGGCAGGCAGAGAATTGATCCTGAGACTGCATCTTTCCAGCTCGGAGGTCCAGTTGGTGATGCTGTTGAAAAGAACAGTAACTAGTCTTTTTGGGTATCTCCTATGTGCCAGGTCCTTGGCAAACATTTGGTGGTCATATCTTCTTTAAACTTATGCCTTAAATATAGTTATTGTCCTCATATTATAGATGAAAAGACTAAGGCTCAGGGAGATTAAACATGTCAGCTAAAAATGTTTCTGTGTTATATTTGCCTAAGTAACAGCAACTTTCTTGTCAGATCACAGCATAACCTGAAATGAATGTTAAAAGTCTCAGAATCCCAGGCCCTATGCAGTCAGAACTTCCAGGAAAGAGGCCCTGGATGCATATTTTTAATACACAGATTACGTGATTTTTAAGCTCAGGCAGGCCTAGCAAGAACTGGTCTCAAAGCCATCTGTCCAGTTCTGAACCCACGCTCTTAGCCCCCTGGACCTCTGGCAGGCATGGGTTTTTTGATCAGCCCTGAACTTTGTGGTTTGTGGAAAGATACTGTTTTAATAGAGAGCAGGAGATTTAGAAAATACCCCTGCAGTGCTATGACGTCAGTTTTATTAGCGGTTTGGGAGAAAGGAAGGAGACTAACACTCAGTGTTTGCTAGCATTTCTCTAAGCAGTGAATGTCATTCTAATTTTTTAGTGTTTATGGGGCCTCAGGTAATTTATCCGGGGCCATAGAGCTGGTAAGTGACTAAGCCAAGTTTCAGATCCAGAATCACCAAATAGTGAAAATAGCTAACACTTACTTAGTGCTTAGTCTGTTACCAGGCTTCTATGTGTTTTATTTTATTTAATCCGCATGGTAATTGTGTGGAGAACGTTTTTATCATTAATCTGATTTTACAGATCAGAAACATGAAGGTGGTGTTTCCCAATTTCACACCCTCAGTGAGGGAGCAGCTGGGAACGCAGGCCTCTGATTGGCTCCCAGGCCCATGCTTTTCACCACCACCCAGTGCTCATTTGACTAGCCCCAGGCTTGTGTCCTTTTCATTTTCGTACTCTTCGGCATGCTGATCTGGATTTAAAAAACCGTAACGAATTTATATTTGACAATGCAAATCCATACAAAATCTAGATCATTCCTTCTGGTGTGTTCAGAGATTAGCTGATTTCATTTACGTCTTTTTCAGCTCCGTCACCATGCAGGGTAGCTCGAGAAGGACGGGCACCATGACCGATGTCCACCGGCGGTTCCTCCAGCTGTTGATGACTCACGGCGTGCTGGAGGAGTGGGAGGTGAAGCGCCTGCAGAAGCACTGCTATAAGGTCCATGACTGTAAGTATCGTTTTCCTCTCCCCAGAAGACTCTAGAGCTGTGCGATCAGAGACTAGGGACATTGGCATAATGCCAGGTAACCAGTCAACCCATTCTCCTGACCTGCCATTCAGGTCTCCCACAATCTCCCTTCAGCCCATCTTTCTCATCTCAACTTTGTCTTTTTTTTTTTTTTTAAAGCAAACTCAGTTTTTGTTTGTTTGTTTTGTTTTTTAAATGTATTTTATTGATTTTTTACAGAGAGGAAGAGAGAGGGATAGAGAGTTAGAAACATCGATGAGAGAGAATCATTGATCAGCTGCCTCTTGCACACTCCCTACCGGGGATGTGCCCGCAACCAAGGTACATGCCCTTGACTGGAATCGAACCCGGGAACCTTCAGTCCGCAGGCCGACGCTCTATCCATTGAGCCAAACTGGTTTTGGCTGACTTGTTTTTTAAGTACATCTTCCACTTAGCCCAGGTCAGTCAGACTTGGCCTCTGAGCAGTGGAGTCATGGTTCACGGCAGGGCTCCAGCACCTCCTTGGGCTGAGTTTCTTCACCACTAAAATGGGACAGTTAGTTGTATTTGACATTCTGTGGTTCAGGGAATTAAGAGACATGGCACGTAAGAAACACCTGGCACAGGAAAAGCGCTTAGTTGGCTATTGGTAGTCAGAGGGCAGCTTAGCATAGTGGGTCAGGGCGCAGCCCGGGACTTGGCATCCCTGGAAAAGTGCCTTTTCGGCTGGTGCTGGCTGTGGGCATTTGGGACATCTCAGGGGTTGCTGGAGGGGAAATAAGGTAATACATGTGGAGGATTTAGAAACTGGACTGCTGGTGCGTACTAAGTTTTCAGCAACTGGAAGTTTCAATTAAGCAATGGGATCAATGTGGATAGATTGATAAAATCAGTATTATAATAGGTCTTGTCGAATGTTAGCATAGGTAGGTCTTATGGAGTGAAAAGGAAAGTTTATATTTTAAAATATTTATTTATTGTCAATCCTCACCAGAGGATATTTTCCCATTGATTTGTAAAGAAGGGACAGGGAGGAGACACAGAGAGAAACATCGATATGAGAAAGACACATTGATTGGTTGTTTCCTGAACACACCCAGACCAGGGCCACAGACTGTGCCTGCAATGTAGGTATGTGCCCTTGGCTAGGCACCAGGTCATTGGAATTGACCCGGGATGCTTCAGTCTGGGACTGATGCTCTATCCACTGAGCCAAACAGGCTAGGGCGGGAAGTTTATAAATTATACTTGTATGATGTTGTTGTGTTAGGTTCTGTGTAAAACTTAGTGATTTTCATTGTTCATGAGTGTTTATATCTGCATATGAAAATATAAAAGTGGCCCTAACTGGTTTGGCTCAGTGGATAGAGCGTCGGTCTGCAGACTGAAAGGTCCCAGGTTCGATTCCGGTCAAGGGCATGTACCTTGATTGCGGGCACATCCCCATTAGGGGATGTGCAGGAGGCAGCTGATCAATGTTTTTTTCTAATTGATGTTTCTAACTCTCCATCCCTCTCTCTCCCTGTCTATAAAAAAACAATAAAGTATATTACAGAAAATATGAAAGTAGACTGAAAAGATATGCAGCATACTCATGCTTGCCTTTGGAGAGAGAAGGAGAGGAATAGGCTTGTCGGCAGAAATCAAAGGACTTCATCTTTATCATGTTTTGTTCTTTTATTGTCAGAAAAAGACTTGAGGCAAACATGGCGTTATTAGTTTAGTCTAATGGTTGTCACTTCTGATGAGTGGGAATATAGGATTTTTATGCTATGTTTTTGTATTTTCTCTATTAAAATTTTTTTTTAATCCTCACCTGAGAATATATATATATATATATATATATATATATATATATTTATTTATTTACTGATTTGAGATGGAGAAGAGGGAAGAGAGAGAGAAAAAACATCAATGTAAGAGAGAAACATTGATCAGTTGTTTTCCCCCGGGCCCAGATCAGGATCGAACTCACATCCTGAGCATGTGCCCTGACCAGGAGTTGAAGCCCCACCTTCTGGTGTACAGGATGATGCTCCAACCAGCACAGGACCTCTCTCCGTTTTTAATTGTGAGAGAAGAGTGGGAAAAAGACGTGAGCCACGTCAAGAGGGGTGAGGAAGGTATGGGGCTCCCAGTGCCTGGGTGAGGCACACGAGGCCCGGGGTCACACTGGAGAACTGCAGTCCGGGGCATGCTGGAGGCGGAAGCAGACCCCGGGGGTGGAGGAGTGCCCTCAGAAGGCAGAGGGCACAGGAACAAGTCCATTCGTGATGTGCAGAAGGAAGGTGGAGAGGGCATGTTAGAGAAGGGCCGGTCCATGGAGGTGTTCTGCGGGGAATTCTGGAAGCTTTGCTATATATCCACAAATAAAGGCTGGGCGGGTTCTGTAGTGAGGAAACTGTGTACCCTTGTTAATCCTGTGTGTCCAAACTTAATAACTGACAAATAGTAACACACTTCAGGAGACCCTAGAGAAAACTGTATGAGGTGTGGGAAGAGAATATGTTTTTTGGTGTGTAGTTTTACAGATTTGGAAAAACCCATAGTATGTAGTAGTGGTTTTTTCTTTTGGTGTGTGTGTATGTGTATGTGTTAATCCTCACCTGAGGATATGATTTTATTGACTTTTGAGGAAGAGAGAGACAGAGAGAGAGAGAGAGAGAGAGAGAGAGAGAGAGAGAGAGAGAGAGAGAGAGAGAGAGAACAGACAGACAATGGTGTGAGAGAAAAACATCCATCTGTTGCCTCCCACATAGGCCTCAGGCCTGGGATCGAACCCACAACCTAGGTATGTGCCCTGACCTGGGATTGAATGGGGTGATGCTCCAACCAACTAGGTCATCCGGCCCGGGCTACCCCAGTAGTGCTGTTCTCCCGTCTTAATTCTGTAGACAGCGCAGACCTCCAGGAGGGTTTAAAGCAAGAAGTGTCTAATTAGTGTCGTGTTTGGGAATTCTCCTGGTGAGAACATATCTGCTCTAATTGCCTGCACTGTGGTGGACCTGGTCTTTGGTGAGAGCCTCCTTCATGGAATGTTACACCAGCCAAGCTAGCTTCTCTTGCTCTTTAAAAGGCACAACAGGGCTTTAAACATACCCCTCAATATTCTTCAGTGAGGCCATACCAGGCTTTTCTTGTCTCTACATAACAATTCATTCCTTTCCCCTTAGTATCTTATACATATCCGGGATCTGAGCTTCACTGTAGACGGGCAGTTTCATAGCTCACTGCAGAGAGCCATATGATGCTTTAATGCTAAGACTGAAAGTGTTTTTTCCTTTATTTGACCTTTAAAGTAGTTATGATCTAATATAGAAAAGTCCTGTAGAATGTGTCTAGGAAATGATTCATTCTCATACTTTATTTATTTATTTTTCTTTAAAAAAAAATATATATATTTTATTGATTTTTTACAGAGAGGAAGGGAGGGGATAGAAAGTTAGAAACATTGATGAGAGAGAAACATCAATCAGCTACCTCCTGCACATTCCCCACTGAGGGTGTGCCCGCAACCAAGGTACATGTCCTTAACTGGAATTGAACCTGGGACCTTCCAGTCTGCAGGCCAACACTATCCACTGAGCCAAACTGGTTTTGGCTGTTCTCATACTTTATGTACCATTTCTGCATATCAAGATATAGTTAGTAGGATAGAACTATAGTTTGTTTTCTGTTGTTGTTCATGAAAAATAAAAAAGGTCACTCACAGTATTATTCTTACTTGAGAGGTTTTAAACAAAGAATGATGGAAAGAAAAGACCTAAAATTAAATAAATATTTATAAAACCAATATTAGCAACCTCTTATCTTTTGAAGAGATACCTAGGAAAGGCCCCTTTCACCAACTGGAAACATATTTAGTTTTTAAGAGAATTAAAAACAAAGAAATAATTGAAACTGCAAGTTACGCTAATTGCAGTTTCCCTTCGGTTTTGTCCAGTTTATCAAAGAACTTCCTGTTTTTGGATCTCTTCTTACTGTCACTAGGGGAAAAAAAATTTCCCAAATCTCCTGGCTAGTGAAGAATTTAGACTTTGTTCTGATGTCTTGGTGGAAAGCCTTTCTGAATGGCATTGGGACTTGTATTCTCTTTTTTTTTTAAAATATATTTTATTGATTTTTGTACAGAGAGGAAGGGAGATAGAGAGTTAGAAACATCGATGAGAGAGAGTCATCGATCAGCTGCCTCTTGCACACCCCCCACTGGGGATATGCCCGCAACCAAGGTACATGCCCTTGACCGGAATCGAACCCGGGACCTTTCAGTCCCCAAGCCGACACTCTATCCATTGAGCCAAACCGGCCTTGGCGGGACTTGTATTCTTAATGCTCCTTAGATTCTATGCCAGGGCTTGCATACGTGCATGTAGTCGTTCAGCACAACTTCCTGAGACTCTCCTAGCACCCTGTCTCTGCTAGAGATTGCTGGTACAGAGATCAAGTTTTGCTGCATCTTGGGTCTTGTGTATCCTACAGATGTGGAATCAGATGATTCCAGTAGACACTCCTGATGGAGGCAGGTACAGGAGGCCTCAGGAGTGGGGATTAAGAAGACTTGAATTTGCTCTAGCTGATTTGGCTCAGTGGATAGAGTGTTGGCCTGTGGACCAAAGGCTCCCAGGTTCGATTCCGGTCAAGGGCACATACCTTGGATGGAGACTCCTCTTTGGTTCGGGCCCTGGTCAAGGTGCATGCAGGAGGCAACCAATCAAAGTGTTTCTCTCTGTCTTTTTCTCTCTCTTGCACTCTCTTTAAAAGATCAATGGAAAAATATCACCCTAACTGGTTTGGCTCAGTGGATAGAGTGTCGGCCTGGAGGCTGAAAGGTTCCAGGCTTGATTCCGGTCAAGGGCATATACCTTGATTGTGGGCACATCCCTAGTAGGAGGTGTGCAAGAGGCAGCTGATCAATATTTCTCTCATTGATGTCATTGATGTTTCTAGCTCTCTATCCCTCTTCCTTCCTTTTTGAAAAAAATCAATAAAATATATTAAAAAAGAAAAAAAATATCCTTGGGTGAGGATTAACAAAAAAAACAAAACAAAACAAAAAACAAACAAACAAATAAAAAGAATGTGAGAGAGAAACATTGATGGGTTGCCTCCTGTACATGCCTCAACCTGGGATTGAACCTGCAAGATAGGTACGTGCCCTGACTGGGGATTGAACCTGAAACCTTTTGGTGCACAGGATGATGCTCCAACTGACAGAGCCACCCAGCCATGGTGGTTTCCCTCCTCTCAACACGAAATACATGTTCTCTTTTCTAATACCACCTCTCCAATTCCCTGTAACTTAATTCAGTTCTGACAATGACTGCCTAGCGTTAGTATCAGATCCCACACATTAAAGGGGCTCAGTCCCACAAGGCTACCCCCAGTTCACATGCCGTCACAAGTCCAAGGCCACCCTACTTCTCCTATGACACCCTCCTCAGGTTCAACAATTGCTAGAATGGCCTACAGATACCAGGAAAGCACTCTTCTTATGTCTGTCTGTCCTGTTGCAGCAGATGTTTCCTACAGAAAACTAAAGAGACCCTAAGGAGCAGGGCATAAGCAAGATAAACAGATCCTCTGGGCTTACAGCGAGAGAGGAGAGACTAGTCAACAACTATCTGCACAGAGTTCAAAAAGCCAACAGCTAAAGGCTTTCTGATAAAAATGCTTAAAACAGTAGGAAAACTAGGGAACTTCCTCAGCTCAATAAAGAAGACCTATGTAAGCATCACTTAATTGTAAAAGACTTAATACTTTCCTCCAAGAACATCCATTTTCACCATTTCTGTTGTAACCAGTACACTCAGGCAAGAAACAAATAAAGGCCTCTAGGAAAGGAGGAAGTAGAACTCTGTTCACAGACACGATCTTCTGGGTAGAAAGTCTATGGAGTCCGCCCCAAAGCTACCAGTCATGGTGAGGGAGTTTAGGCAAGTTGCAGGGTACAGCATCCCACTTTCTGCCCATTAGTCTTAGCATCTGTTGGTGTTTCTTCCCTAAATTCACTGTCCTTTATTGGTTACCAACTTGCTATGAGGAGCTATTATATACTCTAGCACCAACCTTTTGTAATTAATTATGCTGTGTTATGTTTTATTTTTAAACTGTTAGTGGGTTTTATTTTTTAAATTTATTATGTTTTATAACTGTTGGTTTTAAAATTATCTATTGTCCTAAAGACAAATTAGGTAAAATATCTAAAATTTTAGATTAAAACATTAGGATCTGGCATTATTTCACTGAACAGAATAAATAAATGATAGGCAAAAAACCCCCAGTTAATTTAAATACCTGTATCAAGAATAGATTTGTGAGCACAGTATCAGAAGGACCTTGGGGTTTGATAGATAGTTTCTGTTTTGTCAGACCTTTATCCGCCTTCATCCTAGCTTGCTTTACCTCACGCTGACTTAGGAGACTAGCCTTGCTTCACTGTTTTGGTGAGTACTGAAGGACCCACACACACAGTAGGCTGCACGCATGCACGTGAGTCACAGTGATACTGTTGACATCTTGGGTCCGTGTGCCATGTTGTATCTGTATTGTAAATAGCTTCTCTTTCCAAGGAGGAGTCAGATATTAAGAAGCTGGCTCCAAATACATTTTCCTCCTACAGGCATTTCATTGTACATTTCTCCTCTTTGGACATGCTGGACAGCTAATAAACTCCCCACTCTCAGGTCTGCTTGCCTTTCCAGTTAATCAAGGGGAATTAGGTCTGTGATCATAACTGAAAAGCGGCATTAAAATTAGCATGAAAAGTAACATCTAACATGTAAATCTGGGCATCTGATTGGTCGTCTCAGCTTTGCTCAGATGAAATCTCAGGAAGAGGAAGCTTATACAGCAGGGATAGAGCGAGCTGCCCTGGTTTCAGGATGGTCGGCCATCCCCTGCAGAGCCTTCATCAGCCACTTGGGTTTTCCCCAGGCGGCTGGAGTGGGGGCTGCCACTCATCTCAACAGACCACCTGTTTTCAGAGAATGAGACAAAAATGAAATGCACATTAAAGTAGCAACAGAAAAGGTGAGGTGAAAGTGGTTTAGTTTTCCGCGATGACTCAGCTTGGACTTCAGGACTTGCCCTGCCTCAATGCCTTCACGATGAAGAGCTGGAGCTGTCTGTTGCTCACTGGAGTACTGGCCAGCACAGCTCTGGTGAGAGGGATGGCGATAGGTCTGCTTCCTGCACATGTGGGGACGGGGGCCTGTGTTCCTGTCACCACTCCAGCCGTGTTGTTAGATGGGTGTTAGGGCATGCGGCTGATTCGCAGGAACTGTGCCACGCTGTGTAAAACAAGTTGTATTCACTGTCATTTGAAGAAAGGACAAAGTAAACTTCCTAACTAAAATAATCTCTTGATTAAGAAAAAGATTTATATATATGCACCTGGAAACAATCTCTAAACCAAAGATTTGAAAAACAGTCCAATGTTAAAGCCTTTCCACCCTGTACCAGCAGAGTCCTGACTAATCCACCTTGTCCCAGGGTGCTGCCATTTTTCTCTTTGATTAAGACTCCTGAGGGTGAAGGTGTCAAGTTACTTTGTTGTTGAGCACTGAAATGGTTTTTAAGCTTCTATTATGGAAAAAGTCAAACAGAGAGAAAGTAGAATAATACAATGAGAGCTCCTGTACCCCTCACCCAATTAAAATGATAACTCATGACTAATCTTGTTTTATCTATACTCAAACCCACTTACCCCATGTTATTTTAAAGTGATTCTTAGGCATCATTGCATATCTAAATAAGAATTTTCTTTTTTAAAATGCATGCTCAAGTCCTTTTGTCACTGCACTAAAGTCCAGACATCTGATTTCTGGTCCAGACTTCGTCATTTACTGGCCCTGAAATGGCAGGTAAGTCCCTAACCTCTGTGACCCTTAATGTCCTCTTTTGAAAAACAGACTGTGCTGCCTCCCAGCTCACCTCTGTGGAGAGTCTGATGAACCGTAAGGGGCAGAGCTGTAGCGCAGAGTGAGTGATGTGCAGATGTAGAGAATTACTTGTCTAATAAATTTGCTGCACAAAAGACAACTCTCTTCTCTCCCTTCTTCTCAGCACTGTTCACCAGCCATACTTGGGGAGTGCCGTTGTCACCTCCCATCTTTTCACTCACATATCTGAATTTCGAGAGAACCATTTTCCCCTGGAAATTGATGCAAAATCCATGGGCTGAAAAGTGACCCCTCACACACTTCGGCCCACTGTCCCTGCCAGCTGTTTCTGGGCTCCTCCTCCCTCCCCTGTCTGACCCAGGACCCAAGCTACCCCACTGTCAGTGCCACAGTCAGCAGGACTTTCCTGCAGCCTCATCAGATGCGAGGGCTATCCCAGGCCCACAGTGGTTTGGTCCCCTGGGGTCTTATTTTTGCTGTTATTTCCTCTGCCTAAAAATAGCATTTCCTATCTGATATTTAGTTTGGAACAAAATATTTATTGTTCAGAAGTTAGGGCAGCAGATTTCCGATTGCCTGCTGCCTGAGAATGCAATGAGCTCTAGGTTCTAATACCTACTGGAAGTTGGGGCATTGATTAGTAAGAAGAGGTTTGTTGGTTAAATTAAAATTTCATTTTTTAGAAAAAGGAGATAATATGTACAGGGGTTGCCAGGAAAAAAATCTCTCAGAATGAATTGAACCACTCCCTGCTTCTCAGAGGAGAAGTGTCCCATTTTGCTCAGTGTTGCCCCAGCCTGTCCTCTGTCCAGTTTTTTAATTTACCCAACAAAAAGGCATTTCCTGCCAGAGAAAGCGCTGTTCTGCCCTTTCCTGGGTCTTTGGCCTTTAGTTCAGCTCCTCTTGCAGCCCTGTATGCTGACCCCGTTACCTGGACGAGTGCTCAGGCTGGGCCTCTCTTCTTTGCCACAGAAGTGGTGGCGATGGCCTGGGCCCAGCTTCCAGTGTGTCCCCTGAGCGCAGCCCTCTGCCGTTAGCACTCTCAGGCACTGCCAGACACTTCCATCTTCCACTGGGGTCTGGGTTCCTCTCTGTGACTCAGAAGATGCAGTGCCTGGTTCAGAGGATGCCGACGTGACTGTGGTAGGGTCTGGCCTAGGAAGTGTTCTCAGAGAGCGCTCCTCCCATTAGTGCCAGGAGCCTGGGATCTGGAGTAGGGCAGGCCTGGGCTCCATTTCCAAGTTGTGGGAGCTCTGGAGACTTTATTTAACATCTCCAAGCCTCTTAGATGTAAAGATGATATTAATAACTCTTGGAGTTACTGTTCTTGCAGTGATGAAAAGAACCAAGCTAATGGACAGTAGGCAGCATATTCTAAGGTGAATTACAACCCCATGTTTGCAGGCTTAACAGTAGCGACTTCACCACAGCCCACAAACGTGCCCAGGGCTAGCCTGCTGACAAGAAGAGAGAACACTGGTGGCACCTGAGACCGGTAGACCCTTGTGTGGTTCGAGTCCAGCGCTCAGGGCGTGGTGAGGTGTCTGCTCTCTGAGGAGAGGCACATGTGATAGGCGCAGGGCCTTGTCCTCACTTCTCACAGCTGTTCAACCCACGTCCTGACTGCGGGTCCGTAGTACCGAGGGACCTGGCCTCTGATCCAGCTCTCCCTGCAAAAAACCCTGGTATTTTCATACTTACATGAAGTTTGTAGTTTATTTTTCAACTAGTTTGGGATTCTGAAGGGAGAGGTGCTTTATTAACTTAAGGAAGCTCGTGTGGTAGGAGAGGCTGAGACTCAAGGGAACATAGCAACTGAGCAGATGGCTGTTTCCGTAATAAGTAAGGACAGCAGTCGGAAATAGTTTTAAGTAAAAATACAGTAAAAACATTCATGTTTTGAAATATGAGACTAGACAGCAAACAGATGGGGTGGGGAGAGGGGAAAGCGCAGGGCAGCTGTAAGCTCGAGTTCACGGGGCCCAGATGTCTGGAAAGTCTGAGGTATTAGAATGCTTCTCATCTGCCCCCAGAGTGCATCTTTCTGAATGGTACCCAGGAGAGGTCTTTTCGGTGGAAAATGTGAGCTGTCACTTTCAGAGGGAGGTGGGACTTGCCACTGTGCATATGCGGTGAACATGCCTGCCTACGAAGAACCCTGTTGGTTAGTGAGAGGTCCTTCTTGCAAATCCGAGGTTACCAGAGTTGTGTGCTCTGCAGGCTAGGTTTCCAGCAGGCCACGGACACAGGCCTATGCAGGGCAGCCAGGCCCGCCCACTGCTGTGGGTGGTGTAAGAGGAGGAGGAGGAGGAAGGTGCAGAAGCACTTTGCACTGGGGGCCGCAGAGAACCTTTCGTGGAAACAAGTGTCATTTGAGTTGGTTTTCATAACCAGTAAGCAGAAATAGGAATGAGGAGGAGGCAGGCCTTTCACAGAGGAAGGACGTAAGCAAAGGCAGAGGCAGGAAATATGGTGTCTCACTCCTCTTGTCAAGTTTTCAGCAGTTGTGGCTAAATTTCAGTGTCATGATTCTTGTCTGTCTCCTTTATGTGGCCCACATGGCTGGGCCTTCCCTGCCACCAGCGTGATCTTCTTTTCTTTAATAATGTTTTTTTAAAATATATTTTTTATGATTTTCGGAGAGGAAGGAAGAGGAAAAGAGAGATGGAAACATCAATGATGAGAGAGAATCATTGATTGGCTGCCCCTGCATGCTCCTCACTGGGGATTGAGCCCACAACCTGGTCATGTGCCCCTGACTGGAATCGAACCTGGGACCCTTCATTCTGCAGGTCGATGCTCTATCCACTGAGCCAAAACGGCTAGGCCTCTTTAATAACTTTTATGTACACAAGGAGCTTAGAAATACCTTTCTCTGTCAGAAGTCAAACACAGATAGCATTTAAGTGCCCTGGCATGACCCCCTTGGTCATCAACTTGGTGGGTAATCTGCCAGGCCTTTTTTCCGCAATAATGTTTCCGTGGTTTTATTATTGTTTTTAACATAAATGGTACCACAAATGTGTTTTCTGCTGTTTTTTCCCTCTCAGAGTGATTTTTAAGGCACAAATCTTTTTAAATAAATTATTTAAAAATTTTAATTTTTGATTTCCAATTACAGTTGATATACATTATTATATTAGTTTCAGGTGTACACCTCAGCGATTAGACATTATATAACCTATTAAGTGATCATCCCCATAAATCTCACATCCATCTGACACCATACAGAGTTTATAGAATATTGACTATATTCCTTAGGCAGTACTTTATATCCCCATGACTGTTCTGTAACAATATACTTCTTAATCCCTTCACCTTTTCACTCATCTCCCTAACTCCCCTCCCATCTGGCAACTGTTAAACCATTTTCTTTATCTGTAAGACTTTTTTCTGTTCTTCTTGTTTTGATTTTTTAGATTCAATTGTTGATAGATATGTATTTATTGCTATTTTATTACTCACATTTTCTATCTTTTTTTTTCCTTCTTCCTAAAGAAGACTCATATAATACTTGTTTGGTGGTGATGAACTCCTTTAGCTGTTTCTTGTCTGGGAAGCTGTATATCTGTCCTTTGATTCTAAATGATAGCTTTGCTAGGTAGAGAAATCTTGGTTGTAGGTCCTTGCTTTTCATAACTTTGAATACAAACCTCAGTTCTCAAACATCTCCCATTTTGAACAGTTCAGTTCTCAACCAACTTGTTTATGGAAAAAATGTCTGTTGTCCAACAAAACTTCAGTTCTCAACCTGATAACCTTTTAATGCTGGTATTTGTGTGATCAGTCACGTATCTCAGGCAACAAAGGAGAGAATACATGAGTATAAGTCAGTTTACTGCTAACCCTCACATTATCAATATCCCAGGAAATTGTTCTATGATTATTTTCACGTTCTTTTGCTTTTTGTTGCTGCTTATTGTTATCTTTAAATACGTACAGTAACTGGCCTTGGGTCCTAAGAAGGTTAGTGATAGCAGCAAAGTGAAAAGAAAAGTTGAGAGAACAATGATAGAGCTTAAAAAGAACATTTGCATTCTGGCTGGTTTCACCAGTGGTTAGAGCATTGGCCTGTGCAGCAAGGTGTTGTAGGTTTGATTCCAAGTCAAGAGCATGTACTGGGTTGCAGGTTTGATCCACGACCTCGGGGGCACATGTGGGAGGCAACTGATGTGTCTCTCTCGATTGATCTCTCTCTCTCTTCCCTTTCCTCTCTCCTTTCCATTCTCTCTAAAAAGCAATGGGAAAAAACATCCCTGGGTGAGGATTTTTTTTCGAAAAAAGGAAAAAGATAATTGCAAAGTATAATAGAGGTATTTGTGTGTGTCTCATCTGGCTGCCGAGTATGGCATGGCAAAATGGACTATCAGCACAATTTTAAAACATAAAGAGGCCATCAAGAGTACCTGATGTTGTTGAGGGTGTGAAAGTGCTCACGAAACAATGATCACCTGCAATTGAGGAAGGTTAAAACAGGGAGTCATTTGGGGGTCTGGAATGGATTAATTCAATTTACATTATTTCTAATGGGAAAAAATGATTTGGTTTTCAAACAAATCACTTCTAGAACAGCCTTCTGGACTGATTAAGTTTGGGAACCAAGGTTCCGCTGTATTTCTTGCTACTCCCTTCTGGCCTGCATAGTTTCTTCTATGAAACCAGCTGACAATCTTATTGGAACTTCCTTGTAGGTAACTAACTGCTTTTCTCTTGCTGCTTTTAAGAACCTCTTTGTCTTTAAACTTTTATATTCATTTGTGATGTGTCTTGGTGTAGGCCTCCTTGGTTCATCTTGTTTGGGACTCTGCGATTCTTGGACTTGTATGTCTATTTCCTTCACCATGTTAAGGAAGTTTTCTGTCATTGTTTTTTCAAATAGGTTTCAGTTTCTTGCTCTCTCTCTTCTCCTTGCACCTTCATGTTGCAAATGTTGGCATGCTTGAAGTTGTTCCAGAGGCTCCTTACACTGTCCTCTTTCCTAAAAATTATTTTTCTTTTTGGTGTTCTGATTGTGTGTTTTTTGCTTCCTTATATTCCAAATTGCAGATTTAATTCTCAGCTTCATCTTCTCTGCTGTTGAGTCCCTGTAAATCATTCTTCACTTCAGTTAGTGTATCCTTCATTTTTGACGGGTCCTTTTTGTGTTGTTAAGGTCTCATTAAGTTCACTGAGCATCTTTATAACCAGTGTTTAACCTATTAGATATCTTGCCTCCATTTTGTTTAGTTCTTTTTATGGAGTTTTATTCTGTTCTTTCACTTGGGACATGTTTCTTTTTCTCCTCCTTTTGGCCGCCTCCCTCTGTTTGTTGCTATTATTAGGTAGAGCTGCCACTCTCCCAGACTTGGTGGAGTGGTGTAAGGCAGTAGGTGTCCTGAAGGGTCCAGTGGCCCAGCCTTCCTGATCCCCCAAACGGGGCACTGGAGGTGGACCTCCTTTGTGGACTGTATACACCTTCCTCTTGTAGTTGAGCCTTGATTGCTGTTGGAACATCAATGGGAGGGATTTGCCCTTGGGCCAATCAGCTGGTAGGACTGGCTGTGACCACAGACCGCTGACTTCCAACCACCACGGAGGATTAGCTGTGCAGTAGTCCACCCCACAGATCAGGACTGACTTCAGCAGGTCTCTGGTGCCCACTGAATCTGCCACTTAACTGTTGCTTGTGAAGGTGGTTGGGTGGTAGTGCTTTGATGTGCTCTGAAACTGTCCACTGGGTGCGCTGGCTCTGGGGCCTCCTGGGATGTGCAAGCTAAGGTCAGGCATTGCCTGTGTTCTGCCCAAGGCCACCTGGCATGAGCTATAAAGCAATCTGCAGATGGCTGCTACTTTGTGTGGGGTTTGAAAGTGCCCTGGGAAGCCGAAGCCGGTTTGGCTCAGTGGTAGAGCGTCGGTCTGCGGACTGAAAGGTCCCAGGTTCGATTTCGGTCAAAGGCATGTACATTGTTTGCGGGCACATCCCTGGTAGGGGGTATGCAAGAGGCAGCTGGTCGATGTTTCTCTCTCATCGACGTTTCTAGCTCTCTCTCTCCCTTCCTCTCTGTAAAAAATCAATAAGATATATTAAAAAAAAAAAGAAAAAAAGAAAGAAAAGTGCCCTGGGCAGGCCAAGCTGCGAACCAAGGCTGACTGCTGTTAGGGCTGGGCCTGGGCCACTTAGGAAGAAGTATGGGGCTTGCTGAAGCCAAATGCTGCTTATTTGAGAGATTTTAGGAAAATCTGAAGTGTGAGCCAAGAGAGGCCATTCATATGGGAAAAGCTAATGGGAAATGGCTTGGGTGGGCCCCAAAGTTGGGTGGGGCAGGGCCTCAGGGAATCTCAGATATGGCCAAACCTGCTGTCTCTGGGAGGGGAGAGCTCATCAAAGGAACAATGGCCTCTGCAAGCATTTCTGTGTGGGAGAAAACTGCCCATCCAGCTCTTGCCCTGTTGTTGGACAGTTCAGTTCCTCATATGTCTCTGACACCTTTCAAGCTGCCGCCCCAGAGCTGGAGCTCAGAGCGAGTGAGTCTGAGTAAGAGGAACTGGTTGGGACTCCAGCAGCCCCCTCTCTCACTCAGCCACAGTCCTTGCTGGTTTTTATAGTCAGAAGTTTTAGCGACTTATCTTCCTGGCACTGGAAGCCTAGGCTGGGGGCCTGGTGTGGGGCTGGGACCCTAATTCCTCAGGGGGAGCCTCCACAGCTGAGGTAGCCCTCTCGGTTTTTATTCATCACATGTGGATGTGGGACCAACTCATTCCACATCTCTGCCTCTCCTACTAGTCTTGATGTGGCTGCTTTATTTATTTATTTATTTATTTATTCATTTATTTATTTTTTAAATCAATCTTTATTGTTCATATTATTACAAAGGTTCCTCATTTCTTCCCCCCTCCACCAGGTTCCCACCCCATCCTCCGCCCCCTCCCCATCCCCATTGTCCTCATCCATAGGTGCACAGTTTATGTTCAGTCTCTTCCTCCCTCCCTTTCCGCGATAGTAAATCCCTTTTCAGATAGTAAATCAGTTACTTAGCATTTTCTCATATCAATAATACCTCCACATGCCCAATGATACACTTCACACAAAAGACATTTCCCAATAGGTCAACTAGCCTCATCCAGGCCCCACCCAAGGCACTCACAGATCAACACCCCAGCCCTGTACTAACTCAACACATCCAGATCTAAGCCTTCATCACTTGATTCAGCAGACCCTCAAGTTCTCATGCAAGTTTCCAGCCATGTCTGAGAGGCAGCCGTGGGGCAGGGGCAGGTGAGGAGCGAGCTGTTCCGGGCCTGGCCGCTCAGGGCCTGGCCTCTGTTGCTCTGGTTTGTTCCACAACCAGCTGCTCCGGGTCTGGTCACTGCCGCTCCCGACCTAGTTGCTCTGGACTTGGCTGCTGCTGCTCCGGGCCTGGCCGCTCCCAGCCTGGCAGCCGCTGCTCCGGGCCTGGCCGCAGCAGCCCCGGTTGCTCCCCCGGGCCTGGCCGCTCCCAGCCTGGCAGCCGCTGCTCTGGGCCTGGCCGCAGCAGCCCCGGCTGCTCCCCCGGGCCTGGCCACTCCCAGCCTGGCAGCCGCTGCTCCGGGCCTGGCCGCACCCGACCCGGCTGCTCCGGGCCTGGCTGCTCCCAGCCTGGCAGTCGCTGCTTCGGGCCTGGCCGCACCCGACCCGGCTGCTCCCCCGGGCCTGGCCGCTCCCAGCCTGGCAGCCGCTGCTCCGGGCCTGGCCGCACCTGACCTGGCTGCTCCGGGCCTGGCCGCTCCCAGCCTGGCAGCCGCTACTTCGGGCCTGGCCGCACCCGACCCGGCTGCTCCCCCGGGCCTGGCCGCTCCCAGCCTGGCAGCCGCTGCTCCGGGCCTGGCCACAGCAGCCCCGGCTGCTCCCCCGGGCCTGGCCGCACCCGACCCGGCTGCTCCCCCGGGCCTGGCCGCTCCCAGTGGCTGCTTCTTTAAATCCCTAATTGTAGAAATTCCAGCCAGCCAGATTCCAGGCAGTTCTGAATGATGGTTGCTTTGTCATTTAGTTGTGATTTTGATGTGATTGTGGGAGGAGGTGAGTACTGTTTATTTAAGTTGCTATCTTAACCAGAAGTTCAATTGATTATTTAAATAAGTGCAAAGAGCAATACATAGTCTTGGGTTTTTTTTTTTTTTTAATATATATTTTTATTGATTTTACACAGAGGAATTGAGAGGGACAGAGAGTTAGAAACGTCGATGAGAGAGAAACATCGACCAGCTGCCTCTTGCACACCCCCTACTGGGGATGTGCCCGCAACCAAGGTACATGTCCTTGACTGGAATTGTACCCAGGACCTTTCAGTCCGCAGGCCGATGCTCTATCCACTGAGCCAAACCGGTCCGGCCATAGTCTTGGTTTTAAAACAAAGTGTCGTACCATTTATAAATGGTAGGAAGGGCAAAGGTGACCCTGACCATCCTCTGAAAGGCCCCCATTGCCCACAGGAGGGGGTCACACACTCTTGTCTGCAGGGCTATGCCATCTGGCTTCTGCTACCACTGCAGCCTCATCGGCCCTTCTGGCCCTTCTTCCCTCCCAGGCCCTCAGCTTTCCATTCACCCCAGACCCCTGCAATACTGCGTTGGGTGGCCCCTCTTCATGCTCTGTCCATCCCCTCCTCTGATGGACCTGCCAGTAGTAGCTGCCTTCTTGTAGTCTCTGGGCTGTGCGCCTACTGTTGGCAATGTGGAGGTGGGAGAGCAGTCAGCATGGCTGCTTTCACGTGCCTGATGGTGTGATGCTTGGGGCATCAGCCCCCTCTCTGCATCTGGGAGGAGGATGGTAGTGCCTGCTTGGAGGGCTGTTGGCAGGGTCAGTGAATTACTGTGTGAAGAACGCTGGGATCGGGGCGTCTGCTGGGAATGCTCAGTGTGAGTTGCTGTTTGTACCCCTCGCTGTTGTTCCTCACTATTGCACCCATGAATTTGCGAGGCTATGCAGCAACAGAGGCATCATGTAGGGAGCTAGGACGAGGTGGAGGAGCTGGGCTGTGAGTTGTGTGTAGCAGGTGCTCAGCACAGGTCCTGGGCACACACGTGTATGAGGTGCTGTGTGGGGATGGTAACTGGGCATCAAGGAGCTGTGTGGGAAAGCAGGTGGGGCTGTGAGCAAAGACAGAAAGACCACAGCCGGTTCAGATACCTTTTCCTGGGCCTTTCTGCCTCCCAAGACCCATTGCCTCTGAACAGTCCAGGAAGAAAGAACCACATTCACCAAAGAGGTAGGGGCCCTTGCCTGTTGGGAGCCACATTCACCAAAGAGGCAGGGGCCTTTGCCCATGTCTGGCTTTGCTGTCCCATTCGGGTTGATGTGTTGAAACAAGTGACACATTCTGATGAAGCACACCCCTAACCCTTGCCTGTTTATTTCCAGCCAATGCTCCTGTGGAGAAGTTGGAGGACTTCATCCACAACATTAACAGTGTCTTGGAGTCCTTGTATATTGAGATAAAGAAAGGAGTCTCTGAAGATGACGGGAGACCCATTTATGCCCTGGTAAGTGCCAGACAGAGCCCTCTAGTGGCGTTTGTGAGGAACTGGGACTGAGACAACTGCCCAGTGCCCTCTGGGGAAGAACGAGGGTGACCCGCCTCAGCAAGGGCTCTGAGACGGGAGGGAGACATCTCAGATGGCTGAGCCCTGCCCCCCCTGACCCAGCCTGCTCTGTGCTCCCCAGGCCTGTAGTCTCTGTGGAACCCCCTGCTATCAGGGCGGGGTGACCAGAACTGCACCTGGACTCTTGCCCTCAGTGCTCGCCTCACTGCCCCAGAGGCACTGTGGCATGCATTTGACTTTGTTTGTTGACCGTTTTCTGCAAGACGTCACCCAAATGTACGGAATATTAGCATTAAAGGGGTAACATGCTCTTCATTTGGAACAAGACTTAGACACTGTGGGAAGAAAGGGTGTGGGGGCACAATGATTGAGACACATTTGGAGCTTCCTGTTTTTAGATTTTCCCTCCTTGCTGGGGAACAGGGGGAAACAGAGGTGGGAGAAGCTGACAAGCCCCCCATCTTTGGCTCGGGAGCTCCTTAGGCCGATCAGAGACCAGGCTCCGGTCAGCCAGGCCCACACAGACCGGGACTCCAGCGCACGGTTTCCCACACTCTGTGCCAGGGAGGAAAGGGCTGTGGTCAGATAGCTGGAAATGCAGTGTAAACGGTGGTCAGATTTCTGTACACCCTGCTCGGTGCTTGAAGCTCCGGTAGAATGCAGACACGTTTTCCAAATGTATCTTGAGTTTGGAAAATATTGTACAACTTCTGGAGTCTTTGAGAATGAAACATGTTGATGGAGCTAAAGATTTATGTCTGTAACATTAGACTGGTTCCAAATACATCCTTGTGGCCCATAGGGCTCGGACATGGCCCTCACTGGCTAGGAGGGAGCACCAACAAGTGAACTAGCTGACAAGTGAAGGCACAGCCTGACCATCTTGCTGACTTATTTTTTTAGGTGAATCTTGCAACGACTGCAGTCTCCAAAATGGCCTCAGACTTTGCAGAGAATGAACTGGATTTGTTCAGAAAGGCTGTAAGTAATAGTAACTCCCAGCAGCCGAGCTTCTTAGGGGAAGCCTTCACCATTAGAAATGGAAACTGAGTCTTCAAGGGCCACTGCCATTGTTGCCCAAGAAAGCCTTTGCAGGGGGATGTCAGTGAGAGCCTCACCCCGAATTTACAGCTGCCCTGTGATGGTGGGGAGGTCACCGAGGCTGCCTGGGAGAGAGGACTGGCGAAGGTCTGACCCCTGACGAGCATCGGGCCTCAGGGTGTGTGATGTAGGGGAACAGGCTCACTGCGGGCACTGGCAGTGCGGTTCGGCACCGCCAGCAGCAGCATCGCCGGAGCTCGCTAGGAAGGCCTCATCCCATCCTCGCCCAGCCTCTTGCCACATTCACACGTGAGTGGCACTGCCCTGCGTGCCCGGCTTCAGAGCTGGCTACTCAGTCCTCATGCCATACCTGGCAGAGGAGCTGGCAAGACGGTTTTCAGCCCTGGGTGCGCATTACAATAACTGGGTCGGTAAAAATAATTTCGACATTTGGCCTCACAACAGGTCAGTCACATCCAGGTCCCTGAGGACAAAGTCCTAGAATCATTCCTTTCTAAGCTCCTCTGGGGACAGTTAGCAGCCAGGCCTGAGAACCCAGCTCTGCGACACCCTCCACACCTGTGAGCGCAGGGCGCCTCTCTCCCCAGTGACCCCGCCCTGTTTCGGGCGTCTTGCCAGGCAGCCTCCCCTGCCTGGGTCCACAGGCTTCTGTGGCTCCCAAGCTGTGCTCTTCCAGCCCACCCTGGCTCTGCTTCTGCCCTACCTGGCTCCCGCCTGCCCGTCAGGCCAGCCTTGAGGGAATGGCCACTTTTGAGTTGTAGGGGTGCAGCGTCATTGACTCATTCACTCATTTTCCAGCTTCTGCGTCCCCAGGGAGGCAGGGACGTGAGAGGTGAGGGACCCTCTTTGATTTGGGGGCATTGAGGGGATTTATTTGGGACAGTGTTACAAGAATGGCTGCTGAGTTAGAAGGAGTGAACATGATTTTGGCTTTATTTTTTTAATGAATTTTAGAGAGAGGAAGGAAAGGGGGAGGAGGGGAGAGAGAGGGGGAGAGGAAGAGAGAGAGAGAGAGAGAGAGAGAGAGAGAGAGAGAGAGAGAGAGAGAGAGAAATATCAATTGCTTGCCTCTCACATAACCCCGACTGGAGATAGGGAGATCGAACTCACAGCCTGGGTATGTGCCCTGACCGGGAGTTTAACAGCCAACCTTGGTACAGAGGGTGCTCAACCAGCTGAGCCACTGGCTGGCAGTGTGTGGCTTTTGATGTATGTGATGAGACCGTTTTCCTGGAGGATCACACCTGTGTGCAGCTCTGCCTGTGAACTGAGTAGTTTTACTAACCCCTCCCCCACCAGAATTGGTATCCCTGCTTAAAACCTGTGTTTGCCAACTTAATAGATGAATGCGATACCTGCTGTTTATTCCAGTTGGAACTGATTATTGACTCAGAAACTGGCTTCGCCTCTTCCACAAATATTTTGAATGTGGTCGATCAACTTAAAGGCAAGAAGATGCGGAAGAAGGAAGCTGAGCAGGTGCTGCAGAAGTTCGTACAGAACAAGTGGCTGATTGAGGTACTCTGCCCGTGGGTTCCCAGCTAGCGTGGCTCACTTTTTAGAATTAGTAATTTTTCCTTCAGAACCCCTTTGAATCCAACTGATGTCCGTTCAGGGCCCTTACCTGCTTTGATGCCCACTGCCATCTGTTGAGGGGCCACAGCCAGTGGCAGAGCCAGGGGCTGCACCCAGGCTTGTGGGCTGCAGGGCTTGAGCCCAGTCCCTAGACTGCGGGGCAGTGTGTGCAGTGGCTGAGGGCACAGGAGCAGCGCCAGGTCCGGGCCTGCATCTGTAGGAGAGAGTTCGGCTCCCCGTCGGGGCTGAGAAGGGTGGGATGAGTGGTGTGGGTAAGGGGCTGGAGATGGGCTCCCAGAGGAACGGCCTTCATGGTCATGGTCAGCACTGTCATGAGGAGGACACACAGACAAGCTTGAGGCACGTGGAATCTGTGAAAGGATCAGACTGTTTCGAGTTTCTAGACAGCCCTGTCTTGTTCTAGTGACGAGCAGAACCGATGCTTCCGTCCTTTCCCACAAAAGACGGATCCGTTCTTGCCCCGTTTACCGCAGCACCTTCCCCCTCCCCTCCAGCTTTGGAGGAGCAGCTGGGGCCTGGGGGGTGCTGGCTGGCCCCCAACAAGCCTTCCCGGGGCAGCACTGCGATCAGAGGCACTGCCTCAGAATGGACCTCACTCAGACTCATTCATTACGACAGGACTCTATGCCTGGGCCTGCTCTCTACTGGGCATGGAGGTGCGGAGGCGGCTGTGCAGCCTGGCCAAGGCCCTGGGTGGGTGTCAGATGCAAGGCATTGGTGGTCACTTTGTGTGGTCTTCCCTGGAGGGCCTGACACCCTGCCTGGGCACCCGACACCACCCTCCCTGTGACGCGCCCACAGGGCTGAGTAAGGTCGAGAATGATGAGCACTGGGCAGTGTGAGGCATGTAGTAGGTGTTCAGTACACACGGCTCAAGCCCGACTCAGCTGAACAAGGTCCACTTATCTTCCCTCAAATGTTCTCACGGGGTGAGGACTGGGCCCCGCAGTGCTGGGGCCTCATGGCGGAGGGCGGAGGGGGTTGGGGGGTGGAGGGAAAGAGCCCAGAACTTAGACCGCTCACTGTAGTACTTGCCGATAGAAAGCAAACACGATGTCATCATAACTTGAACAAAGGCGCCTGCCCGCACTGAGGACTGGCACGAGCGAAGGCTACCCAGGACTGGAGGGAGGGGCAGCCTCTGCAAAGGCCCGGTGCCCCTGAGGGGACAGGTGCTCAAGGAGCACAGACGTGTGTGTGTGTGTGTGTGGGGGGGGGGGGTGGGACACAGTGAGCCTGTGTGATGGGCAATGGGTTGGTTCTTCAGCCTAAGAACGGGGCAGCCATGAAGGGTGGAGAAAGAGACAGGCTGTTTGCCCTGCAGAGAGTGCAGAGGGGCAGGAGGGCTGAGTGCCGTTAGGAGGAGGGAAGGTGGAGGGTGGTGGCTGTGGGCAGGGACACCGTATGGATTTGGGAGCTTTTGCGAAGGAAATAGCCACAGGACTCTGCCCACAACACCCGAGGCTCAGCGCCCGCCCACTCTGGCGGCTGGGCGCCTGCAGTGCTGGATGGAGCGCCTGCTGCTGCTCCCCTGCTCCCCGCAGCCACTCTGCGGTCTGACGCTCTGCACCGAGGCCCGTCTCCCGCTGTGTGGTCCCGGGTCACTGCGGTGGTCGGAGTGGAGTGGATGCGCTTCCTGGCTTGGCCACACAAGCATACCCTTTCCTGGGGGCCAGGGTGGGGTGTTGTCAGAAGCGGGAGAGATTGCTCTTGCTTGTAAAAATTAGACAGGAAGTAGCAGAAGTGCAGGAGCCCTTGGGGATGACGTGGAGGCGTCATCTTCAGCAGCACCTCCTGGCAAGATCTGCCTTTCTTGTCCATCCAGGACCAGGCTCAGACGTAACAAAATGGCCAACAGAGTCACATCCAGTTCGTTGGTTGGCTTTCTGAATCGTGATAAACTTACAGGGGCCTTGGTGCCATTTGCCTCCGCACTGGCCCCCCCTCAGCCAGCCGCCTCTTCCCTGTGACGTGGTGACAGGCCAGCTGAGCTCTTTCCTCGGGTTTTCCCGCACTTCCTGGTGTCCCAGGGATTTTAGATCACATGGCGTGTGGACCGAGTCTGAACCTGGGAACTGGGAGGCCCCCGCCAGCGCCACCACAGTGTGACTTGGGGCCTGTCCCTGCCCTGTTGGGACAGTTTCCAGCTTTGTCTGTAAAGTGGTGTGGCCGGAAGTGATCTTGGTCTGTGGAGGCTCCAGGCAGCAGTGCGGGGAGGTACCTGGTATGCTTCCTGGGAGTGAGGTGGGGCTGTCTTGAGCTTACCCCTGGGGGAGATTGTCTCCCTTCCTGGCCGGCCCCATTGTAGGGGGGCTGTGACCGCGCTCACACGTGGGCTGCTGTGCAGACTCGTGACTCCTGTGTCCAGGCATGAGTGAGGTGCTAAGAAAGTGTGAGTGTGGGGCCCTCAGTTTCTTTCAGGTCTTTGCCTAGGCTCCCTCTGGGGCTCTGCTGAGGGGCCAGCGTGGACACCGTTGGCGGGGCTGGTACGCCTGCCGTGCAGAGGGCGTCCGGGCCTTCGTGCCCTCGGGGCCTCGGGCTGTGCGGCTGCAGAGGGAACGCGTTCCCAGCAGGGGGCTGGCGTGCGGGGCCTGACACTGCTGCCCCGTGTCCTGCAGAAGGAAGGCGAGTTCACCCTGCACACTCGGGCCATCCTGGAGATGGAGCAGCACATCCGGGAGACGTACCCCGACGCCGTGAAGATCTGCAACATCTGCCACGGCCTCCTCATCCAGGTGCCCGTGGGCTCCCCGGGTGCGCGGCTCCCGGCTCTGGGAGGACGCCCAGGCCTCTGGCACTGCCGGCACCTCCGAGTGAGCAGAGGGCCTCTCCTCGGAGTGTTTGGGACGGCCCCCTGTGGCCCAGGGCTCTTGCCGTATTTCCTGCAGGAGGCTGTCAGGTCGGCCGCTTCTTGTCCTCTCGGCAGCTGTGGGGCCATCCTCCCGCGCCATCGCTGGCTTTCCACGGTGGGCTTTGTGGGCTTCCAGCTGCCGAGCCCGTGCTGGGCGTCAGGCGTCCTCCTCGTTGTTTACCTTTGTGCATCTCACTGCACTCTGACAGCCACTGTGCACCTCTCCCTTGTGCCTGGTGACGGCTGCCTTTGGCTGGATCCCTGGGAGGGCCTTCCTGAGACAGAGAGTGGGTGTTTTAAGTCTTTGAAACACATCGCCTGGTACTTCCTGGAAAGTCGTATCACATCCACCGCAGGATGAGGCCTACACGTGCAGGGAGCCGAGTTTCGGGGTGCTCTTGCTGCTGTGCGGGGCCTGCAGCCACCACTCCCTGCCCTGGCCTGTAGTCTTGAGCTGCCCTCGATGGAATTCTTTAATCAATGCATTGCACCAAGGACTTTGGGATCATTATCATTGATCTGGGGTTTGGGAGACAGAAATACCTAGCGTGCTGCACAGTCTCCTGAAGGTTTGTCCACAGCCGCCCCGTTCTTGTTTCAGGGTCAGAGCTGCGAGACCTGTGGGATCAGGATGCACTTACCTTGTGTGGCCAAGTACTTCCAGTCCAGTTCCGAGCCGCGCTGCCCCAACTGCAACGACTACTGGCCCCACGAGATACCAGGTTGGTGTCGCTGGGCTCCTGGGCTCTCCTGGCCTGTTCGGGGGCTGGGCTGGGAGGACGGAGGAGCCTGGGAGGTGGGGGTGTGGGGTCTGCATCAGCAGGGCCGGGACCACACGTGCAGAGGGTTCTGCGGTTAGTGGGGCCTTGTTTGCAGTTCAGAGGCTCCTGGAACTCACTAGAGAGTCTAGGGAGGGTTCTCTCCTAGCAGCCCCCTTGGGTGGTGCATGGTCACCGCTTCCCCCGGTCCTCACAGGTGGGTGGAGGGTTGCCGTGAGCACTGTCAGGACAGGGTCCCGGCATGTCTTGTGTCACTGTGAACGGGCAGTTGTCAGGAGTGTCTTTCTGGTTTTCCGTGTGCAGAAGTCTTCGACCCCGAGAAGGAGAGGGGGGCTGCACTCTCCAAGCCAAACAGAAAGTCCCTGCGGCCCAGGCAGCACTAGCCGCGTGCCGCAGGCCCGGCTGGATGACCCCATGCCTCAAGGCTCACACGAGCCACCTCCTTGGAGCTTTATTTTCCCTCATTAGTCGGTTTGAAATAAAACTTCCTGTCACCGAATCCCTCTGTGCTATGCGCCCGCCTGTGGGAAGTGCGTCCCGGTCGATCAGGCCTTCCCTGGAGCTCTCTGATACGGGAACCCTGGGCTCGGGTCCCAGCAGCCCCTGCACAGTGCTGGCCCAGGGGGCTCTCTGTCCTTGCTCGGGGAGGCCTTGCTATCACTCTGCAGCTTTGGTTACTTGTCCCACCAACACTGGGCAGCCAGATCTGCACTTGTGAGAGCCTTGGCCTTGTCTTCCCCGTGGTCTGGACTCTCCTCAGGCTCATGATGCAACTGGCCCACAGGCTTGGCTGAAGGTACTCTCCTCAGTGGGCCTTTGTTTCCCGGCTCAGTGACTGGCAGCCCTGCCCATCAGCTGCCCCAGCCCCGAACTGGGGGTTCGGCCTCCTCCCTGGCCCCCTGCATCAAACCTGTCACCACACCTGTGCTGCCCCGGGCCAGGTCCCTCCCTCACCTCCCCTCTGCACCAGCTCCTCACTGCTCGTGGCTCCAAGCGGCCCAGCCACTCCGTCTTTTCTACCAGTGACTGTCCCATGACGCCCAACAGCCTGGCGCGCCCCTGCTGATACCCCAGTGACTGCTGACAAGGACTCGGGTCCAGGCTCACAGGGCTCACAAGGCCCTTGAACGTCTCATGGCCTTTCCTGCCCCCTTTCAGCGGGGCAGCATTCCTCCCAGCTCCCAAGCGAGATCCTGCCCCTCCTGAGCCTGTGCCCTCTGCCCGAACCTCCGTCCTCGGAGCCCGCCCCTGCCTGACACCTGCCCACCCTTTAGGTCTTAGGGCGTCACTTCCTGGGTCATCACACTTGCCACACAATTTTAGTTCCCTGTCTTCCCCTCAGTGTCAGCAGGACCCTGTCAGCCACGAGGAAAACCCAGCGCCAACTGGCTTAGGCAAGGCCTTGGCCAGAGGGGCCTCCAGGAGAGGAGACCCGGTGTTCAAGGGCACTGAGCATCCAGGCCCCGCTGGTGTCAGGAGGAAGAGGGGGCTGTTAGTGGCTCCCCCACTCGGCACACATCCTCATGGTTTACAGCTCCAATCCGGATACTTGCAGAGGCGGGCGGATGGTCCAGCTGGCATTAGCACCTCAGGCTCACCGGTGAACCTGGAGCAGCTCCTCCAAAACCACATGACTGAGCAAACTGAAGGTGCTGTGCCCAGGCGGAGGGAACTGTGGCACCGAGTGCGTGGGGAGGCCGCCACCTGGGCAGGCAGCGATGCTCTGCCTGGTCCCCTCCACAAACCCAGTGTGAAGCGGGCACTGGGCAGGAACAGGTGGCACCTGCTGGTGGGAGGCTCACCCTCCCAGCACAGTCCTGTGTCCAGACCCTCAGGACCCTATGCCAACCTCGCAGCAGTGAGAAGGCCGAGCTCCATGAGCCAGCTGGGGTCCTCACAGGGCGTGTGCCAGCTGATTGGCAGAGGCCCGTGGGTGCCCTCAACTGGGTTCAGTTGTGTCAGTCAAGCAGCTGCAGGACTTTGGGGAGCTTGCAGAGACATGGGGAAGGCAGGAGAACTGTCTAGAAAAGCCCGGGGGTAAGGGTCACTCCTGTCACCTGGCACTGTTGCCACCGTAATGAACCCCAGCTGTCTTATCCTCCCAGCGCCCTCAGGATGCAGCCTCAGGGCTGGCCCTCACCCCATTCTGGCCTCGTGCAATCCCAAACGCAGGAGCTGCCCCCTGCCTCCAGGTCACACTGTGTCTTCTGTGTGTCCTCCCCGACGCCGCTGGTGCCATTCCTCCTCCGTGACCACCTCCCATGGTCCCACCAGCCTCCAGCACCGTGGTTACTGACAACGAATTGGCCTGCCCCTCCCCTGCCTGCCCTGCCTGCCTGCCCGAGGCCTGGGAACAGCTGTTCTGTCCTGTCCTCGGTGCCCGAGTGCTGCCTGCCCATCAGCCTGTGGGACAGCCCTCGGCCTGCAGATCTGACCCTCCTCCAGGAGACACGTCCAGAACCAAAGTAACTGCGGGACGCCCAGCTGGTGTTGCAGAGTTGCTTGGTGCCCCCGCCCCCATCTGGTGAGCGGGAGTGGTAGTCTGGTGGCCGGCAGGCAGGCTGGGGCATGTCTGGTATCAACTGTTGGGATCTGCCTGCTTCCTGCAGTCACAGTGCTGGGAAAGCTTTAATGGTCAAACACAAACACCACACTATTTTATACAAACAGAACCAGCACATTTATGCAAACGAGTACATGTACACGAAGAGCCTGACGTCCCGGCCTCTCCCCAGAGAGCAGGAGCTGGCAGGCTGCAGCCCCCGGGCAAGGAGGGGGCGCTGGCGAGGCTCCCGTTCTTGCTTTGGGACAGCCTCCTGGGAGGGCGCCAGGGAATGCATTCGCTCACGCTGAGACCCGTGCAGTCCCTGAGGCAGGTCCCACCTCAGCAGTAACAGCATGAAACGGAGCTCGGCTGGAGTGTCGTCCTGCTAGGCCAAGGTTGCAGGTTCAATCCCGGTCTTGTAAGAGTCAATACATATATAATAAACTGATGTCTCTGTCTGCCTTCCTCCCTCCCAAGTCAATGAATAATTAAAAAATGAAACCGCCAAAAGGAAGAGTGTCCCTGGACTTCCCACTGCCCAGCAGTCTGAGCTCTTCAGCAGGCTGGCAGGCCTCTCCCCGTGACCAGGCCATGCCCACCTGCTCCAGGGCCTGCAGGCCATGGCGTGGAGAGGCCCCATCATGGCAGCTGGGTGACAGGCACGACTGTCCAGGCTCTGCACACGCTCCACCTCCCAGACCCCATGATGAGGACCAGGGCCCCGTGTGCCAGGTGGAAACACACTTGCCCAAACCACACGGCACTTAAGCAATGGGGCCGGGTTTGGATCCAGGCAGCCAACCTCAGAGCCCAGGCTCTGCCAGGGCACACGCTGCCCGCCATTTCCCAAACATGTCAGGCCTGATCATGCCCACGCCTCGCCGCCCTGAGTGTCCTGGGCTCTGGCCGCACACGGCTGGCCGGGGCAGAGCAGCTACGACCACCAGAAGCTGACGGAGAAGCTCAGGTCCAGGGCCCGCACGTAGTGCCAGTGCTTCACCGGGATGAACAGCAGCTCTCCCGGGCACAGGATGCAGGACAGGAACGGGGCCTCGGCGAACCTGGGGAACCTCTCCAGGTCGGGATTCTCCACGTCCACCTGCAGAGACACAGGAAGTCAGTGCCCGGGCTCCGGACAGCGGGCGGGGGAGCGGCATGCCACACGGTCCCACCTGGCTCGTGTTATGAAGGAGGTGCGTGTCGTGAGGATACACAGCTTCCGACTCCTGCGGGGAATACAGGCGGATGTACTTCCTCCCGAGCACCTGGAAGAGTGACCGTCAGTGACCCGGCGGCGACCTCACCTCTGCCCCACACTGACTGCAGGTCCCCGAACCACGTCCTCTCTGCCCCTGCACCTTCCACACGCCGCTGCCCGCACCAGCCAGCCCTGTGCCCGCTGCCCATGTGCTGAGTCCAGCGTCTGTCCCTCCAGGCCCACTGCAAACCAGCGCCTGTCGCTGTGGCAGCCACCGTCCCGGTGCCTCACGAGGACCCGCTGTGACCCTACAGCGAGGGGGCGGGTCCCCCCGCCACAGAGCACAGGGCCGGTTCACAGAGCGCAGGCTGAGCGTGCGCAGGGGGCAGCCCCTCTGTGCGCCCATCGGCCTGGCTGGACGATGTTCCCATGGGTTCGACCCGGTGCTTAGGAGACTAAGGCGGCTGCACAAGCTGCTCTCTTCCGGGTCTCAGGAGAACCAGGGGCCGAGCAGCTGCTCCTCAGGTGGGGGGTTCTGGCAGGGAGGCCTGCCAGGCAGGGGCGGGAGGGGAGGCAGCAGTGAGGCCGTGTGGGATGGAGGCGCTGGGCCCTAGGATGAGCTGGGTCCAGGAAGCAATCCCACACGCCACGGCTGGTGCCACCCCTGCCTCCTGTGTCCACGGCCCTGTCGGTGGTTCGGCTCTCTGGTGTGTGAAGGTGGATAACGGTGGGCGGGCTGGGCCGGGGCGGGAGGCGGCAGGGGCTCTGGAGGACTCCCACCTGGGCCAGGAAGTTCTGCTGGGGATCCTGGTGAAGGGGGGACACGGTGCCGGGGGGCCCGAACCAGGCGTTGATGGTGATCTCCTCCTCCTCCCCGTCGCCCAGGCAGCAGTAGTCAGGGATGCTGATGTCCTGCTTCAGCTCCGGGACCTGCAGGCGGCAGAGCAGACCCGGGGGGTGAGGCCAGGCCGGGCCACGCCAGCCCAGAAGCCACATGACTACCTGACAAGGGCCAAATACACGCTGTCCTCCCGTGTGACATATGACTGGACCCGCACGTGCTGGACAGGGATTTAAAACTCAGTTTGAAAAATATAATCCCTAGGGAAGAGCTATGATGTTGTCAGACTTGTTTCCACGTCATATGCGTGTCACGCTTACTTCCTTTTAAAAAAAACCTAACACCAGCGCTTCGCCTTTGTACTCAAAGATGAACTTCCAGGCGTCCAGACATTTTCACCCAAATGCGCTCATCTCCCCTGAGGCTGCAGAGGGGGCTCAGGCAATCTGCATGAAACTAATTTCTTATAAATGTGTCTTTAATGGGCTTGATTCATCTTTACAAAAAGTTAAACCAATTGGTAATTTTCATTTTTTTTCTTTCAATTAATAGTCTCCTAAAGAGTTAATTATTTTAAAGAATCAAGTTAAAGAACAAACAAAAAGAAAATGGGCCTGACGATCGCAGTATCTCTGGAGGGGGCGTCCCCAGATTTACTAATAATGGTAAAGCAGGGACAGCCGGCACTTGCTCAGTAACTTAATTAGAGAAGACCAACAGACCAGGCACCCTCCTGAGCAATGTGGTGAGTAAGGGTGAACGCACACAGTTCACAGGTACATGATAAGGATCCCAATACAAAGGACAAACACGAAGATAACACACACGGATGACTTAGAGATAAAGGCGCGGTTCAGTCCCTTTAGCAAAAGTTCCAAATGCGATGGCATCGCCTCCCACCACTGAGGCTGCAGAGGAGACAGACCAGCGTGGTGAGGATGTGGGGAAGGGGTGCCCACGCTGGGCTCTGTGCCCCTGCAGGAAACCATCCCTTAGCGAGGCGGGCCTGGCACACCTTCAAAGCCTGCGTGTCTGGCAGGTGGAAGCGAACTTGCCTCCTTCCGTTGGGGCTGCGGGCCTCAGGAGGCTGTGATGTTCCCTCCAGGAGGCGGCGGCTGCGAGAAAGCTCCCTGCCTGCACCACCAGCGTCTGCCATCTTGTCTGCCGTCAATGGTCTGATAAGATGTACATTAACTGTCCCCTGGGCTGCTTCCTCCCCCTCCCCCCAGCCTCCCCAGCCCACGCCCCCTTCGGGCAGAGCAGTCTGACATTTTGCCGCAGGAGGAGGGTGGAGGGAGGACATGACAATCAAGGCGCTTCCGCCCTTTAAAAGCCCAGGAGGGCGAACAGCAGCCTCCGAAGCCGCACGCAGGCTGACTCCAGGTGCGGGAACCCCTGAGACAGCTGCGCTCAGCGAGTGAGGGAGACCGCCTCCTGGACATTCCCGCTGCGAGCCCAGCCCATTGATACTCAACCCGACTCCTTTACGGCTTTAACACACGGGATTCCTTCCGGGCCCAGGCTTCTGTTCCCCTGAATGTCCCAAAGCCTCAGGGCACTGCCAGGCGGCAACCCTGGCAGGGCGGGCAGGGCGCTGTCCTGGCCTCATTGGAAAGAACCAGCCAGCGGCTCCCGGTGCAGACACCTCTCCCCTGTGAACCACCGCCTGGCCTGACCCCCAGTCCTGGCCCCTCCAGAGCACCTCCAGCCCCCCGGCAGGGAGGAGTGTCCCTCAGAGCCCCTGGGGGGCCAGCCTGAGCCGCAGCCTGAGAGGGATGGCACAGCCGGGGACTGCCTCTGCTACTCAGAGGCAGCGCCTGGTCTGAAGGCGCCCGGTGGCCTCGGCAGGGAGACTGGCCACGCCGTTCCTGAGTTCGGGCGCTGAGCACAGCTGGAACGTCCTGCAGGCCCCTGACCAGACACTGCCGTCTGCGGTTAAGTCTGCCTCCAGGAGCCGGTGTAGACACAGAAACGGGTCTGCGGGCACTGCCCTGGGCTGAGGTGAAGTTTTCGGGGATCACCCCATACCAGGCCCATGGAATGCCGCGAAGCTCACTGGTTCCTGATGACATCATCAGGATTTCCGAAAGGTGATGTTATCAGCGCACTGGCCCAGGATTCAGAAACCTCAAGAGAAGGGAACACCCCTAAACCCTCCCGCACCCCGTCCTGGTAATATGAATTATAGTTAAAAGCAGGCCCAGTGCAGTGGCCAATGTATCCTGATTCCGGGGTCTCTGGGAGGAAGTCAGGGAGAGACACTGGGGCAAGAGGTCTGAGTGGGAGGCCCTGAGCCTCACGTGGGCAGAGAAGGCGCGGGGAGCAGCGCAGAGACTGCCAGCCCCTCTGCCCGCATGCCGCCACACTTCCCACCGCTCCGAACACAGAGGTGAGAACACCCCTGGGGACCCCAGATAAAGACCCTGGGCAACAGCCAAAACATCTTAAAATAATCACAAGCTGCCTTCTCTGAAAACAGTCTCCTCTTGCCAAAACCGGTTTGGCTCAGTGAATAGGGCGTCTACCTGCGGACTGAAAGGTCCCAGGTTCGATTCTGGTCCAGGACATGTACCTTGGTTGCGGGCACATCCCCAGTGGGGTGTGCAAGAGGCAGCTGATGATGATTCTCTCTCATCGATATTTCTAAGTCTCTGTCCCTCTCTCTTCTTCTCTAAAAAGTCAATAAAATATATTAAAAACAACAAACAAACAAACAGCCTCCTCGTGTTCTAGCCCGATGGCTGCTTTGGGGCAGGGAGCTGAGATTCAGCTCACACAGTAGGGGACAGGGGCAGCCTGCTCTGTGCACCCATCCGATCCATCAGAGCCCCCTTCTCTTAGCAGGAGAGTTCAGGAGGCAGGGCCTGTGAGGCCTGGGAAGACAGCCTGCCCAGCCCCCTGTAACTTTGGGGGGAGGTTCCAGGAGGCTGGCGCAGCCCCTACTGAACCCGGGACCCCTCACCCTGCCCGTCAGACAGGCAGTGAGGACAGTTGGCTCCCAAACCTAGGCATCTTCCTTGATTGCTCCCTTCCCCTCAGCCTCGGCCACACACCAGTGTCCAGGCGCCAGCACCCAACATGCTGGAAACACCGCCCTCCAGTCCCCCATCACTTTCAGAAGACTGTCCTTCCTCACCCAGCCCCCCCTAACCTCACCACCCCCCCTCTGCTGCTCCTGCCCCCTGAAGGTGAAAGTCACTCCTGTTGCTCTCCTCGCTGCCCTTCCTGTATCTCCTCACATGGCTCACTGGTCCCTGCTCCAATGTCACCCCGAGACACCCTCCCGGCGGTGTCTCCCCCCCCCCCCCTCAGCCCGCTCTCCCGCCAGCCTCCTCCTGGGAGGCCCCTCCTTCTCTGGGGCCTCATCACCGTCCGAGGGGGTGGGCTCAGGCCCCCGGGCGGGAGGGACTCTGACATCTTACCCGTATCCAGGGCAGAGCCCATGCCTGGCGCACAGGGGCCTGCAGAGAAGCCCTCTCCCTCCCCGGGACAGCGGATGGCGCTGGCAGCGGAGCGCACCCTCACTCCTGCCCCTTCCCGTGGTTCTTCTGTGATTTGCATTTAAAAACAAGTCTGCCTTCTCTCATTATGACGAGCGTACACACTCATCCTAGGTGATCTGGAAACTACAGAAATGAGAAGGAAAGACCGCCCAGCGCCCACAATCACTGCTATCTGTGTGGCATTTCCCGTCCTCAGTACAGCAGGAGCCTCCTTTACCCAGTCCTGCACCTGGTTTTCTCACATCCCACAGCCAGCAGGTCCCGAGCTCCCAGGACCGCTTCATGAGCGCCGTCACCCCGAGCCCAGCCCCCGAGCCCCGGCAGGGAGGGCACAGTGCTGGGGCTCCCGGCGTGCCCACGCTGGCCAGGCCGCCTCTCCTGTCTGCTCACAGGCGCTGAGTCGTGACAGCGGCACCTCTGCTCCCTACGCAGTGGCCCCCTCACTCCCCACCGCCCCATCACCGTCCCTCAGAAGCACCCGGCTCCCTGGCTCCCTACTGGGTTCCGTTGGAAACAATGCCTCTTACTAGGAACCCTCCTGTTAAAAACCTCACAGGCTCCTTCTGTTTTCCAGATAAATCTGAGTTACTGGCCTCATTCAAGGCCCTCCCGTTCGGCCCAGCCTCCCTCCTCACCTGCTCCCTGCTCTGCAATCCCGGACAAACCCGCCCAGGCTGGCTGATGTGCCTCTGGCCTCTGAGAGGCACTGCTCGCTGGGAGCGCCTCCTGCCTCTGGCCTCGCTGAGCCCCTTCTCCCAGCTGCAGCCTGCGCCCCTTCCTCATCCAGGCTCAGCACGTGTGTCCTGGGGCCTTAAACTGGCCCCCAGGGCTGGGTACCCAGGGAATCAAACCCGGCCCTGCTACGAGCCGCAGGCCCACGGTGCGGGGCCTTGCCGGGGGTCATCTGAGACGTGGTGAGGGCGGTGCCAGGATGTGCCCAGAAAACTGCTGCAGGGAAGGCAGCGACTTGCTCTTCCTGGGCCAGGTCAGTCTGCCACCTTTGCCTGCTGCCCAGGACTCCTCTTCCAGGTCTGACCACATGTGATGCTTGTGGACGCCCCCCTCTCCCCCGCCTCCCCCTGGGCCCTGGGCTCAGCACACCCGGCCCCTCTGGCTTGGTGGCCTTGCCTGCTCCCCTGCCACCTGCTGGTGGGGAGGGCGATGCACAGGGTGCCAGTCTGCTCTCTGCAGGGAGCAGCACCAGTGGGTGGCAAATGAGCTGCTACCCTTTGCTGCCCTCTGGACTCAGAGCCCAGGAAGGAAGCAGGGGAGCTGAGCCAAGGGCAGAGGAGTGAAGTCTCAGACTTACCTGGTCGAAGAGCTGGTGCTGGGCCAGGTACCCGACGTCCCTCGGCTGGTCCGTGGGAGGAAAACCAGAGGTGACACAGAAAGCGCGTTAGTGGTGCTGGGCGCCCTCCAGTGCTACTCCTGTTTGGCTGGCTCTCAGCACCCGCGTGCCCCTGCCCGCCCTGGCAGCCACCCAGAGGGCCCTCCTCGGTCCTGCTGGTCCCCTCCTACCTCCCATTGGCTGATGTGAACTCAGGACCGGTGCTGCCTTTGCTGGAGTTTGTCAGCCTGTGCCCATGGCTCAGTTAACTCACATTAAAAAAGAAGGGGCGTGCCCTGCCGGGTAGCTGAGTTGGTTAGAGCATCGTCCCCATACACCAAGAGTGTGGGCTGGATCCCATTCAGGGCACATACAAGAGTCAACCAATGAATGCAGAAATAAGTGGAACCAATTGCTGTTTCTCTACCTTCCTCTCTCTAAAGTCAATGAAAGAAGGGCAGATACGTTGGTTCGATCACTCCTTTCTGCCGGGGAGCCGCGGAGTCAGCATCGCTGGTCTCCCCGCCCGCAGTCGTCAAGCCTGCTAAGTCCGAGTCTCGCAGAGCCAACAGCTGCCAAGGCTCTTCTGCGGAGGCCTGGGCTTTGAAACAAACGAGGTGAGTCGGAGGAGCCCTTCTGAGCCAGGGGGACACAGGCCCTCATGAGATCCACCACTAAGCGCCCCGAGGCTCTGGGTTTGTCACGATGCCACTGGGAGCAGGTGGATGCAGCCACGGATGCCAGGCCAGCGAGGGTGGGAGTGTGTGGAACCGGAGGGCGGTGTCCACAGGGATCTCAAGACCTGGAGCCCACCGCCCTGCGAGGAAGATTTCTGCCGAGGCATTGAAGAGGGCCTGGAGAACTATCTAACGGGCTGTTCTCAACTGTGGGAACGGAGTGACTGAAGCCACGGCTGAGCCAGGCAGTGGCGAGAGGCTGCTTCGGTAACCTTTGGTGGCCGGACTCCACAGACGAGACTATCATTCGGAAATGCCATCCTGCGAACGGCCGCACTGAGAAGAGAGGGACAAAGAGGTCGAAGGGCTGTGGACAGTTCGGAGGCGGCCGTGAGGCGTTTGGCGGGAATGGAGGGGGCTCTGTGGCTGAGTGGCTCTGTGGCAGTGGGGGTGGCGGCTGTCACGGCTTTGGTAACGACGGAAGCAGTTTTGGGGGTGGCGGAAGCTACAGGGATTTGGGCAATTACAACACTGTCTTCACATGCTGGACCCATGAGAGGAGGAAGCTGTGGAGGCACAAGCTCTGGCCCCTATGGTGGTGGGAGCCAAACCATGAAACCAAGGCGGCTGTGGCGGCTCCAGCAGCGCAGGGTCAGTTACTGCAGGAAACAGCGCTCCGCAGGGGGGAGGGCAGAGGGCCTGGGGGGCTGCGGGTCATCGGCGGTTTGGGAACTCAGCCTGGCTCCGTGGTAGAGGGCCTGGCTGCCACGACGACGTGGTTCAGACCAGCGGCCGCCAACCGAGGGCCGCAGACCATGGTGGTCCCTGAGGTCTGAGCGGCCGGCGACCGCTGGTTTAGACAACACTCACGTGGAAGGGCAGAAGCCTCGAGGGCTGTGCTTGTGACTAATTGTGTATCAGGTTCTCTTAGCTTCTGTTCTGTGGAAAGTGGAAAGCGTTCCGACAAAGGGTTCTGATGTAGAGTTTGGCGCCGTGCTGATTGCTAAATGGAATAGTGGGATCATGACACCGAGTGGATGTGTCTTCCATTCCACGTGCTGTGTGAGCTAGTCTGCTCTGAAGCCATCTTGGTAAAATTACCCCGACGGTGCGACAGGGAATCATTTCAGAGTGATGCCAGGTTCCATCTGAAATGTGTTTACAACCTGCTGGGCACAGAAGCCAGTGTCTGCAGAAGCCCTGGCGTGCTGAACTCACAGCTACTGCGTCGTGGCCTGGAGTTCACCGTTAAAAGGGCCACCAAGCAGAGTCATGGAGTCTATTTGGTTACTAACGATTGTTGGCATGTCCTGTGCAATATAGAAACACTGAATTAAGGCACCAGATAAAATTACAGATGGGAATGAAACCTGTGTAGCACCCATTACCATGTGTAATCAATAAACAACTTAATATCCTCTTGGAGAAAAGAATGAGGGGGATGATTTAAAAGTATAAAAATGGAATTATATTATATGTATTACTTAGAAATCTTTTTTCATTTAATACACCACGAATCTCTCTTCAAGTCAATACATACGTGTTGGATACATGCTTTATTGACAGATACACCTATTATTAACTCACCTCTCCCCCTACTGGTTGACATTGTGGTGGTTTTGCCCATTTAGGTTGTTTGCTAGTGTTTCAATCAACAGCCTAGTAATCTGGTCCTTATATTCATACCAGAGGCCCAGTGCATGAAATTCATGCACGGGGTGCAGAGGGAGAGCTCCCTCTCAGTGCAGCCTGCACCCTCTCCAATCCGGGACATCATTCTCACAATCCTGGACCGCTGGCTCCTAATTGATCAACTGCCTGCCTGCCTGGTACCCTCTAACTGCACCCACTCCCTGTGCTGGCCTGATTGCCTCTCACTGCCCCCTGCTGCTAGCCAGGTTGCGCCCAACTGCCCCCTCCCTGCTGGCCGGGTGGCTCCTAACTGCCTCCCGCCTCCGCTGACCTGGTCACCCCTTACTGCCCACCCCTGCTGGTCTGGTCACCCCCAACTGCACCCCCACTGCCAGCCTGGTCATCCCTAACTGTGTCTCCCCCCTCCCTGCCGGGCCAAATGTCCGCCCCCTCTCCCGCCGGCCTGGTCACCCTACACAGACTGCTGTTCAGCCATTTGGTTGCTCCTCACTAACCCCGCTGCCGTCCTGGTCGTAGGCAACCATCTTGTGAGGGTGTGGGGGTTAATTTGCATATTACCTCTTTACTATTTAGGAGGATATTATGTCCAAAAGCAGAACTGAGTCAAGGAATATGTGCTTTTTAAATTTTCATAGCTTCTGCCAGGTTATTTGCCCCAAAATTAAATGATTTAGACTCTCTAGCAATTATTGTGAGCACCCATTTTCCTACATCTTTGGGGATTATCATTGTGTGAAAAGGTCAGTTTTACACACGGAGGTCTTCTCTGCAGGTGTCTGGGCCTCGGTGAGGATCCAATGGAGGATGGGAGGAACGCCAGGCACGCCCTCAGGCTCCAGGGCAGAGTTGGCTTGGCCTTAAGCTCTGAGGCTGAAACGGTGCTGAAATAAAGAAGTTCCTCCAGGATTCCTCAAAGATCTGTCTTTCTGTCTCTCTCCTTCATCCTCTCTTCCTTCCCACAAACAGTTTACAAAATGCCAGACTCCTGGCGCAGAGGAGACCGAAGGCCACGGTAACTGAGCGCCGAGCCGTGCTTGGAGCTCCATGTGCTACTCTCACAAGCACCCGGGAAGTGCCGTAACCTCTCACTAACCCCACCGCCCCCAGCTGACCAAGGGTCAGGGCGCTGGCGATCCGAGAGGTTAAGTAACCAGTCAAGGACACACAGCAGCCAGGCCCGTGCTGGATGCAGTGCTGTTCTGCCTGAACCCCAAGCGCACATCCTGACCCCACTCCCCCTCTGGTTCCGCCTTTGCGGAGCAGGCAGGCTTCCTCCCCAGCCCTGTGGGGGGCATGTCTGAGCAGAGGTGGATGTGCGCTCGGCGCGTCTCTAGCCCACAGCTCCCTTCCTAGGCCTCCCGGGGACAGCGAATGAGCAGGGATGGGTCGGGAGGAACGCAGACACAGGAATGGAAGGACCTCTGTGAGCCGAGTGCCGTGGAGGGGGAAAATGTAGGAGCACAGAGATGGGGTCGGGAAGGGTCCCGGGTGGTCTGTCAGGAGTTCAGTCACAGGGTGAGAAGGCCAAGAGAGGAAACCTTAGCCCCACGGTCACCGGCCTGGACCGCCAAGAGCAACAGACCCATGGCCAAATCGGTGCGAGCTTTACAGAGCCCCCGGGCTGGGGGTGGGCTGCCAGGGGCGGCGGAAGAGCTGCAAAGCACTGATGCTCACTGCGCGCACCTTGTGAAGACCTTGCCCACCAGAGTGCGGGTGAACACTCCTCCCCTGGAGGGTCCGGACCCACCCACAGGCTCCCCTTGTCCCGCCAACAGGGATGGCTCAGGCCCTGGACAGACAAGCTGCGTCCTCTGCCACCGGCCAACCAGTAAGAATCTGAAGGACACCAGGCGCAGCAGCTCGGGAAAACAGTGTGGCAGTTAGCTCCTCAGAGGGGTGAGCTCAGAGCTACCGCGTGGCGTCACCAGCAATTCCACTGAGTATATTCCTAACGGAAACCAGACGATGTCCGCACAATACACGGATGCTCAGAGCAGCACTGCTTTTCTAAATCCTCACCCGGGGACATGCTTTCACTGATTTTTGGAGAGAGTGAAACATCAATTGGTTGCCTCCCCTATGCACTCCGACGGGAGATTGAACCCGCAACAACCTAGCTTTGTGCCGACAGGGAATTGAACCCACAACCTTTCTGGTGTATGGACGATGCTCCAACCAACTGAGCCACCCCACCAGGGCTCCAGCAGCATTTTTGATACCAACGAAAAGTACACACAACTCAAATGTCCCAACAACTGATGGATGGATAAACACGTGGTCCACACACAATGGAATATGACCAGCCATACAAAGGAATGAAGGGCAGCACGGACAGATGAGCTTGGACATGAGGCTCAGTGACAGAAGCCAGGCACAGAGGGCCACATGCTGTCTGACTCCATCTACAGGAACTGCCCAGAGCTGGCAAACCCACAGAAACGGTAGCAGGCTAGCAGGTGCCTGGAGATGGCGGAAAACAAGTGGGAGCGACTATTACTTAGTTTGGGGTTTCTTTGGGGAGTGATAAAAATGTTCTGGAATTACATAGTAGGGATGGCTGCGCAATTTTAGAAAATACTCAAAACATTGAAATGTACATCAAAGTTTTTGAAACGAGCCCCTCATGTCATGTCACGTGGCCACCTGCCTACCCAGCAGCCTGCCTTCCTGGCTGTGGCCACCTCTGGATAAGCCGCTAGGGACCCTACCCTCTGGATAAGACTCTTAGAGACTGGCTACTCCCAACCCTCTGGGCAGCGCACGGAGGTTATGTGCCCAAATGTAACGTGTCCCCCTGAAGTATTAGGAAGGAGTCAGAATGCACACCTCATTCAGGACGTAGTTGTCGATGAACTCACTGACCGTCATGAGCCTCTGGGACCATTCCTCGTCTGTGTACCTGGAGCCCACTTCCACCGGGACAGTCCGGCAGCCGGCAATCTCTTGTATGTACTCCAAGCTATCAGGAAACAGACACGCCATTTCGTCACTGCTGCTCGTGCTGGCAGGGCCCGCTGCTAAGCCCGCGGGACCCTGGCCTCCTCTCAGCATCACCGCTTGCGAAGTGGAAGCTGCCACCCCATTGCACCGGCCAGACCTCACGGGCAGGGTGAGGCTCCGCCCACCGGGCGCTGGTGGCTGGGCAGACAGATCCGGTAAACCGCATTTGCCTCAGTTCTCCCAGGCCGCTCTGCTTACGGCTGGCCAGGAGCCTTCTCTCTGCACGCCTTGTCACTCAGCTGAGTAAATGGCCGGCAGTACAGGGTGGAGAAGTGCCTGGTCTCAGCCGGTGGCCCGGCATTGACTCCAGACCCTGCGGCAACAGACCTGAAGTTACCTAACCTTGCTGAGCCTCTGTTCATCACTGCAAAATGCTGGTGACAACTGTGCCCGCAGGAAGCAGGATAAAGAGGGTGAACATGGCAAGGGCCTGTCTTGGCGCCTGGTACTCAGTGAAACATGTACCATGCCGACACACTGCAAACATGCAACACTACTGGCACGCAGTGAAACATGTAACATGCCTGGCACACGGTGAAACGTTCCGGGCACGTATGCTGCACGCTTGCTGGGACGTGAGCTGCTGCGCTTAGAGCTGCTCCTCTGTCTCAGGGGAGCCACCCCCTCCGCATGGCTAGCACCATGACAGGCCGAGTCGCTCACCCTTCTCTCGAGACCCTCCTCATTTCCGAAAAGATGCTCAGCTATGGCAATACCACCACCTCCAGCTGCCTGTCCCCGAGCCCGGGCCTGAGGCTGAGGCTGAGGCGGGCCTGCAGGCCGGTGTGAGGAGGAAGCAAATTAAGAGCCGAGGTGCCCAGAGAAGGGGACAGGCTGTGTCTGGGGCTCTTATTTCTCCTCCCAAACCTCAGGGCCCTCAAGGAAGTGCACAAAATCCTACAAAACTGCGCAGGAGACTTAACCCTGGACTGTCCCCGAAGCCCGCACTAAAAACGGCTTCTGGCAAGCATTTGGGGGGGGCGAGAGTCTTAGATCGTAGTCCAGAGCTCTGACTATTACTGTTTGTTTTTAATCCTCACTCAAGGATATTTTTATTTATTGTTTAAAGTATTACATATGTCTCAAAAAAAAAAAAAATAAAGTATTACATATGTCTCCTTTTCCCATTTTTATTTTTTTAATTTCAGAGATGAAGGGGGAGAAACACTGACATGAGAGAGACACATCAATCGGTTGCTTCCTGTATGCACCCTGACCAGGGATTGAACCCGCAACCTAGGTGTGCGCCCTGACCAAGAATCGAATCCACAACTTTTTTGTTAATCCTCACCTGCGGGTAATTTTTCCATCAATTTTTAGAGAGAGTGGATGGGAGAGATGAGGAGAGAGAGAGAGTGAGAGAAACGACGTTATGAGAGAGACACATCAACTAGTTGCTTCCCGAATGCACTCTGACCAAGACTGGGGACTGAACCTGCAACCCAGGTATGTGCCCTTGCCCTGCAGCCTACAGTGTGGAGGTTGATGCTCTAACCATTGAGCGCGACTGGCCAAGGCTGAACTCACCACCTTTTGGTGTAAGGGACAACGTGCCAACCAGCTGGGCCACCAGGCCAGGGCTGTCAGCTCTTGTTTAGCCCTCAGCCCCTCCCCAGGGCCTGGTGGTGCCGTGTCCAGGGGCTGTGCTACGTGGGGGTGCTAGGGAAGAGTGTAGGGACCTGGGAATGCTGAAATGGAGGGAGGACCTCCGGCCCTCAGCAGCCACCCACCTCCACTTCTTCATGCACGGCCAGTGGTCAGCCACACCTTCCAAGATCACCGGCGTCTGTGGGACCAAATGATGCTTCCGGAAATGCTGCAGCGACGGACAGCGAAGCCGGGGGACTGCTCTCTCTGACCGCAGATCGGGGATCGAAACATGGCCGTTCCTGGCCTTCTGTTTAAGATAAGACAAGCAGGTGGCAAACCACTGAGGAATTGGCATCAGTGGTAGGAGAGCTTTGGGGTCATTGGTAACAATAATAGCTAACATTTATCATCATCATTACTGCAGCTGCTGCTGTTCACTTCTAAGAGCAAGCTATTTTTTTCTTTACCAGGTCATTTCCAATGTTTGTTCAATTATAAAAGTAATATGTTGCTTTCAAAGAAATTCTGCAACAAAGGAAAACTTCCTGTCCCACACTCCAACATCTAACATAGGAGCATTCTTTCTCATTCTCTAGTTCCTTCCCCACCATCTCACAGATGCACCGCTGATCCACGGGTAACATACGCATGATGAACAAGCAACTCTGCCCCTCCTGTCCAATAATTTATCGAAAACAGTTTCCCCGATACCACCAGTCCTTGCAATGTCCCAGGAGTGTTTGCATCATAATTTACTTAATCATCTCCCAACTGACTGACCTGAGTTACTAACCCTGAGCTTCAGTTTCCTTCTCTGTTAAACTACTGGGAGACGAGTTATGTGTGTGAAGGACCCAGGATGACCGCCTGGCGTGTGGCAGCGTCCTCTGCCCCCATCGCTGGACCCCACGCCGGTTCAACACCTTGGCAGCAGCGCAGCTGACATCCTTACATGCAGGCGACGAGCTGGGACCTGCACCTGCCTGTGCTCTTCGCGTCACAACAAGCTTTATGTTTACACTAGAGGCCCAGTGCACGGAAGTCATACACGGGTAGGGTCCTTAGCAGCTGCCGGCTGGGGCCTTCTTTCGTCTGCGCCACCCCCTGGTGGTCAGCGCACGTCATTCTGAGCGATCGAATTCCCGGCCGGTCAAACTCCCAAGGGGGCACTTTGCATATTAGGCTTTTATATATATTAATATATAGATGTCCCTTGTCAAAGAGGCCTTCCCTCAACACCTCCCCGAAGCTGCCTCCCCCCACCTTTTACAGCCTCACTAGACTGTCAGCGCTGGGAGGACAGGGCCTGGGCCCTTCTGTGCCATCAGCGAGCGGCTGGCTCATCTGGGCCACTGTTGGTGCTCCATAAAGCTGCTGAGAAACCCCTCTTACAGGCAAGGGAGCAGAGGGGCCCAGAGGGACTAACACACTTGCCTGACTCAACCCTGGCAGGCTGCTCCGGAGCCTGAGCTCTCAGGCCCTTACCTATTAGCATATCCATGGGCCAGCACGCACCATGAGGACCACCTTGGCCACGAAGCCACCTCCACATGCCCTTGGGACAGACTTAGCATGGGAAAGGACACTGTAACACATGCGTCAAGGGGACAGGTTTTTGTCCCTTGATCTACATGTCTGCCCTGCCCTCTCCAAGGTCAGTGTCACACCATGTACTTAGCTCTAAGGCACCCCTGACAACGCTGGGTACTGAATAAAAGCTCGTTTAATAATTTCACAGCTAAAAATGACTGCCTGTTTTTGCATTTTTTAAAACCAAGATACTTTTTATAGATCTGTCTCCTCCTTGTGAGCAGACTTGCCCAGAGGTCTGTGTCAGTGCTAGGCTCTGAGGCCATCTCAGTGAACCATCCTTTGCCACATGCACTTAAACACCAGAGGGGACATGTGCAAGGATCTCCAGGGCGGGACTGACCAGCCACCTGACCAGCAGAGAGCTAACTGTGGTGTCTCCCAAACTCAGCAGCACAGACAGAGGCAGCCAGGAAAGTGGGCAATACTTCAACCAGCTGACCAAGAAGCTGAAGGAGATGGGCTGGCTGGCTGCCCTCTCACCCACACCACCCCTGAGCCGTTTCTCTCAGGAATGACAAAACTGCCACCCTCCCTCTCCCTAAAGGACCCTGGGGCTGCAAAAACTGGAAGAAGAAACTGAGAACCGAGATGGAGATGCTACTTTCAGCCAGAGAGGTGACCTGTCACTTCCAGAAAACAGGGCTGCGGGGCTGTTAGGTGTGGTCGCAGACAATCCCGCCACAATACCTTTACGCGGGGCTGCTCCGGGGCCGGGCTGTGGGCGGGCCTCTTCCCAGGGAGAAGGTGCGCCTGGAGGACGGCGGCGACTTTAATGAGGATGTCGTCGAAGATGGCCGCTCCCATCAGCAGGCCCATGTCGCAGACTCTGAGGGCTGCGGCCACGGCGGTCGCGTCCCCGGGCGCTTCACACAGACACACGGCTTTCAGGAGGCAGCCGAAGGCGTACACCCGACGCCAGTCTTTGTCCACGTCCTGCCACAGCCCGGTGTTGAGCTTCTCCCAGGAGTAGTCCAGGACCACCTCACTCGTCTGCAGACACTCGCTCCTCCGGCCGCTGTGGAAGAGGTCAGCGGCCTGCTGCAGCAGCAGCACCACACTCCTCTCCACGCTCTCACCGAGGTCCAACCACAGCTCCTCTTTCGTGCGGGGCAGCAGCGCCCGGAGGGCCCCCCAAAGGGCTCCTGGCCCCGCCGGCGCGTCTCGGTGGCTGTCTTCTGCCATCAGGCCCACTGCCAGCTCAGGCCGAGTGCTAGTGGAGGAAGAAGTGAAAGCTGCGGCAAACACTTGAATCCATACAATTCTCGTTTCTTAAAATAAAACTGTGATATCCAGCAGCCAACATGTCAACCACTGAGACTTAGAAAATACATATGTATAGAGAGAGAGGGAGACCACATGCAGACTTGGTCCCCTGTAGGTTCCTACACTTATCCTTTACAAAACACATCTCATGTGCATGTGGGAGGGTTCTTCAGCAGTGGATTCCTCTGCTAGGCATAAACTCTGAGGGCAGGGCCCGGTCTGTCTGCGGTCATCACTGTATCTGCAGGGCCTGGCACCATACCAGGCATGCAGTGGGCACAGGATAAATATGTGCTCGGGAAGAATGTTTATCCCTCTTCTCTGGCAGACCTATCCAACCTTCAGCCCACCTGCAGTGACCACTGAAGGGGCCCGCCAAGGCCCTCAGGCAGTGTTTTGTGTTCAAACAGCCCCGGAGTGTCTTCTACAGCAGCTGTCACATGTAGCACTAATACCTGCTTACATGTCTCTTTCTAACACCAGCTTGTGAGCTCTTCAAAGGCAAAAACATCGCTCTACATTTCCCTGGAACCTATAAGCCGTCCGGCTTGCAGCAGGCACTCAACGAAGGCTACTGAAAAAGTGAGATCTTAACTTCTCAGGAAGAAACCTGACGACAGGTACCTTTTGAAACTGAGGTCCTTATGACTGACTTAGTTTTAAATCCTTGCTCTAGAAACCCTATCCCTTTCTCTCTCTATACTCCTCGGAGACCTAGCCTTTCCCCTGGATAAATCAGGACCCGCCTCAGAAGGCAGTAGCCTGGGCCTGACTCATGGTATCCCAGTGCCCATCTCTGGCAGCCTTAGTTCTGAGCCCTAAGGTGGAATGACCCCCTGGCTATTTTCCCATGAGACCGGACAGAGAGACCCGGAAAAGACCTCAAAGCTCTCAAGATCTGAAGAAAAGCTTCTTTCTCCTCATCTCACCTTCTCATCATCGGCACCCAGCACAACCGGAACCCCTAACCCACGGTGTCTCGTGCCTTTGCCGGACTAATCTATAATCAAGCTCCTGCTTTTGAGCATTAGCTCCCTCCTCCTAGATGGCGCCCCTCATCAATAAGTAGCCAATATTTCTCCACTTTGACTCTCGGGTTTGGTGTTTGGCTCTGCCTGCCCTGGGCGACTGGCTCTTTCTGTCGCTGTGACCCCAACTCCTCTCCCCCCAGATGGCTACCCCTAAAGTGACTTACCAGGTTTTGCATCCTGAGGGGCACGATGCGGTACTGATGCCGAGTTAGCTCCTACCGGGTGGGAAAGCACGGTCCTTAAGGCGCCCAGCGCGCGGGCCCTGCCCACACCCTCCCTCCACCCGGGCCTCACACCATTTCCCTTCCCGGCGCCGCTCCCCGGGCTCCTCTCTGGCGGGCCACTCAGAACCCTGCGGTCCAAACCTTTCCAGTCCGCCCAGTTCCTGGCCGGAGACAACGCCGATTGGCTCGGCAGCTACCGGAAGAAACAAAAGACCGCGCAGGCGCACTAGAATCAAACCGAGACAACACAAGAACTGCGCAGGCGCACAACACCCTGGCTTGTAAGCCTGCGCAAAATTCTGAAATAAAACCACTGCCCATGCGCAGGGCCTTTCTACCCGCCGTTGCTCTGGAGACTTGGAGCGCTGCAACCCGGCATTCTCAGAGCGCATGCGCTGGTTCTGGCGCGTCTCCCAGGAGCCTTCCAAGGCGCGTGCGCGAAGCTATCCTCTCTGGATTGGCTCCTTAATCCAACGCCTGCGCAGTTCTCCCCTCCTCGTGGGAGGAGTCACTCCGCCCTCTCGAGTAATTCCAGCGGGGACTCGTTCCTATTGGTCCGTACCGGCCCCGCCCCGACGTGTCAGATTTCCCCGGGGACGTGTGAGTGTCGCCTCTCACAGCTCCTCGGTCGGACGGAGTGCCTGGAGGAGCGGTGGGGGCCGCCGGCCTTCCCGGGGTAAAGGCCTGAGGCCACAGGCCGCGCACAGCTGGGCTGCTTCAGTTTTCTTCCACGTGGGTCCTGCCTGCGTTTCCTCTGCGATGACAGCTTCACCGCCATCATTTTAATCTAATCTTTACAGCTAAGGTCATGAGCTTTCGATTTCACAGCGGGGTAGACCGAGGTCGGTGAAATAAAGTGGCCAAATCCTGTACCTTTGGAAAGTGACAGGTGCAGACTTGGAGCTCCAGGTGCTGCATCTGCGACACGACTTGGGACACAAGTGCAGATCTGTCACTAAGGAGCAGGTTCCAGTGGATTGAAATATTGGTTAAAGGGGATTCTGCTAAATCAACTTCACAGAATTCTTTTTATTTTGTTATTATTATTTTAAAAAAATATATTTTATTGATTTTTTTACAGAGAGGAAGAGTGAGAGATAGAGAGTTAAAAACATCGATGAGAGAAAATCATCGATCAGCTGCCTCTTGCACACCCCCTACTGGGGATGTGCCTGCAACCAAGGTACATGCCCTTGACTGGAATCGAACTCAGGACCTTTCAGTCTGCAGGCTGAGGCTCTATCCACTGAGCCAAACCAGTTTTGGCAACACAGAATTCTTTTAAAAAAAATATATATATTTTATTGACTTTTTACAGAGAGAAAGGGAGATAGATGGAGAGATAGAAACATCAATAAGAGAGAAACATCGGTCAGCTGCCTCCTGCACCCCCCCCCCCCCACACACACACACACACTGGGGATGTGCCCGCAACCAAGGTACATGCCCTTGACCAGGATCGAACCTGAAACTTTTCAGTCCGCAGGCCGATGCTCTATCCACTGAGCCAAACCGGTTTTGGCCAGTTTTATTTTTACTTGACAGTGGGTGGCAGAGACTAGTTGGGTGGGCATTTGGTCTCTAGGACCCCAGACAGGCCCATAGAAGGGGCCAAACTCAGGACCCCTGATTCTTTTCCACAGTGGTCAGCAGTGAGTAAGGGTGCTGCCTGCCAGGCAGAGACACTTCTTTGCCAGCTTGTTTGTGTTTTTAAAACTGGCTTGCTGAAATGTGTTATAGGTACAGATGAAGTGTTTCATACAAGAGAAGAACCACAACCTTTCACCAGGGCTTCACTTCCTGTAGTGTCATTGCCACCTGCCTCGGCTCTCCCACCCCCCTGCCACTTCCCACACCCCCATTCCCAGCAGCCTTGAAATTGGCCATTAGCTGACAGATACTTTGATTTGCAAAAGTGGTGGCATTACCATGCAACTACCTCATCTTCAACATGTTTCTAAATATTGGGACAACATTACATTTCTCATGCATTATGTATACCACCTCTACGTCCAGAAAGGAAGTGAGGCTGATCACCATTATAAAACTAATAGAGACCTGGTGCATGAAATTCGTGCACGGGTGGGGAGGAGGTGGGGGGGTGGGTGTCCTTCAGCCCAGCCTGCACCCTCTCTAATCTGGGACCCCTGGAGGGATGCCCACTAGGATTGGGCCTAATGGGCTGTCAGACATCCCTCTCACAATCTGGGACTGCTGGCTCCCAACCACTCACCTGCCTGATTGCCCCAACCTCTTCTGCCTGCCAGCCTGATCACCCCCTAACCACTCCCTGCCAGCTTGATTGATGCCTAACTGCTCCCCTACCAGCCTGATTTCCCCTAACTGTCCTCTCCTGCCCCATCTGGTTGCCCCCAACTGCCCTCCCCTATTGGTCCAGTCACCCCTAACTTCCCTTCCTTGCCAGTCTGGTTGCTCCTAACTGCCCTCCCATGCCAGCCTGGTTGCCACCAACTGCCCTCCCCTGCTGGCCTGGTTTCCCCTAATTGCCCTCCCCTGCTGTCCTGGTTACCCCCCAACTACCTTCCCCTGCATGCCTGGGTCCTCTCCAACTGCCCTCTCTTGTTGGCACGGTCACTCCTAACTGTCCTCCCTTGCAGGCCTGATGGCCTCCAATTGCCCTCTTTTTCAGGCTTGGTCCTTCCCAACTTCCCTCCCCTGCTGGCCTGATCCTCTACAAATGCCCTCCCCTGTTGGCCATCTTGTGTCCACTTGGGGGCGGCAATCTTTTGTGTTGAAGTGACAGTCAATTTGCATATTAACTCTGTATTAGAAAAGATACATTAAAGAAGAGGCAAGAGGCAAAAAGTTAGTGACTTGATTTTTATAAAATTTAAGAAATACATAAGATTTCTAATATATGACATCTAAAATAATTTTTAAAATATATATGAATTTATTTTTGTGAATTATAATTCAGGATTTTTGTTTGCTCAGAAAGCTTATTGCATTTAACGTATTTGTTAAACCTATAATAAAATTGTAGTTTTTGCTTAAATTCCCACCTTCCTGAATTTTAGAATAGTTTTAGATTTACAGAAAATTTGTCAAGATAACAGTGTTCCAATATATACCTACCCCCACATACACACAGTTTCCCTGTCATCTTAGATTAGTGTGGTACATTTGTCACAATTAATGAGCCAATGCTGATAGGTTTTTATAACTAAAGTCCATGCTTTATTCAGAGCTTCTTAGCTTTTACCTAACGTCCCTTTTCTCTCTTAGGAGTCCATCCAGGATTACATGTAGTTGTCTTGTCTCCTGAGTGCCCCATGGCTATGACAGTTTCTCATGCTTTCCTGTTGATGACCTTGACAATTATGAGGAGTAGTGAGCCTTTTGTAGGATGTCCCACATTGGGATTTTTCTGGTGTTTTCCTCATGACGGGGCTGGGGTTGGGGGATGTGGGAAGAAGACCCCAGAGGGAAAGAGCCCTTATCATCAGGTCCTCTCTGGGGCACGACACCAGCATGACTCGTCACTTGACATTAGCCTTGATCACGTGACTGAAGTGGTGTTTGTAAGATCTCCCTTTTTTCCATGCTGTATTTCCTTGGAAGCAAGTCACTAATTATGCACAGTTCACACTTCAGGAGTGGGGTGTTAGGCTCCCCTCCCTGAGGTAGGAACCCACATAAATTATGTTAACTTCTGCACAGGACATTTGCCTATTCTACCTATTTCTTTTTATGCAATCATTGATTTATATCAGTATTTACTCGTGGTTATTTATTTTATACTTTGGATTATAGTCCAATAGTACACGATATATTTTGTTGCTTGAATTGGTCCAGTTTTGACCTTTGGGAGCTCTTTCGGGTTGGCTCCATGTCCCTTCTCTTCTCCCATTGTGGTCTGGTGTGTGTGTGTGTGTGTGTGTGTGTGTGTGTGTGTGTGTCTGCACACAGCCTTACCTTTTGCCACTAGGAGATGCTCCAGACTCATGTTTATCTCCTGCCCCATCTAGAACCAGCCATTTCTCCAAGGGACTCTGGTTCCTTTTATTGGAGAGTGGTACTGGAAACTAAGACCTGGGCACCAGGCGTGGTTTGCTACTGGCATGTCGCCTTTTTAAAATAAGCCCTGGAAGTCATGGATTTCACCTCTGCTGCAATCACAGGCCCGCTCAGAATCAAGGGGAACACAGACTCGTCCCCTTGGGGGTCTGTCATTGTTATACATGAGAGCTAATGAGATGGGATATATCGGTGCCATCATCTTTAGAAAATACCACCTGTCACATCAGTGATGCTGGTTTTCAGTCACCAAGGGCTCTATGTGACTTAAAACACCTTTCATCCCTGTCTGGTTTCTGTTTTGCTTCAAAGAAAGTCTTTCTGAAGTTTGGTCATTCTTTCCTCCACACCCGGCTCCCACCCCACCCCACCAAGTTTGGCTTTTCTTGAAGATGGTTTCAGTTGATACAGGGCCACATTACTAACACGAAGGCATCAGATCTCTGTAGTCCTTTTGTTGGCACCCGTCTCAGCTGGTCTAGAAATGTCTAACACATGTATAACGCTTGCGAATTGCTTTCCTTTGTTAATGTTCTGGCTCAGAGCTTGCTTACAGCACAGCCTCAGAGGTAGAATTCATAGTGTTTTGTTGTTGTTTTATTACTTGGGCCGTTACCCTTTGCAGCAGAGACGTTTGCTGCTTACCAGAAGGCATGTGCACCCATATGTCCCATTCCTCTTGCGGCTAAGCCAGGCCATGTGGCTGTATGTAGCCAGTGGGCTGTGTGCGGAAGATTTAAAATTGTGAGAGTGCTGGCCACCATGGCTCAGTGGTTGAGCGGTGACCTATGAACCAGGAGGTCACAGTTTGGTGCCTGGGTTGCTGGGCTTGATCCCTGGTGTGGGTTGTGCAAGAGGCAGCTGATCAATGATTCTCTGTCATATTGATATTTCTATCTTTCTCTCCCTCCCTCCCTCTCTGAAATCAATAAAAACAATCCTATATAATAAAAGGCGAATATGCAAATCAACCAAACAGCAGAACAACTGGTCGCTATGACACTCACTGACCACTGGGGGGAAGATGCTCAATGCAGGAGCTGTCCCTGGTGGTCAGTGTGCTCCCACAGGGGAGCACTGCTCAGCCAGAAGCTGGGCTCATGGCTGGCTAGCGCAGCAGCAGTGGTGGGATCCTCTTCCGCCTCCGTGGCTGTGCTAAGGATGTTGACTGATGGGTTAGGCCCACTCCATGGAGAGCAGGCTGAAGCCATCCCCTGAGAGCTCCTGGACTGAGAGTGGGTGCAGTTTGGGCTGAGGGGACCCCCTCCCCCTAGTGGACAAATTTCGTGCATTGGGCCTCTAATACTAAAATAAATAAAATCAGGAGAGTCACCCTCCAGGTGTTCATCTCCTGTTCTGAGCTGGTATGCCCTCCCCGAGCCTGAGACCGTCACTGAGGGGGGACTCTCTGCCAGCCCACATTGCATAAGCAGCACCTGTCGTGTTAAACCTTTGAACTCCTGAACTGTTACTGCTGTATTGCCTGACCTTTCCTGACTAATACACCTTTTAAATAGAGTGAGTGACACTGGGTTTTCACATACATAATGATGCAAAACTTACTAATAAGAAGTGAGCTGGGCCGGGACCTGTTTGGCTCAGTGGTAGAGTGTCGGCCTGTGGACTGAAAGGTCCCGGGTTCGATTCCGGTCAAGGGCATGTACCGTGGCTGCGGGCACATCCCCAGTAGGGGGTGTGCAAGAGGCAGCTAATCGATGATTCTCTCTCATCGATGTTTCTAACTCTCTATCCCTCTCTCCTCCTCTCTATGAAAATCAATAAAATATATTTAAAAAAAAGAAAAAAAAGAAGTGAGCTGGTTCAAAGAAAACTAGACGAATAATTTGCCAGGTGATACCCAGACCTGGGAAATTCCTCAGGGAAAGGGCTCGAATGACTGACAGTTGGGGACATCCCTGCACTGTTCTCACCGTGTTCTCTGCGTGGGAACTCTGGCCTGTAGTGGACTTGCCCAGAGCATAAATCTCTGTTAATTCCCAGGCGTTCCCTGTACGTCCCGAGGTGTAAACAAGCATCACCAGAATCTCTTCATTAAAGCTGATTAGTCAGGGATTACATGAAAAGATCTGAATTTTCTATTTGATTTTACAGCCAAATAGCTTGCCTTTGCCCATCATGTTCCCCAGACACGAATCAAGAGTGTGAACCCGGTAGGAGGGAGCTTTCCGGTCTCCCTGTGCACGGGGGCTCCTCAAAGGCGGAGGCCAATGGTAACTGGCAGAATGAGGGACCACCGGGCCTGCACGCCAAGAGGGGAGAGTGGAGTGTCATCCCAGTCCGCACCCCCAGAGCAGGTATGTGCCCATTAGCGAGCAATTGGGTCTTGGCACAGAGCTTTGCATGCTGGAGACTGTTAAAATATTCATGTACTTGACCGTGTCTCTTCTGATTAGATGTAATAAATGCAGCTTTGAACGGCCATATGTTTGTTTTGACGTAATGGTTTTAACCTTTCTAGTGCGTGTAGCTCTCCAGTTCTCTGCCAGATTAGAAGTTTAGCTGGTATTTGGAGATGAGATGCGATGTGATTATTATTAGAGACTCCTTGGGATTGAAAGAATAGGCAGTATTAGCTTTTTAGTTTGGGACCTACTGCTCTCATTCCCTCTTTCCCTCCTCTTCACTCCCCTCTCTGCCTTCCCTTCTCCTCCCTTTTTCCTCTTTTCTCACTTCCTGTCTCCCTTTCTTGAGTAAGTTGAGTAATCTCTCTCAGCCTCAGTTTCCTCATCTGTAAAATAGAAATAATAGCAACACCAATAGGAATTTTTATAAGAAATACAAAAGATATCATGTTTGAGGCCTTAGCACAGTGCTTGGCACATACTAAGAGTTCAGTAAGTGATGGCTGTTACCGGGTTATGTAATCTTTCTGAACCTCAGTTTCTCCATTTGAAAATGGGCTCATGCCATTTATTACACAACATAGTTGTGATGTCTGAGAGAGATACTTCGGTGTTATTTTTATTATGAGCTCAGTGAATGACTTGTGTGTTACCAGGGTAGGATCCCTACCATAACAAACTACCCCCAATTTGGCTGATGGTATAAGTTTATTTCTCCCGGAGACCATCCTTGATGGTCAGGAAGCTCCGCCCTGAGCAGTCAGTCAGGGACCCTCACTCCTTCCCCCTGAGGCTCCACCCTCTGCAGGGGCCACAGGGTCCTCTTCCTTTAGCCCAGGGGCCATTTGGATATTTACACCATCATTCGCTTAATATAATTCACTTAATATAAATTTATGTTGCTGTGAAAGAAGCTTCTAGATTTATTGACTTTCTTGTCCTGTCTGTGGTTGCCTTGGTGGGCCAGGCCAAATGATTTCGAGGGCCTTTTATGTGGCCGGTGGGCCGGGAGAGATGGTGGCGAACGGATCTCATGTGTGAATTTTTTTTGTTTGTTTTTTTGTTAATCCTTATCCCAATATATTTTTCCATTGATTTTTAGAGAGAGTGGAAGGGATGGGGAGAGACACACAGAGAGAAACATCGATATGAAAGACACACATCAATTGGTTGTCTCCCACACATGCCCCGACCAGGGCCAGGGATTGGGCCCGCAAACGAGGTATCCTGGACTGGAATTGAACCCAGGATCCTTCAGTCCTGGGGCCAAAGCTCTCTCCACTGAGCCAAACCGGCTAGGGCTCGTGTGCGAGATTTTTATGGGCCGCCCCTGACAGTGGGCACTTCTGTTCTGGCTCCACTGGCCCCTCACACAAACCTGGCCACAAGGGAAGCTGGGAGACGGCCTGTCTGTGCTCCTGGGACAGCACAGAGGATGCCCCTCAGCCGCTGTGGTCTTCAGAGACACAAAGTGAGGTCCCAGCTGCTTCTGGGGCTCTCAAGATTACAGTGAGGGGGTCTGACTTGATGTCCTAACAGATTCAAGGGCAGGGGCGGTCGGAAGAAGCAGAAAGGAGAGGCGCGGCTGGAAGCAAGGGAGCCCTGGGTCTCTCCTCTGGCTCTGGGTCCCAGATGTTGGAGCCGCAAAGTGGCCCATACCTCCGCCCTTGGCCCCTTTCTCCTTGCCGGGGGGGGGGGGGGTGATTAGTGATCTCCACCATGTTTTTCTGCTTCCATCAAAAATGTCACCAAGGCACACGCTCTGCAGGATGCCACTTCAGTCCTAAGTGGGCATTTTTGCTGGATGGGTCTATTTTTTAAATGACAGCATCTGTTTGCTTGTACACATTGATTTCTAATTCTTCCCTTGGCAATTGGAGCAGGGGATTGGGGAAGGGTAGCCAGCTGTTTGGATGGGGAGCGGGCGGGAGGCAGTGATCTGATCTGTGAAGGAGTACCAAGCCCTAGCCAGAAGCCGTAAAAACGGAACAGCTGCCCCCGAATACAGAACACCGGGAAGGGACTTGTAAATCCCACTGCCAGCCCTGGAGAGACCACGCCACACTAGGGGAGCCAACACGGGGAGCGGGAGGAGAAGGAGGAGTAGCTGAAGGGAATGGACCTCAGCAAGCTGGACCCTCTGATGTGTCCCCATTTCACTCGGGGTGAAACATGAAGTCCTTCCCGGGTGCACAGCCCGCGCCGATGACCGGGCCCTGTATCCTCTGCCCTCTCCGCTCTGCTCTCCGCCTGCGTCCCTGAGTCTGCCATCCGCCTCCGTGTGCTGGTGCTCCCCTCGGGGTTGCTGGCCCCGGCTTCTGTTGGGAGCCCTCCTCCCAGCTGCTGTCTGTGGGGCTCACTCTTCTTTCAAATCTGCGTCCAGTGACACTTCTCCAAGCCCCCAGATAACGTCGCAGCTCTAGCACGCCCCCCCCCCCCTTGTTTCAGGTTGTAACACAACCTTTCTCACACAACATGCACTGAAACTTTATTTCTGCTGCTCCACAGACGCTTCCCGATGACCGGGACCTCGTCTTACTGGCACAGAGCGAGGGCTCAGTAAATGCTGCTGGCTCACGGGAAGGGTTTTTTATTTGGGGAACATGTTGCCCGCGTGTGTTACAGAAAGCCCCGTTCCCTGGGGACACCAGCCCTATATTCTTGATCTCTGTAGCTTCCCAGGATAGCCTGCACACAGTAGGTGTTCACTAAATACTTGTTGAACAAAAAGATGACAGAATGACCCAAGATGACACCCAACACGCTCGAGGCAAAAACAAGCTGGCATGCAGAGTCCTGCTTTTATTCTTGGACCAACACCAGTACCTGTGACCAGGCTCCGGAGCCTCCATCCGTACCCTGGCCTGAGCCATCCTAGCCAGGCTACAATGGCTCCTAACTGCTCTGGCTGCTGTGTTTACATTCCCGGACAGTGTGTTATCCACACAGCCGCCAGGGGGCGCTATAAAATCAGATCATGCTGTTCTCACCCTCCACAAGGGGCTTACACCAACACCCACACTCCTGGTTCCATGTGCATGGCTGGTCCACCCTCCCTCACTGCGCTGGGCCCTCTGGCCTCGCTTTCTCGGAACGTCCCTCAGAGCCTGTGCACTTGCCTGGAGGGCCTGCTCCCGGTTAGTTTCCAGCTGGCACCTTACCCTCGGAGAGGCTTCCCTGCCCTCACCATACCCCAGAGAGGACTGGCCGGATCCCAGTAAATCCCAGTGCCCTCAGTCTGCTCTGCTCCATCTCCCATCCGCTTCTGTGCACAAGGCAGCATTATATTTCATACACAGCCATGGCAGACTCAGTCAGTGATGGAGCGTCTATGGGGAGGTTGAGGTGTGCAGCAGGCTGTGCAAGCAGGCTGTGTCCACCCTGCACTGTGGCTCCCGTGAATGGTGTGCCTACCATGCACCATAGCCCCCTGGACAGTGCAAGCACACTCTGGACTTCTCACAACCACAGAATCACCTAAAACCCATTTCTCAGGATGTGTTCCCTGATGAAGCGGTGGGTGACTTTATGTTTTCTGTTGTTCCTCCTTCCTCCAGCCCCCCTCCCCACTTCCTTCTCATCAAAGCGGGCAGCTTTGCCTCAGAGGAGGGATATGGCAGAAGGCGAGGGAAACATGGAATCTTCTTCTCGTAGAACTCAGAGGCTGTGGGGATTGAGGTGCCGTGGAGTGTCCTGAGGCAAGCGCACCTTCCCTGGCAGTTTTCAGGAGGAGTGTTCCCTGTGGGATGGGCACATGTGCCCAGGAGGGATCAGCCATAACCAAGGGCATCGTCCATGGGAGTCACAGTGCACACTGTCCACGGGAGCCACAGTGCAGGGTGGGCACACTGTCCACGGGAGCCACAGTGCAGGGTGGGCACACTGTCCACGGGAGCCACAGTGCACAGTGCGCACACTGTCCATGGGAGCCACAGTGCAGGTGGGCACACTGTCCACAGGAGACACAGTACAGGGTGGGCACACCGTCCATGGGAGCCACAGTGCAAGGTGGACACACTGTTCACGGGAGCTAAAGTGCAGGGTGGGCACACCGTCCACAGGAGCCACAGTGCAGGGTAGACATACCATCCATGGGAGCCACAGTGCAGGGTGGGCACACCGTCCACGGGAGCCACAGTGCAAGGTGGACACACTGTCCACAGGAGCTAAAGTGCAGGGTAGACACACCGTCCGCGGGAACCACAGTGCAGGGTGGGCACACCGTCCATTGGAGCCACAGTGAAGGGTGGGCACACAGTCCATGGGAGCCACAGTGTAGGATGGGCACACTGTCCACGGGAACCACAGTGCAGAGTGGGCACACCATCCACGGAAGCCACAGTGCAGGGTGGACACATCGTCCACGGGAGCCACAGTGCAGGGTGGACACATCGTCCACGGGGAGCTCGCAGTTAAACGTGGCTGTCGCTGGAATGTCTGTGTTTGTTCCCTAGGCCCTGCAGCCACAGGCAGAGCCTATAGGACGGTGGCCACACTAACGGAAGATAGAGACTCTCTGATTTATTTTAGACCAAACCCTTGGATGCTTGTAAGACCAACGGAGAAGAGAAGACCCCAGAAATGGAATGAAACTGATCTGTTATGCAGACTTACTAATGGGTCTGACTTGACTTAGAAATGGGAAGAAATGGGACGCACCAGTATCGTAAGCCCAGGGATTCCTACTCTGGCCCCAGGAAGAATGACAGTCACTTGCTTGCACTGTTGATATGCTTCCTTTCTTAATTTAATTTTTTGAATAGATAGTTCACTGTATTACATGGTTCAGAAATCAAAGCAATATAAAAGAAAAAACAATATAAAAAGATATTTACAAAGAAGCATCAGTCCTTTTCTTGTCCATTGTGTGCTCTCTCCCATTAGGGGGCCACGCTTATCACGTTTGTGTGTCTTCTTCCAGGAGTTCTTTATGCAGGTACAGCAATGCGTGTGCGTGTGTGTGTGTGTGTGTGTGTGTGTGTGTGTGCCTGTGTGTGTGTGTGTGTGTATAGATGGGACGTGGGCTTTGTCGGAGGAGGGCAAAGGGACGCACTGCACACCTTCAGTGTCTGACATGGGAAATAAATGGAAAGGGTGTCCAAGCTGGGTGGTAAAAAGGAGAAAAAAAATGATTGCAGTATGGAGGGTGGGCTACAGATTTGGTGGGAAGAGACTGCACACACAAGCACACTCACACACACAAACATGCACACACACACACAGAGGCTTGTGTGTGCACACACCTGCCCCAGGTGACCAATTTCTTTAGCCGGTGCTGCAGCGGGGGGCTGGCCCAGAGCAGGAGCACCTGTAGTGTGCCATGCCTTCCCTCTGTCCCCCCACAGCGACCAGTTCCCGCTTCCATACAGCTGCCAGCCTTTGAGAGGCAACTGGATAGCTCCTGCTGTGACACAGACCTGTGTCTGGACCGACATCTAGGAAGAAGTGACCCTCAACACCTGGACACTCCGTCAAAGGGCACTTTCCACCTGGCATTGGCAGGATGGAGCCAGCATCTTCCCCCCCGGGGCGGAAAGCAGAGCCAGGGTGCAGGCCTCCCCTGCCAGGACACAGGGCCCACTCTCTGCAGTATTGACACTTACTACGCCCCAGCAACGGCCCTGCCTTTGCAGGTTCCACTCTAAAGATGGCATGATCCAGGTGGCAGGTGGGGTTCAGGCCCCAGCTGGCTCTGAAGCAGGCATTTTTATAACATGTCAGGTGGGTCCCCAGGTAAGTTGCTTTTCAGGGGTAGAGGAGGGAAAAAGATTCTTTCTCCCTCTACCTGTATTGGAGAGTGGGAATTTTTGAGCACTCCTGAGGCCGTGGACTATGCCCCAGATAGAGTTGCCAGTGCTGACACCAGGCCAGGCCTTGAGATAGGGTCTAATGGCCCCTTCCCAGCACGTAGGCCTTTTTTCATAGAACACTATCAGCTTTCTGAACAGCAGGATGACCCTGTGAACAACATGATCGTCAATGGCATGATCCTGACATAGCTTAGGAAAAACTTTTGTCTTGGGTTGCTTGCTCTGCAAAAACAGGATGTGGTTAATGTGCTTAAAAGTGGTCTTGCCCAAAGGGTCGCTGCTGCTCTCCAGACTCTGCGGGGAGAATGGCAGAGCAGTCGCCTAGTCACCCAGTTAGCTAATAAAGACTTCCTAAATTTTAATTTGGTCTGGGCTCCAGTGGTCGTTCACTCACCTTCGCTCCACAACACCCATTGGCTAGGGTCATGTGAATAGATGGACAAGAGACAGATTAACAGGAGAAAAGCAAGAGAAAATGTTTTTTACTGTGCATCAACCATACACAGGAATACCCGTGCTGAGTAACTCAAAGGAGTGGTTAGAACTTGGGCTTACATAGCAGTTTAACAAAAGAGCAATGCATTGTTCGGGAGGTTAATCTTCAATGATTAGAGGGGGGAGCGGGTAGGGGAGACACCTTTACAAATTTATGTCCAGCCTTTGGACAAGTGGGGGGAGGTCAGAGAGCTTTCCTTGTACCTGGCTTTTCCTCAACTGCCTTGAGCTCAAAACGAATCCTACACCAAAGTGGCGTGCTTCTGAGTGGCACATCCTGCTAACCCCTCAGAGGCACAGGGCTTCAGGAACTGAATTTGCCAACTGTACACAAGCAAGTGCAAAGGGTCGCCAGCCCTTCGGCAGCTGACACCTGCCAGGCAGGGCAGGGCTGCAGGCAATGGGAGAATGGGTTGCGAGGGAGGCCTGCCTCGGGCATCACTTGATTATCATTCTGCATCAGGGCACAGGGGCCTTTGTGGGAGCCTGCAGTGGGATCTGCATGTACACGTCCTCCGTGTGGTACCCCCTCCCACGCTGACCCTGTGGCTGTGCAGTGGAGCCTTGGGAGTGAGCTCGGGGCTTTGCCCATGCCAGGGCAATTATGTGGCTAATCGCCCCAGTGTGCCTGTTAGCGGACATAATCAGGGAGTGAATTAGCTTCTGCTTTTCTGGCTGTATTTTAAAGGCATTTTCTAAATGCTTATTTTTTTTGGAGTCTATGCGCTCTTTAGAAATTAAATTTAGACTGTGATTTTATTACCCTTTTTATTTAATTTATCCTAACGGTTGCATTCAAGCTGTGAACCAGCTGTTGACTTTGAAAAAACATTGTTCAATTTGAAGGGAGCGTTTAAAAACTTAATGTAATGGCTGTAAGTAATCACTACAGCAATCACACACCCGGAACTGTGGGCCTCACAGGGGCATGGCGGGGACTTGGGCAAGAGGCAGGCAGGCTGATTTGGGGGAGGGGGACACGGGGTGGCAGGGACAGCAAGACCCCACAAGCATGTTCCTCCTTGGGGCTGCATGGGCCGCAGGCCATGGGGAGGAGGATTTGTCAGAGCCCAGCTTCAGGGGAGCACAGGACCAAACCAGCCCCGAGCTTCTGCTGCTCCTGTCCTGGCTGCTGGCGGCTTCCTCAGCCCCTGCTCCTCCCCGAGTCCCCCTTGGCCCCTCCACCCCCCGTGTTCAGGACCTGGACCTGGACATAACCTTTGTCAGCCCCTTTCCACCTTTGTACCCAGGCACCTCCTCATGTATGCAGCCGCTGTGTTCGGCTACAACCCAGCGGGCCCGAAGCCGTCCCGTTGGGTGTGCAGGGCCCTCTGCAATGTGCTTCTCTCATTAGCACGTGAAGCTACTTCTCCGTGTGTACTCGGGAGAAATGTGTGCTCTGCAGTTTTGGAGACATGTCATAAAAATGCCTATTAAGTCTGCCTCATCTATTGTGCCATGCAAGGCCATTATTTCCTTATTTTCGGTCTGGATCACCTGTTTCTTGATATAAGTGGCTAATAAAATCCCCCGCTATTCTTGCATTGTGTGAATTTCTCCCGTATGTCCATTAACAATTGCTTTAGGTGCCCCACGCTGGGTGCATATATATCTACAATCATTACATCCCCTTCTCAGATTGACCCCTTTATAATTTGTAATGTCCTTCTTTGTCATTTAAAAAAAAACTCATTTTGGCCGAAACTGGATAGAGCATCAGTCTGCGGACTGAAAGGTCCCAGATTCGATTCCGGTCAAGGGCATGTACATTGGGTGTGGGCTCATCCCCAGTGGGGGGTGTGCAGGAGGCAGCTGATAGATGTTTCTCTCTCATTGATGTTTCTAACTCTATCCCTCTCCCTTCTTCTCTGTAAAAAAATCAATAAAATATATTAAAAAAAACCCCACATTTTGTTTTCAAGTCTATTTTGTCTGATATGAATATTGCTACCCCAGCTTTCTTTCTGTTTCTATTTGCATAGAATATTTTTTCCACCCTTCACTTCCAGTCTGTGTGTCTCCTGATCTGAAGGGAGTCTCTTGCAGGCACCATATAGATGCTTGTCTGGGAAACCAGCTCTCCTCAGTTCTGAGGGGTAACCTGCAGGGTAGGCTCCTTCCTGACAGCTCCGTACAGATGTACTGCCGCCCGCTCTGGCCCGTAGAGGTGAGGGCAGGCACTTCCTGCTCCTGGGCGATGAGTGGGCACTTCTGGCGCCTGGGGCTCCAACCTGCGGGCTGGGGCGGCTTCCTGCAGGTGGAGCAGGGGGCGTGGCGGTGCCATGTGGTTCCTGCCTCTTACTCAGAGGCAGGGGCTCCAGGTGATGTGACCATGGGCAGGCGGCCGGGATCCTGCAGACCCACCAGAGCCCCGCCAGCCCCGTCTGGTGGAGGGGAAGGCACTGTGCCATCAGCGCCTCTGGTCTGAGGGCTCCTGTGGCCTCCGAGCCTCTCTGTTTGGTCTCTTTCTCTTGTTTATTGTTGGAAGCTGCTCACTCAGTGCTTGTCTGTCTCGCAGGAGTGATTGCTGCCAAGACCGGTTTGGCTCAATGGATAGAGTGTCGACTTGGGGACTGAAAGGTCCCGGGTTCGATTCCGGTCAAGGGCATGTACATTGGTTGCAGGCACATCCCTGGTAGGGGATGTGCAGGAGGCAGCTGATTGATGACTCTCTGTCATCGATGTTTCTAACTCTCTATCTCTCTCCCTTCCTCTCTGTACAAAATCAATAAAATATATTAAAAAAAAAAAAAAAAAAAAAGGAGTGACTGCTGTCTACAGACGTGTGTATCTGATTTTGCTTCTGGGAAGGCCGAGGCCAGCGTCCTCCCTCACCAATACTGTCCTGGGCCTCCTGCAGGGCCACCTTGATGATGGAGCCAAGTGTCTGTGAGGGACGGAGACCTGAAGCTGAGTCACTGCCAAACCTCGATGGACATGTAACGTGAGCAAGAGGTACTCCTCTGCTCTCCGCTGCTCCCCTCCCTGGCCCTATGGGGCTGTTTGTCACACAGCACTACCTAGGCTGGGCTGACTGGTACATGTGAGCAAAAGAACTTGGTCCTCTGGGCTGTAGTTTCCCCACAATACCACCTCCTGTGTGCTTCGGAGAGAACCAGGCATGATCTGTTTGCTACCTCTGGCCTCCAGGTGGCATTCAGTGACAGCAATTCTTTTTGCTGAGAGCAGCCTCTTCATTGGGACTTATTTACACTGTGAGTGCACATGCCTAGAGCCACGTCCTACACTAAGGTGACCAGACGTCCCGCTTTTGGCAGGACAGTCCCAGTTTTTAACAATTTGTCCCGCATCCCACGGCGTTTTAAAAAAAAGTCCCGATTTTTGCCAAAAATGCCATGGGACGCGGGACAAATTGTTAAAAATCGGGACTGTCCCGCCAAAAGCGGTCACCTTATCCTACACGCGTATACGGGTGGGATGAGGGCACAGCTCGCTGCCTTTCCAGACCTTTCTCCCTTCCCTCCGCTCCTCCCCTCGTCTTTCCCAGCGGCAAAGGGCAGCTCTCCCTGGGCTGGGAGCGTTGCTGCCCGGAGCTGCGGCTGCAGCTGCTACATCCCAGGTCCTCAGCGGAGTAAAAAATGCTCCCTCCCCACAAGCAGTGGCAGAGGAGGCCATGAGGGTTAGTGTCCTGAGAAACAGCCGGAGACACTGGCAGCAGAAGAAACACCAACTTCAACATAGAGCCAACCCGATGGACAAATTACCGCAAAGCTGGGCGGGCCTGGCACAGGCGCCTGCTGCTGGGGCTGGAGGGGGGAAGGGCGCTGGGCCGGTAATGCCAGGGTGCTGCCAGGCTGAGGACTCTCGTTCTAACCGTTCAGGGTGCAAGCACCTGGCCCTTGCATTGCACTGAGCTGTTCCACAGGGAAGGCGTGGGCGTCTCCGAGGTGGTTGTGAGGTTTAAACGTGGTGCGTTATTTAATGGCTTATTAGAGGCCCATCAGAAGGACAGCCATTCGGTACACGGTGAGCATCCTAAGCTGAGTGAAGTTATGGGACAGATTTACACACACAGTTATGACACGTTCTCCAATAAATCTCCCGTGAAGGAAGCACGAAGGAGGAAGTCCCCACGGAGGGGCGGGAGGAGGCGGGACGACCATCAGGACTCTCTCCAGAAGGGACACGCCCCAAATGGTCCCAGCTTCACGGAGGGGTGGGGAGAGGGAGTGGGGAGTGGGGGCTGAGGGAGGCGGGAGAATTGCCTTTTACTCCACACAGCCTGAGGCTGCCTCAGCTGGCCCCGCATCTGCCTCTGACGCGCACCTTTCAGCAGAAAGACAGATCCGAGCGATGGGGTGCCCCCAGGTTTGGGACTCTCCCCATCGCCATGGCATTGACTGGTCAACGCAGCACTGAGTTTGTGAGATCCCAGGTCACCTGACAGTTGTTAATGAGGTCCTGGGCCCCGGCTCCGGCAGGGGACCCCACAGCCTACGGGCTGACTCCCCTGGAGCCCTCATCTGGATCCCTGCCATGCTGTCACTCCCAGGGCTGTCTGAACGCAGAGCGGGGAAGGGGTCTGGCCCCTGCCAGCAGGTGTCAGTGGCATCTGGGTGGGTGGGACCTACTACAGAGGGCGTGTCTCTAGGGTGTGGATCTTGCAGGGCCTTCCCTGGGGCACACACAGCCTGGGGGGGGGGGGGCAGGTGTGTGTGCTGGGGTGGGCGCTGCTGGACTTGGGAGGGCGGACTGGACTCAGGGCTGAGGGAGAATGGTCCTTGGTGAAGACTTTTGCTCTGGGGTGGCCCCGGGGACCTGCATGTGCTCATGGGTGTGAGACCCTCATGGCCCACCCAATGCCCGCCATCAGCAGGGGGCGCTCTGGAGGCCTGAGGGACAGAAGTGGGCAAACCATTTGGGTCCTGAAGCTGCTCCGCTGGCTGCTCCCGCTGCCTTCACTCTTTTCTGTGTCACAGACTGTGGGCCCCAGGTCCGTGGCCCAGGAGAAGCCGGTGAGAATCCCGAGGGGCACCCAGACAGCCGGGAAGGAGCCGGTGGAACGCCTTGCTCTTTCTGGGAGCCAGTGGCCAGGCTGGACTGGTTTCTGCCTTCCGCCTCCTTCAGCTCCGTGATTTCAGGGCCCTCCCGTGTGGGAATCATTCCCAAGTGGGGAAACCGGCGGCCGGACACATCTCCCGCCACAGAAGCACGACGGGGCAGCGCTCGGGGCCATCCACGCGGCAGAGGGAGCCGGTAGTCACTTTGCCAAAGCGGCTGCCAGGAGACAAGAGGAGTGGCTTCCGCACAAGCCCGTCCTCCCGCAGAGCGAGCGGAGGGCTCCGTGCCACCCGGCGGGAGCCCCTCATTTGCATGCATCAGGAGCACTTTTTGTGAATTTAATTAATCACAGTTTACATAATAATAACCTTGAAATATTTTATGGGTAAATAATGGGTTTCCCTGCTGTGAGGGAACCCTTGGTTCTGCATTCACTTATAATTTGTTTCCCATTGAGCAATTAGAAAGGAGGGGACACCTACAGCTGGGATGGAGAGCGGAGTGATGTTCATTTCATGCACCTTCCCCAGCAGGTCTCCTGGTCCTCTTGGTTATACATGATTATAATCTATACTAATACAAGGGTAATATGCTAATTAGATAGACCGGATGTCTCCCCGACATCATTCCAGACATGTCTGCCCAGGTGAAGCTGGCCCGGGTCCCAGGTGCCTGTGGCTGGCCAGAGGGAGGGAAGCCCAGGTCCCAGGTGTGGGGGCTGATGCAGTTAGGGGTGATCAGGCAGGCAGGTGCGTGGTTAGGGGTGATCAGGAAGGCAGGCAGGTGGGTAGTTAGGAGCCAGTGGTCCCGGATTGTGGGAGGGCTGCTTGACTGCTGGTTTAGGCCTGATCCCACAGCGACATCTCCCGAGGGGTCCTGTATTGCAAAAGGGTGTAGGCCAGATTGAAGGACCTCCCCCCACCCCCATGCACCGGGCCTTTAGTTCTACATTAACTACCACCACCACTACCACCATTACCATTATCACTACTTAGACCAGTGTTTATCACCATTTCACTACCACCACTGCCACCACCTCCATTCTCACCATCTCTACCACATCACCATCACCATCACCACCACCAACATCGCCACCGCCACCATCACTACCGTTATCACTACTTAGACCAGCTTTGTACCACCACCTGTCACCACCATTTCCATCATCTCCATCCTCACCATTTCTACCAACCCCATCCCACCCCCTCATCACTGCAGCCTTCAACCCCATTGTCACTACCACCATCATGACAGCCACAAACACACCGTCTCTACCTTCACTACCTTCCTGTACCTTGGGATGCTACTCCCTCCGTCCCCGGACCCTCCTTCCCCCTTCCCCTCTCCCTGCGTCCTCACCCTGGCACATCTAGTCAATCTCCAAATCCGATGGACTCTGCCTTCTGTCTCTTCAGGTTACGTCTGCGTCTTCCCTTATACTTTTCCCTCTTAGCGTCTCATGGTTTCTCAGAGGAGCTTCTACAAACCGGTCTCTTCATTCCTGTGCAATGCAGCACCGGGCTATCTTCCTCATAGGCGAACCTGACTTCGGTGATGAGAGCTCTTTCTCATCGCCTCATTCTCACCACTGATACTGCACCTTGAGTGCCATGGAAACGGTTTTTATGGAAAACATTCCATGGGCCCCATATTAAAAGCTTAATAATAAAAACTTAAACATTTTTTATTTTAATGCTACTTAATTACTTACAAACAAGACTCGGTATCAGCTCATTCTGCATCTCTGTATCAATGCGTTTAAGTTGCCATCATGGTTAGATGCACTGTTTTTCCTGTGGCACCAGGAGAGGGAAATACTGTCACACTGTCTATTGTAATTATAAGAAGCTATAGATTTTAAGATGCATCCCAATTTCAGAGTCAAAATGTGACAAAAATTCTGTTTTAGAATCAATAACAAAAGAAATTCATAAACAACTGTGTGATTAAAAATTAGAAACTAAATACAAATGAAAGTAATAAAAATTAATACTATGTACTTAATGCGAGAGAAGATGTTGTTTTACTGAAACTGAAGTGCCACTGGCTAACAATGAATGCTGTGCTGGCACTGGAGATTTTGGGTTTGACGGCCCCTTATGTGGGTCATGTGGAGACTCAACTCTCCCACCCTTTCTCAGAAAACCTTTGCTTGCCAAAGCAGGCCATTAATTGGGAATCTGACTCAGGCAGATTCCCAATCCGAGGACTAAAACTCCGTAGCGACAGTGATTCGTTCAAGGATCACTTATGACCCGATGGGCCCACAAAAGGCCTACCTGTCAGAATGGGGGAAGAGCACCGCCTTCCTGCTGGGCGTGCTGAGCTGGCCGGTGTCAGCTGGGATTCTGCCTCGGTCACCGGCTGGAGGAAGCCTGACTGCGAATGATGTAAACTCTGCTGGGAGCAGGATCAAGAGACAGACATGGAGAGATTCTTGAAAGTTTTGGGCACCTGGATCGAACTGTGCCTGAAGCTAACCCTACTGATGGTCTTGCACGAGCCAGGACCTACCCATTTTCCAATGAAGTCGGTTTGAGTTGGGTTCAGTTTTGCCACTTGTCATCATATGGCACATTAATGCACCCCCTGAGAAGCAGTATAAGAGGGTTCTCACTAGAGAAAGACACTAAACAAAGACAGACGGGCGAACAGGAAGACTGGTGATCTCACCTCTTCACAGGGAGGGCCAGCCCACCCGCCTTGCGGGATGCTGTTCTCGAGCCTGAAGCAGCCTGGATGGAGCCAGCACCAGGCGGGCTGCAAATCCTACACAACGCCCGGGGAGGACAGCGCTGCTCCCAACTGATGTTTTCGCTTCCTTTCTTGCCTCCTGCCTTTTCACTGTTGATTAAGGCTGTGTTCAATGTTGTAATTATTTTTCTAATCGGTAACACGTCTGTCCGGGGCCCGTGGCTCCCTTTGAGGCGGGCTGGGAGGCTGCCACTGAAATATTGCCCAGAATAAATAAAAGGCAAATTAGACATTGGTAAATAACTGTAAATTGCATCGACTTCTTGGGGAATTACGTCTTGCGTGTGCGTCTGGGACAAATGAGTTCGCTGTGAGTAATAGGTCTGGAGTGAGCGCCCGGGGAGGAAGGAGAGAAGGTTCGGTCTTTCCAGACTGGGGCGCCGGGCGGCGGGTGCTTCTCAGGGATGGCATGGGCAGTGGGGGAGCGTGGGCACCCTCAGAAACCTGGCACGTACCTGCTGTGTTGGCCAGCGAGGGGCTCCCTGGAAGGAAGGTCCGGGAAGTGGGTCTGTGGGTGACGAGGGTGCTGACATACCAGGTCCCTGCGGCGTCCCGGGTGCTGAGCAAACGTGGAGACGCTGAGGCACCAGCTTTGGCGACAGGGACCCGGCACCCATACGGGTGCTGTCACTACCACCGCTGACCAGCGGGTTCATGCATGACATTGGGGCTTCCATCTGTTAGGGAGGGACTTCAAGGTGGGGAGGGAGGCACGTCTTAGCAGCTGGGCCTTTGGCCCCACCTGGACTTCATCCCCGCCCCGTCCTGTCGCCTCCCGCTGTGGCCACGCTCAGGGTCCTCACTGTCAGGGGGTCGGAACCAGTTAGCTTCTCCCCACCAACACCTCTAAGGACTCAATGTGGTCGTGCTGCCTGCTTAGCAGAACTTTGCTCCCAGGAGAGCGATGACTAGCATTTCATCTTGTTACCTGCGCCGTCTTCGTCACCGGGTGTCAAAACGGAGGTTTCAGTTAGACAGCGAGATAGGACAGGCGTGCAGCTTCAGAGCGAGGCGCCAGGTCCCTGACTTCTGTGGACTGTCACGTGCAGTGGTTGGAATCAGGGGCCGCAGCTCCCCATCCCCCGGACCGAGGTTGGAAATGGAAAAGGTCCGAGGAGGAGAGGGGCCCAGGACTGTGAGGGAGCTGTCCTGAGAGCTGGCTCCCCTCTCTGCTTCAGGGAGTAAAGGGCCTGCTCTCCATCCAGACGGGGTGTGCAGTGCAGCCGAAAGACGAGGGGCGCATCGGTCCGGACAGGACAGGTTCTGCTCAGTACCAAGCGCTTCAGGCCAATTAAAGGGTGACCTGCCTGTGAGATCCGGGTTTGCTCTGCCCCAACCTGGACCTGCGCAGCCCGTGGCCGGTGAGGCCGTGACAGGAGCAGGATGGCTCCTCGCCACTCTCCTTACTTGGTAGGTCCAGAGCCCCTACTCCCATCACTCATTCCAATGCCATCTTCACGACTGGCACCATCTTTTTTTTTTTTTTTTTTTTAAATATATTTTATTGATTTTTTACAGAGAGGAAGGGAGAGAGACAGCGAGCCAGAATGTTGATGAGAGAGAAACATCGACCAGGTACCTCCTGCACACCCCCTACTGGGGATGTGCCTGCAACCAATGTACATGCCCCTGACCGGAATCGAACCCGGGACCCTTCAGTCCGCAGACTGACACTCTATCCACTGAGCCAAACCGGTTTCGGCTGGCACCATCTCTTGTTGCCACCTGCACGTCTCTTTATTTATTATCAGTCAGGATAGGCTGGGTGATGCTGCGATAACAAACAACCCCAAATCTCAGCGCCTCAGGAAAGGGGACCTTTCTTGTCTGGGCTGCGTGGCCATCACGGGCTGGCGGTGCCCCTGCTGCCTGCCCTCCGAGACCCCGGCCGAAGGGCAGAGAAAATGCAAACTTGGCGAGCTAGGTGTCTGCTCTGAACGCCCCTGCTCCCACTTTGCTGGCCACACTGGCTAGTGCCCACCGTGGAACCAGGCTTGGTGTCCACGGCAGAAAGACATCCTGCCCCAGCAAAGATGGCCAACAACAATGCCCACCACACTCCTTAGGAACAACACGGGCGTAGCTTGTACTTCTGTAAATTTGAGGAGATGGAAAGCCTGCCTCTATCTGCCATGGGCAGCAGGTGGCCAGGAAAATACATGCTTGATATTAAAGCGCAGCGCTGTTGGTTCCCATGGGACTTAAAATCATCGTACGTCCCGCCAGCGGTGACACATTGGGAAACTGAGGCTGGGCACATCAGGACTCGGAGGGCACACGGGTCAGAGTCACGGCTTTAGAGACAGGCAGACCTAGTGAGAGGCTAGCTCCCGTCCCTTCGTTCCTGTGGGACCTTGGGAAGTCTCTTAACGCTCAGAGCTGGTTCCTCTTGTATAAAATAGTAACGAGAGCGACCTCCCAGGGTCTTGTGATGTTTGGAAGAGGCCATGTTAGACGGGGCCCTTAATGAGAGCGAGGTATGTCCCGGCAGTGCAGCTCTATGGTTAGAGCGTCAGCCTGCTGCACGAAGGGCCATGGGCTCCACTCCAATGGAGGGCCCGGACCTGGGTGGCAGCTGTGATTCCTGGCCCAGCTCGGGGTGGGAGTGGCAGGAAACCGATTGGCGTGTCTCTCTCACATCGATGTTTCTATCTCCCCTGCCCTCCTTCCTTTCCACTCTCTCTAAAAATCAGTGGAAGGAAATATCCTCTGGTGAGGATTAAAGAAGAGGAAGGACTGAGGCACCTCAGCACAGGGACTTGCTGAAGCTTTCTCTGTGCTTGTCACTGAGCGGAGCAGCGCACAAAAGCTGTCACTTGATCCTCAGAACAGCCCGGGAGGTGGGCCCTGCTTCTGTTTGCACAGGAGGCGGGCGCTGGAGCGGAGGGAGGGAGTGGCTGGCCCGGGCCACACAGCGAGGAGGGCAGGCCGTCTGCAGGCTCCTGGCCACCCTGCATCCGCCCTCTCCGCCTCCGTATTGAAAGCTGCCCCGGCCCAGTCCAAGCCTCTCCATTTTCTGAGCTGGAAATGGAGGACCCATGACGGCGATGACTTGTCAGGTCTCCTGGTCCTCTAGTGTCTGTGCCCAGCGGGGTCTCTTCCCTGGCGCCCTGAAGGACCAGGTCAGGACCATGGGAGGAAGGCCAGGCCTCCTTCCTAGCCAAGTGATGGGGGGCTGCCGAGCAGCTGCTATTGACGTGGAGCGGAGAGACACACAGGGACCGGGAGCTCCTGGAGCCTCACAGGAGCTTCAGGAGGTGGCTGGGTGCCTGGCGGAGGAGGGGGGGCTGAACAGGGGGTCTGCCATTGCAGACATCACATGCTGCATGCGAGGTTTGGCAGCGCCATCCCCAAGCTGCACCCCCAGGACAAACGGCTGCTACACTTTCCACCCTGTGTATGTCACTTCACTCAAGATTCAAATCTCCAGAGAGAATTCTATGAAATGATTTTAGGTCCCACGCTTTCCTCTGAGCCTGTCACTGTGCCCAAGGGGAAGGAGCACTCTGGTTGGCCAGGCTGGGGTCATGTGCTTGTCTCTGGACCAGGAAGGCCAGCCCCCTGGAGTCCCAGGGCCCAGGGCCCAGAGGTGGGGGGCGTGAGGTGTGCTCCCTCAAGGCCCAAAAGGAGCCGCCTGCAGCTTGCAGCGGAATGGCGGGCACGGGCTGGTCTCCAGAGCTCCCAGCAGACGCTGTGTGGGAGCGGCAGTGGCCCTGCCGGCCTTCCCAGAGGTGCCCACCCCTGAGCTCCTCTCACCTCTCTCTCTTCACTTCTCTCTCTCGCGGGCCCATTTCTCTAGCTGGTGGCTGCCAGCCAGCTGCTCAGCAGAGTAACCCAGGCCCTGGCCGAACCCTGGTGCCCCTGCTGCCCTCGGACCCGCCACAGCAGGCGCTTCTGGATGGGGTCTAGACATCAGCATTTCTTTTCTTTCTTTTTTCTTCCTTTTTTTATTTTTATTTTTATTCAATACCTTTTAGTATATTTAGAGTTGTGTGTCCAACACCACCATCATTTTTTTCCGGGTCGATTGAGATGTCATTGACACACAGCACTGCGCAGGTGACCTGACCGCCATACATTGTGCAGTGATCACACGGTAAGTGAACATCCGTCATCTCACATAGACTGAAAAAAAAAAAAGGAGAATGCTTGCCACCATCGACGTAAAGCCTCCTCAGTCCCCCAGGAGGACGTCATTCACCGTGGGCTGTCCCTCCCCACCCTGAGCCGGGACAGCCTTTCCAGGTTTGCCTGCTCTGGATGTTGATTAAAACGGAATCACGCAATGCCTGGTCCTTTGGGCCGGCTTCTTCTCCTGAGCATACTGCTTCCAGGTTCGTTCATACTAGGGGGCGCATCAGTACCTCCCTTCTTGTTACTGCTCAGTAACACACCACTCTGTAAGTGTGCCAGGCTTGGTTAATCCACATACCAGCTAAGGGACAGCTGGGCTGTCTCCACGTTTTGGCTGTTAGGAATGATGCTCTATAGACACTCCTGTGCTAGGTGTGGTTTGGTTTCCATTTCTCTTGAGTATATACGCCTAGGAGCGGAGTCACTGGGTCATGGAGGTCCCAGTGGGTGCTCAGTGATTGCTCACGGCGGCTGTGGTTTGCATTCCCCCTGTTGAGCATCATTTCCTGTGCTTATTGGCCATTTGTGTATCTTTGGGAAAATGTCCATTGAAATTCGTTGCCTGTTTTAAAACTGGGTTATTTGTGTTGTTATTGAGTTCTAACAGTCCTATGTGTTCTAGATACAAGTCAGATATATAATTTGCAATTTTTTTCTCCCATTCTGTGGGTTGTCTTCACTTTTTTGACAGGGTCCTTTGAAGCAAAAACTTTTACATTTTGATGAAGTTCAGTTCATCTAGCTTTTTTGTTGTTGTTGCTTATGATTTTGGTATCACGTCTAAGATCCAAATTCAAGGTCATCATAAAGAGGTTCTCTTATAGTCCCCCCGCTCCCCCTCCCCCAGGGTTTGATAGCTTTAGCCTTTACCTTTAGGACTTTGATCCATTTTCGGTAACATTTGTGGGCGGTGTGAGGTAGGGGTTCAGCTTCCTTCACTCTTGTGCATGTGGGTATCCAGCTGTCCCAGCATCATGTGTTGAAAAGACTATTCCATCTCCATTGAATGGACCCTTGCTAAAAACCAGTGACCATAAAAATATGGGTTTATTGCTGGACTCTCAATTCTGTCCCACTGATATATATGCCAGCACCATACTGTCTTGACCACTGAGTTTTTATGGTAAGTCTTGAACTTGGGCAGTGTCATACCTCCAACTTTTCCTTCTTTTTCAACATTGTAAGACTGTGTTCTGGGCTCCTTGAATTTCTATATGAGTTTTAGGATAAGCTGATCAATTTCTGAAAAGGAGTCATCTGGGATATGGATAGTGATTGCATTGAAATCTGTAAAAATATTTTCAATTACAGTTGGCATTCAATATGATATTTGTTTTAGGTGTACACATAGTGGTTAGACATTTATATAACTTACAAAGTGATCCCCCCCTCCCCCCCTCGGTAAGTCCAGTACCTCCTGACACCACGTAGTTATCACAATATTACTGACTGTCTTCGCTGTGCTGGACTTGACTTACCTCTTCGTGCATCTGCCAAGATGGCAACTCATTCATTTAGGTCTTTCTTAACTTCCTTTGTCATCTTCAGAGCAGAGATTGCTTTGTCATCTTCAGAGCAGAGGTTGTACACTTCGGTTGTACCAGTTTTTAAAGGCCCTGGTGTCTGATCTGCAGCCACATGTTGGTAATGATTTAAACAGTGAACGCTGCCTGCAGAGCTTTGTCCAGGCCATGCCTCATCGTACTTACTCCTCACAACACCCCCACGGGCCCAAGACCCTGCGGCTTCTTATCAGCGAGGACACTGGGAGCCCCGAACCCCATATAGCAATCAGACCCCCTGTGGGAGCACCTGGGCCGCCACAGGCTAATGCGCTGGTGACAGCCCCTCACCCATCCCGCGGGCACCAGGGACCAAGGGAGCAGACACGGGCCCAAATGCCATCAGCATCCTGGTGCCACTCAGCAGACCGCCCGGCAGTGGCTGGGCCCCTGTCCGCCCATTGCACGGGGACGTGGGCTGCAGACCCAGTCAAAGCCACCTTCGGCCTCAGCGCCCAGCGGGCACCTCGCTCGGAGTGGTGCTCACAGGTGTGTCTTGAGGACATGTGACACTGTCCGCGGCCCACGGCGCCCTGAGGCGGGCGCTGCTGACACGAGCAGGGCCACTGACATGACGGCCACGCCCCGGACCGGACACACGGATCGCAGCGCCCGCACCGGCCCGGGCGCCTGTCAGCTGCTGTGCGGGCGGCGCGGCTTCCGGCCGGGGCTGTCCGTGGTGCAGAGCGGTCATGTGCCTTGTGGACACCGCACACCCGGACGGGCCGGGCTGGGAGGGAGGCGGGGGGAGTGCTCACTCCCTGGACTTAAATACCTTTGGAATTTTGAAGTGTGTTACCTCTTCTAAAGCAAATGTTAATATGTGTCCTGCACGGCTTGACTGGGAGCAGAATTAATGTTCTTCTTTAAATAGACTCCGTGGAAGAGATGACACAGCCGTGGGAAAGGAGCCTTTGCCCAGCCCGAAGGGTAGCGGCCTCGTAGGCCACACGTGGAGACTCAGGCGCGTGGCCGTCCGGGAGGGCACTGCTCTGGCAGCTCAGCGGGAACCCCGTTTCCCTCCGGCTGGGATCCGCCAGGCCCTTCAGGCCCGGCCACGGGAGCCCCTGACGGGCAGGGGAGGACTCCGACACCTGCCGCCTCCTCGTAGTCACACGTGTCGGTCATGGACGGGCTGCCGCTTTCCACTGAGCAGTCGCTGCTGCTAACGCTCTGCCACTGGCACCCAGGCCACCTGTGTGGCGCCTGGGCGCCGGGCTCTGCGGGAGCCGGTGCCCCTGTACCCTCAGGCTCCCGCATCCCAGCGTGTGGGCCCTGTGACCGGCTCTGACCCAGGCTGTGGCCTCTCCCGGCGGGCAGCCTGGAGGCCACGTGTCCCAGAGACCCAGCCGCAGGGCCACCTTCTCGGGGACGAGAGAGAAACTCAGCACCGAGGTGGGGCTGATGTGTGACTCCCCGGCTCGGCTGTGCCCACACTCGGGAAACGCCACCTCCCAGGGGCCCTTCATCAGCACTGGGCCTCCGGAGTCAGCCTCCTTCCCAGCTGGGCCCCTCATTCCCCTTCTCTCCCCCCCCCACACCCTTTCCCTCCTGCTCCTCCCCCTGGCCTCCACCTTCCACTTCCTCTTCATCTCCCCCTCTGACCGCCATCTCCCTGGGCTTGGCTGCAGGCTCAGGTCTGCTGAGCTTCCGGGAGCCTGTGCCCTGGTGAGTGAGGCAGGCGCCCGGAGCAGCCACTGCTTAGCCTCTGACGGCGCCTCCCCACCTGCTCCAGGGCCCGGAGGCTCACCCCCTCTCCCATGGTGCCTCCTGTCTCCGGGCAATGCCACCGCCATGGGGCTGTATTAACTAAACAGCTCGCCCTCTCTTCCATCCACAGTCCTGTGGGGTCGCTGCCTGGCCTGGGAAAGCCTCTCTGAAGGGCCATCTGGAGCCGAGCCCGTGTCCCTGAGGCCACGGCGTGGCTGCGGGAGGGAGGGCAGGAGCAGGGGTGGCCCGAGTGCAGTGACAAGTGGGAGATGGAGGCGGCGGAGGCGAGGCCTGAGAGGCCAAGGACCAGCCGCTGCCGGGCAGGAGCAGAGGGCACGCCCAGGGCCACTGACAGAGATTGGGAGCGGACAGGCCCAGAGATGTGGGGGGTGGAGGGAGGCTAATGGGGACCAGCAGCAGTGGGGGCCCTGTTGCCACCCCTAGTTCTCAGGGGGAGCAGCGGGGAAGCAGGAGGAGTGGTGGCTGTAGGAGGTCGCTGGCCGCTGTCCTCTCTCGGACCCGCCACTGCCACCCACGGCCACACAGAGAGGAAGCTGGGGAGTGACACCCAGTCTCCCCTCGCCTGCTGCTCATGCACCGAGGAGGAGATCCAGAGGCCCCTCGGGCAGCCCTGGGGCAGTGAGGCGGGGCAGGTGGAGTTGGCCTGTGGCACGCGGGGATGTGGGCAGAGCAGCAGCCCCAGCAGAAGTGATTCAGTCTCTGTGCTACGGAAGAAAAGGTGCTACAGAAAACCAAAGAAGAACCAAGCAACGTCCAGAGAAATGGAGTGACACTGTTTATTACACATGCAGGCGCAGAGAAAGATTTAAAATTCTGAGCAACATGGAGGAAGCTGTCCCTTTTCATAGCTTTCCCAGTCCTTTGCCTCCCAAATATGGGATTTTCTGGTCCCCTTTGCAAGTTCTTAAAGAGCCTTGTGAAAGCAACTAAAGGCCTGGCCTGGTGCCAGCACTGATAACTCCGTCTGGGGATGGTTTATGGCCTCTCTAAAATGGGAGTGAACAGGTCTTGCAGGACCAGACAATTAAAGGGGCAGAGACTTGCTGAAACCAGTTTGGCTCAGTGGATAGAGCGTCGGCCTGCGGACTGAAAGGTCCCAGGTTTGATTCCGGTCAAGGGCATGTACCTTGGTTGTGGGCACATTCCCAGTGGGGAGCGTGCAGGAAGCAGCTGATTGATGTCTCTCTCTCATTGATGTTTCTAGCTCTCTATCCCTCTCTCTTCCTCTCTATAAAAAGTCCATAAAATATATATATTTTAAAAAGGAGGCAGTGGCTAGGCTGTAGGCTAATAAGAATGTGCTTAGGTTAATGGCATAGATTCAGATTGCTAAACCCCCAAAATGTCTCATTTTCCCCATCAACTGTCCCCCCAGTTTTACAGAATTGGGGACAAGGAAGGAAGCTAACATTTATAGCTCTGATTTTATTCATTCTTTAACTAAAAAGCCTGTTCCTGAATGCCAGGTTTCTTGCTGGACAGGCACTTGTATTGTCTCATTTAACTCCCCAAACGAACAACCCAGCCAAGGCCGGCGCCTGGTGCTGCAGACCTGAGGAAATGGAGGCTCAGAGAGGGGCAGAAACTTGCTCAAAGTTACACACCCATCCTCCCTCTGCCCCAGGGCACTTCCCACGAGTGCAAGGCCCGCTGGCTGGCTGGCGGCAGGCTGCAGAGAGCGGTGGTTAGAAGCATCTTGGGGAAACCAGGCTTCAGTTCTCAGCTCTCCTTCGATGGAAGTGTGACCTTGATGTGCACGTCTGTAAAATGGGTCAGTAATAGCATCTGTCTGAGGGATGGCGATGAGGCATGTGAATGACTGGGCTGAGCAAGGGCTCAGAGCACTTGAGCATCACTGGATCTCTCTTTTCCCCAAATAGCGTCAAGTTCAGGCGCCGGGGGACAGACGCCTCAGCCATGCCTGGGCCCCCTTACTCCGAAATCAGCAAGTCCCAGATCAGCTCTGCTCCCCTTCCCGAGAAGCTGCTCGGCCCAGGCCCTGGGCGGGCACAGATGGAAGGACAGTCTCTCAGGCCGTGACACTGGTGGGGAACCAGGTGCAGACGGGCCCGCACAGCAGAACGGAGCAGGCGCCGTCAGAGTGACGGATTGTAATGGTGGTCTCCACCTCACCCTCTTTGGCTGCCTTACCTTGTTTCATTTATTGCTCAGCACTGCTTAGTATTCAAAGTTATCTTGTGCCTCATTGGCTGGCTTGCTTGTTGTCTGTCTTCATCACTCATCCCTTTCCATCATGCTCCCCTCACAGCCAGCACGGCGGCCGGCATCTGAAGGCATGCTGAATGCACGAGTGAGTGGATGGGGTGAAAGAAGTTCACGGGTCAGCGCTGCGCCTCCTGCATGGCGGCAGGAGGTAGGGGACAGGTGTGGAGGGTTGGGTGCCTCGGTGGGGGCCTCCCTGACGCCAGGGCCTTGCACACGGCCTGCCGTCAGGGTGCTGGAGGGCCTGCAGCCTTGAGCTCCAAGTACTTCCCCAGGAATTTGTGAGCTCAGCCCCTGGAGGGATATAGGCTGTGGGCAGCAGACTGTGGACAAGTGGCCTTGTCTTGAGGAAGCCTGTGGAGACTGGGGTGTTTATCTGAAGGTGGGGACCTCACAGCACCCACTTTTTGCAGGATGGCGGAGCTCTTAAGCCTGTGAGCTCTGGATGGGCCTTCACGGCTCAAACCCGGGCTGTGCCCTTAACGCTCTGGGCCTCAGCTCTCCCTGTCTGGTGGCATGGCCTGGCTGTCCTGCCTTGGGGACCCACTCCAAGCAGCTCTCCGCCGGGACTTTCCGAGTTCCAGCAGCGGCCGCTGGGCTGCAGCAAAGAGCTTCCCTCAAAGCTGCAAACGTGACTTAAAAAAATATAATAATAATAAAAAGGGGGAAACCTTTCCAGGATTGTTGCCTGCGGCAAACACGGTTTAAATTAACTTAAACCATTTCCTTCTCCCACCTCACCTCGTTATCCCTTTTCACGGAGGAGGGAAGAGAAAATCTTTTCAGGAACAAGCCACGGAGCCGGTTCCTCTCCCCTGCAGCGATGCCAGCCCAGGAGATGCTTAAGTTTGCAGCGCGTGCGGAGCAGGATTCAGGTCCCTGGTGCGGAGGTCGGTTGCTAGGAAACACGCGGGGGCGGGGCGGGGCTCGTGGAGGGGCGGGGCCTGTGGAGAGGCGGGGCGCGCCTTTTCCCCTGGCCGGGCTGCAGTGCTGCATGCTGCCGCTAGAGGGCAGCAAGGGCCTGCGGATGCGTCCACGTTGGGGCAGAGGAGGGAGCGATACTCCAACGGGGCTCCAGGCTGCTGGTGCCCCAAGGCGTGGCCTTCTCCCTCCACCGCCTCCCACATCCTCCCCGCTACCCTCCCGCCCTCTGCTCTGACTGACCCTGGGCCCTAGGACCAGAGCTGTCCAGGGCAGCAGGTCCCCACCTTTCTCTCCCCTTCATCTCTCCCAGTTCACAAACCCACCCATTCTTTCTTCCTTCTTCCCCTCTACCCCACACACTGCTTTTCCTCCATCTCCCTCCCTCCCTTCCTTCCTCCCTCCCTTCTTCCTGGAACTGGGGTGCGGTCAGTGGTTCCCAGGTGGGAAGGGTGCTCTGTGCAACTTTCGCGGTTATGATGCATCACAGCCACGGACTCACTGTGTCACCAACTTGGCAGTGTCAACATTAAAACACTCAAACCGGTAAAGAATTTTTGTGAGTTCATTTGAGCTAATCTGTCGATGACTGCCCGGAAGCAGAATCTCAACAGATAGGGATAATGCTCCGGGGAATGGCGGGTTACATCTATATTTACACATTGCCATCAAAGGAAGGGATGCAGATAGGTTACATGAAATCCATTGGTGATAGACTAGAGAGGCTGCGAGGGGGGGGGCGGGGCGGGGCGGGGAAGGACACCCCAGGGATTGGATAAAAGGTAAAATGATAGACACATGCTTAGGTGGGTACAGGCACAATTACATGATAACAATGAAGGAATTGGTGGTCTCTGTCCTGGAGCCCAGGCTCCCAGTACTTGTGCCCCAAGGGCTCCGGAAAAAGGGAAGTTACAAGTTGCCCAGACATTTCAAGGGTATGTCATCATAGATGCAAAAAGACAGACAGGCTAAGTTAAGGTAAAGGCTGACCTTGTCAGTGAAGATACCGGCCTAGGACATAACTGTCCACTATAACTGTTTTTATTTCAAGTTTAATTCCAGACCATCCTTTGTGGTGACTGTAGGTCTCTGAGTTTGCAAGACCGCCACTCAGGCCTCCTCTGAGCTGTCAGGTCAGCGTATGGCCCCTTTCGCCCACAGCAGGCACAATGGAGTGTGTCCCCACTGTCATCCAGAGAAACAGCACAGCCCTAGCCAGACGGCTCAGTGGATAGAGCATCGGCCTTTGGACTGAAGGGCTTGATCCCTAGTGTAGAGTGTGCAGGAGACAGCTGATCAATGATTCTCTCCCATCATTGATGTTTCCAGCTCTCTCTTCCTCTCTGAAATCAATATAAATATATTAAAGCAAAGCAAAACAAAACAAAACAAAAAACACCCCCTCCCCCCCAGAAACAGCGCATTCACAGCCCTCGTCTGACCAGGAAGGAAGGCGCAGAGTTTAGCACACTGTGTGACTCACCGTGCCCTGCCTGACCGTGGGCGCAGACATTCCGGCTTCTCCCATCTCTCCGGTTCGGAGGCACCTTTCCCAGGCTTCGGGGCGAGGCAGGGCGTAGGACCAGTCCCAGGCCAGGAAGTGGTGCCGCGATGGGTGTCCTTTTGGGCCGGAGCTGGGAACACCCTTCTGTGACGATGCTGTGTCTCCTCCCCATGCACCCAGCGGGTCCGTGGGGTGCAGGGACCAGTGCTGAGCAGCCAGCACCCAGAGGACAGGCCTTGCCAGCCGCCCTGACCTTGAGTAGATTTGCATAAAGACAAGCACTCAGTGTTAAGCCGTTGAGGTTTGGGGATGTTCTGTTACCACAGCAGCTCCCAGCCCACCTTGGTGAACACCCCACAACCAGGAAGTGAGGTGGCAGGGAATCCAAACCACACCTTTCCCACCGAAGACTTACTATTAATTAGAAGCAGAACCCGGGAAGGTGGGAGCTGATAAAACTCATTGAAAGATACTCACTCCCTACTCCCCACGCACATGTCAACGTTTCTGGAATCAGATGGTCTGGTAATGTGGCCACTCCCAGTCCTTGTGGCTGGTGGCCATGTGACACAGTTGTCACTACCCGAAACCTTTTGGCAAGAGTTTAAAAACGTGCCAGCATCAAAACCGGAGAGTGGGTGTCTCCTGGAGAGGAGCCGAGGAGCCCCCAGGGCAGAGGCAGCCCTCCCCCCCCCCCCCCCCCCCGAGGACATGTGCCACCCCCGCTGGGGATGTCCCACGACAGGGCGCTGAGGCCAAAGACGCGCACAGAAGTCAGGTCTGAAGGTGAGATGTGGCAGGACGACCTGACCAATTTACTGGCTGCCAGTTTCCGTGTTACGTCTGCACAATAGTTCTATGGATAGGAGTCTGTTTAAACACGTCTAAGAGAGCCCTTCCAATGCACATAAAATAGAAACTCCCGTGATAATAAAGCAGCGTGTCCTGTTGAATTGGCGGCGTTTTTCTTTCTCAGTGGCCCACAAAGATCCCCCGCAATCAATGGCCTCGCAGGCGAGCTGAAATGTGGGCCCTGTGGCTCTTCAGAGGCCCTGTGCGTGCGAGTGTGTGCACGCATGTGTGAGTGTGTGCATGCATGTGTGAGTGTGTGCATGTGAGTGTGTGAACCTGTGTGCATGTGAGTGTGTGTGAATGTGAGTGCATGTGAGTGTGTGTTGTATGTGTGCGTGTGTGTGTGATTGTGTGTGGATGTGAGTACGCGTGAGTGTGTGTGTATGTGTGTGTGAGTGTGTGTGAGTGTGTGTGTGAGTGTGAGTCCGTGTGAGTGTGCATGTGTGTGTGGGTGGGTGTGTGCATATATGTGTGTGAGTGTGTGTGTGTATGTGTGTGTGAGTGTGTGTGTGAGTCTGAGTGTGAGTGTGTGTGTGAGTGTGTGTTGTGTGTGATTGTGTGTAAATGTGAGTATGCGTGAGTGTGTGTGTATGTGTGTGTGAGTGTGAGTCTGAGTGTGCATGTGTGTGTGTGCATATGTGTGTGCGTGTGTGTGTGTGCATGTGAGTGTGAGTGTGTGTGTGAGTGTGTGTGTGAGTGTGTGTCAGTGAGTGTGTGTGTGGGTGTGTGTCAGTGACTGTGTGTGTGAGTGTGTGTGTGGGTGTGTGTCAGTGACTGTGTGTGTGAGTGTGTGTGTGAGTGTGTGTGTGAGTGTGTGAGTGTGTGTGTGAGTGTGTGTGTGAGTGTGTGAGTGTGAGTGTGTGTCAGTGAGTGTGTGTGTGATTGTGTGTGTGTTGGGGGGAGACCCTGTGCTTCAGGCACACCCTCATGGCCTGGCAGGTTTGGGCTGGCGACCCCGAAGTGCCATTCGTTTCTGAGAGGCTGTCACCAGGTCACACCGCTGCTCTGCCCCGAACAGAGGGTTTCAAGCCGAACCACCACCCACATGGCCCATGACTCCTCCTGAGCGTGTGGTTACGGCGTGCCCAGAGCTCCGACGAGACAGATGGGAGGAGCGTACAGAGCACTCACCGAGTCTAACGATAACAACAAAGAAACACCACATGCAGAACAGGACGTCCCCAGCACTTCGGAAACTCTGAGCTCTTCTCCAGTAACAATGCCCTCCCCGCCCCTTTCCGAAAATCACCGCCCTCCCGAGCAGCAAGCGGACGTTTCACTCCCTCTTCCTGCTGTCCGGGCCCTTGCACGGACCGACTCCAGGTTTCTTCAGTCCGCTGGCGATGGACACAGGGATGGCTCCCAGCTTCCTCAGACACGTCTCCTGGGAGCATTCCTGCCATTCGCGTCCCTGCTATTTGCTCGTGTCTTACTTTGAAGTGTTTGCCGATCTGTTTGGCGTGAATGGAGATTTCCCTTTTCATCCCCGTTTTCCTAATTACAAACGGGGTTGCACGTCTTTTAAAGGTTCACTGGCTGCTTGAGTTGCCTTTTCTGGGAAATGCCTGTTCCTGTTGCTTGCCCATTTTCTTTTCCTGCGGATTTTGTCTTTTCTTTCCAATTCATAGGAATTCTTAATAAAATGTGAATGACTTTGTCCAGTTCTTTGTTGACTGTTTTTGTGTGCTGTAAATATCTTTCTTCCATGGATACATTCTTTTAAAAAATATATATATTTTATTGATTTTTTTACAGAGAGGAAAGGAGAAGGAGAGAGAGTTAAAGACATGGATGAGACAGAAACATCAATTGGCTGCCTCCTGCACACCCCCTACCGGGGATGTGCTTGCAACCAACGTACATTCCCTTGACTGGAATCAAACCCTGGACCCTTGAGTCCACAGGCCAACACTCTATCTACCGAGCCAAACTGGTTATGGCTATGGATATATTCTTGAAGAAATTCAAACAATATGGCATCAACTGAAGTTTCATTTGCAATGCGCCCAAATCCACTCTTCCCCTGGCTCCCAGAGGCAGCAGCTACGGTCAGCTCAGTGTGTTTTCCTTCAACTGTTTTCCTGTGTTTGCACACATAGGTGCTCGCGTGTACACACACACACACACACACACACACACACACACACACTGTATTTCTATAGGAATGCTAACACATTGTTTTCTTCTCTTTGTTCCCACACAAATGGGATCCCACTGCCCTTGTTATTTTTCAACACGCTCACTCCACTATGCTGGGTCTTCCCTCTGGCCACTCCTCTAGATCCCACCTTCTCCTTGTCTGCCCCATGCATTCCACACCGTGGCCGTGCGATTCTGACTAAGGTGCTCCTGTGTCTGTAGACCCTTAGTGGTTTCCAGCTGTTCCCTGTTACAAAGGACGCTTGCAGCGACCATCCCTCTTTCTCCCTCGGTCTCTGACTGCCCCCTCACCCTCCCAGGACCAGGCTTGTAAGATGGCTCCTGCCATTCAGAGCTGACCAAGATCCCGTTGGCTCCCTTGCTTATTCCAGTCGCTGGAATCTCCGAGTATTTGTCTCCAACCACCTTGTTATGGACCATGCTGTGCCTCCAGAAGCCAATGGGCTGTGGTTGGAGGCAGGGTCTCCGAGTAGGTAATAAAGTTAAATGACGGCACACGGGTGGAGCCCTCATCCAGTAGGGCTGGTGTTTGATCGGAAGAGGAAGGAGCCAGGACTTTCTCTCCACCACGTGCCTCGGAAGAAAGACCACGTGAGGGTGCAGCCAGAGGGGACTACCTGCAAGCCAGGAAGAGAGCGCTCACCAGACACCAAATTCTCCAGCACCCTTACCTTGGACTTTTAGCTTCCAGGCTGTGAGGAAGTGCATGTCTGTGGCTAAGCCCTTTGGTCTGTGGTGTTCTGTTCTGGCAGCTGCAGCTGACCTAAGACTGATTCTTCCCCTGGGGGAAACCGAGGCAGCGCCCCAGCTCCGTGCCCTAGCTCTTTGGCATCTTGGTTCACGAGGAGGTTCTTTCTCAGGGATGCAGGCCTGGGCCGAGCCCCAGAAACTTCCACCCTGGGGGCCTGGGGCCTGGGGAACGCCTTTCCCACACGCCTCATGGGCCACAGACACAGCATGAATCACGCCCACAGCACGGGCCATGGACACACCAGCTGGCAGTTCAGTTGGGCTGTGGGCAATTGTTTCTGGGAGTCGGACTGAGTGGCAGTCTCACTGCCAAGAGAACAATGACATGTGCAGCCCAGGCGCTCCATCCGGCAGGCTGCTGTGGTGACCATCAGAACAGACCTACCGGCCCGCTGCCTGCAGGGGGGCCATGTTTGCTTTCTGGAAGAAGTGCTGCTTTTGGTCATGTTCACATCAGAGGACCCGCGACACTCACATGCTCCCCTCGGCGCCCTCTGCAGGGAGCTGCATGGCCCGTCACTCTCGGAAGAGCAGAGAGGGACACTTGCTGTGCCTGGACCCTGCCAACAGCAGTCACGGCTCAGCATGCCCACAGCAATGGCTAGCTCAGCCCCGGAAACATCACCTGCATAACCTCAGCCCTCAGGCACACCCTCCTGTGAGCCATCCCCCCCCCCCCCCCGCCCCCACATCCGGTTAAACCCGGGTTCCGTCGGCTCTCCTCTCTGTGTCCCATGCAGCACATGGCAGGGCAGCCCCTGCTCCTGCCGGCACCCCGTGTTCTTAGTGCACCATGGGGCTTGGCTTCGCTTTCGCCAGAGCTGTGCTGGGCGACATGGGCACCACGCTCACCTATGATTATTTAAGTCAAAGTGCATTAAAATTAAATAAAATTGAAAGTTCAGTTCTGCAGGGGCACCAGGCACACTTCCAGTGCTGTGTGGCCACGTGGGCGAGGGGCTGCCGGACAGCAGCACAGACTCAGGCACCGTCTCCCAGGCGCCTGAGCCCCCACCCGGCGAAGGCCCTGACTGCGAGCACATCCTGCCCAGACGTGCAGGTGCTGACACCCAGGCTTCCTCCCGCCCCTGGAGACGGGCTGTCTGGGCTCCTGGCCTCCGGGGCCATTCTGTCCCCGGTGGACCCTCCTCGGCCCTGCAGGTGTCCCAGCGGAACCTGCAGTGCCCAGGTGAGCCCTCCTGGGCGCACTCTGACTGGCCCAGCCCTCGTTTCCCGCTCACTGCCACCCCTCTTCCCTGCCCCCCTCAGTGTTGCCGGGGTCACCTCCCCAAGAACCACCTGCACCTGAGGCCTCGTCTCAGGTTCTATTTCCGGGAGTCCAACATGGACACCTTTGGATGTAAATTCCCTCGCCTTCCTCTTCTGCCCCGTCAGATCCCGGTTTCTCTCCCCGGGTGCCAGGGACCGGCTCCTAACCCGGCCCCCTGCCTCTTCTACCTGCCAAGGGCTTCCACACGGAGGCTGAGGACAGCCCCTCGGCAGCAACACCAACAGCCTCACAGCCCCGCGGCCACCCCCAAAGGCAATGCTGACGTCCCAACCCCCGTCCTTCAGAACACGCTGCCTCTGCGGACCGGTCCTCACAGAGATGGCTGAGCTAAACGGCACCAGTGAAGGTGGGTCCGGCAATGTGCCTGGTGTCCCTGTGAGAGGAGACGAAGGACACAGACAGCACGGGAGACGGCCACGTGAGGACACGAGAGGATGGCAGCTGCAAGCCCAGGAGGGTCCTGAGGAAAGGAGCCCTGCGGACACCGTGACCTTGGACTTCCAGCCTCCACGTGTCTGGCTCTGGGACAGCGAGAGGCGCTTTGTTACCGTCTGTCCGGTGGAAATCTGGTTCTCCACGTGGTTATAGGGAACTGTTAGCATCCGAGGGGTGAACTTCTAACTCCCCTCTGAGGAGGCTGGGCCTCTTCACCTGGTGAGCGTGGGCTCCAGGCTCCCCACTGTGCTTTGGTGGTGAGGGATGCGGGGAGGGGGGGTGTAGGTGGGGCAGAGCCTGGCACTGCGGAGGGCTTGTCTGCACTTCCCCTGCCTCATCAGGCTGTCCTCTGTCCCCGGTCGGGCTCTGTGTCTGTGCCTGGTGGCTTTTCCGGCTGCTGCTTCTTCGGCTCCCAGTCCGGCTCTCTGAGGCAGGGAGGACACCGGGAGACTCATGGGCATGTTGTGCCCCGGGCCCTGCTGCCCGCTCCCCTGTCCGCCGGTCAGACCTCAGGGCTGCCCTGTGACGCGGGCTTCCTGGTGGCGTTGAAGCAGAAAGAACGGAGAGCACGCGCCTCCCGTCCCAGAGCCGACGGACAGGTCACATCTCAGCGCAGGACCGAAACGTCCAGCTAACGCAGACCGCCCGGGACGAACAAAGCCCACCAGTCTGAGGTAAAGCAGGGTCAGTGTTAGTGCCTTCTGCTCCGGGATGGCTGCCCCAGCACGGCACTAGCCCTGTATTCACCTCAATGCTTTCATTTGGCTCACTACAGATGTCTGTCAATTTCGATTTTTAGAAATATCACATACAAATGTTTATCTTGGTTTCTGGGGTTTTTGTAAGGATCCCAAATAGTACACTGAGCCGGTGCCTCCCTGCCCAGTCTGTCCTGGCCCTGGTTCCAGCGGCCTGGCCCCGGTGGGGCTGAGGTGAGGCCAGCTGCGTCCAGCTGCCCAGCACTGCTCAGCAGGCCCAGGCTGGCCCCAGTTGCCCACAGCCTACAGCCCGCAGCCCCCAGCCCCCAGCCCGCAGCCCCCAGCACGCAGCCCCCAGCACGCAGTCCGCAGCACGCCAGTGCAGGGCTGGCCCCTCTGGCTACGTGGGACTTGGCAAGTCCTCAGAGGCTGCCCAACTATCTTGTGACAACATTGCTGAAATTGCGTAAGTAGAACAGAAACACATATTCAGTGAATCAATGACCCGGTACGTGGGTCCTCTGGCAAATTGGTCTTCTATGCTTTTGTGAGTGTCCCTGGGAGGACGCTGTTGCCAAATGTCTGAGGTCACCTCCAGGGACGCCTGCCTGCCCACAGCACCCCCTGAGCCATCACTCCGCTGGCACCCGGACGCTTCCAGGGTCCAGTGGGTGGTGAAGGGAAGGAAGGCATCAGGTGGCTGTGATGGGAAAGCAGGGGTGGCTGAGGTGGAGCTGGGCCAGGGAAGGCCCCTGAGCCAGTGGTGACTGAGCTGAGCCGAGGAGGTGAGAAAAGGAGTGAGGAGGCAAGGAGAGGAGCTGGTCCAGCAGGGGCTGGAGCTGCCTGCAGTCTGCTCGCCCTCCTGAGCTGTGTGTCCTTGGCTGCCAGGGCCTTGGGCCTCCTGTTTTGTCTGTGGGGCGAGGTGACAATATTGACCCCCAAGTGCTGCTGATATGAGGAGAAGGGATGAGACTGCTATGGACCTACTTGGATTCCTGAACATTCCTATGTCAGAGCTCTAACCCCAATGAGACTGGATTGGGAGACAGGGCTGTGGGGAGGGAATTAAAGTTAAGTGAGGTCATAAGGGTGAGGCTCTTAATCCAGTGGGATTGGTGACCCTATAAGAAGAGGCAGAGTCCTGACTGGTTGCTCAGTGGTTAGAGTGTTGGCCCTTAAGGCTCCTGGGTTGGATTCCGGTCAAGGGCACGTATTTCAGTTGCAGGCTCCATCCCCAGCCCTGGTTGAGACACATGTGGGAGGCAACCAATTGATGTTTATCTCTCTGTCTCTCCCTCTCCCTTCCACTCTTTAAAAATCCATGGGGAAAAATATCCTTGGGTGAGGATTAACCAACCCCCCCCCAAAAAAAAAACACAAACCTATATATATAAAAAGCCAGCAACTGGAATGCTGTAACGACCAGAATGATCAGTTGCTGTGATACCCCCTGTCACCAGTGAACTGGTTCAATCTGAGGGTGGGGCCAGCCGGCCAACCTCCTGTAGCTCCTCACCCCGACTGGCCCCGCCCCTGATTGCTCCCTCTACCTCAATAGGGGGCAGGGCCAGCCCACCAATCTCCTGTAGCCCCTCCCCCTATCTGGCCCAGCCTCTGATGGGCCCCTACCACTTCAATTGGTCCACAGCCCCTCCCCCCAGTCAGCTCCGCCCTCAATTGTTCCCCGCAAACCAATCTGGGGCTGGCTGGCCGGCCAACCTACTGCTGTCTCCTCCTCCTGACAGGCCTGGCCCTGATCCGCCATGATTGGGGCCTGGCTGGGCCAGCTGGACTCCACCCATGTGCGAATTTGTGCACTGGGCCTCTAGCAATAAAATAAAATAAAAATAAATAAATAAATAAATGAAAATGAAAAAAGAAGAGGAAGAGAAGTCTCTCCACCTCCCCTTCCTCCCCCTGGCCTGCCCCCCCCTCCCCCCGTCCCCATCAAGCCTAGGCCACGTGAGGGCTCAGGGAGAAGGTGGCCCTTTGCACACCAGGCAGAGCTCACCCTGAACCGGACTGTGCTGGCCCTGAGCTCGGATGTCTAGCCTCCACCCTATGAGGAGGTGAATCTCTGCGGCTGGGCCCCAGTCCCTGGACTTGGCTATGGCAGCCTGAGCTAGACCAGGGCCGGCACCCCCTGTTCCTCAGTGCTTAACCCAGGTAATCAGCACCGAGAGGTCCTATAAGCACGAGGTGGCACCCTCCTCCCTGAGAGGGGGACACAGAGGTCAGATGTCCATGCCTGAGGAGATGGGGGAAATGAGTCAGGCTTGGGATGGAGCCGGTGAGGAGCTGTGATGTGGTGGGTGGTGGGGGCTTCTTGGAGGTGACATCTGAGTGATCCGAAGGGGTTGGAATGCAGAAAGCCCTCCAGGATGGGGAGAGCACCCGTGCCCAGGCCCCGAGGCAGGTGCCTGTGAGGCCGTGTGACAGCGCGGGGAGCGTGCAGGCAGGAGCAGGAATGGGCTCAGGAAGGCCTGTGGGAGGTGGGAGCCCACGTGGGATTTGAGCTGAGGAGGGTGGGGAGCGGGGTGACTGTGAGGGGAGAGGACAGCGGGGCTGGGTGGCATGGGAGCAGGAGACCAAGGTCCCTCCAGGTGTTGGTGAGGGAGGCTGGCGGCAGGGGGAGTGGTGAGAAGTGGAGAGAGACCTGGATGTGCTGTGAAGGTAGATCCCATGGGGTTTGCCAACGAGTCACATTTGAGGAGAGACTTGGGGGCAGCCCTTGGGGGCAGCCCTGCCCCTGCCCCTGCAGGCCCTGGTGCCATGGTGCCTCCGAGCTGTTGACATCTGTCCCAAAGCCCCACTGATCAGCACGGGGGGAGCAGGGGCTCCGTTCTCCGGTGTTTGCTTCAAAGGAAACCAGCTCTTTTATAAAAAATGCATCAGGAGCCTGCTCCCTGGGAACCGCGGGGAGACAGGAAGCGCGGAGCATGCGCAGCCAGTGCGTGGCCGCCGGTGAGGATGGAGCCGGCCCGGACCTCACGGGCAGCTTCCCAGGAGCCGGCGAGGGACACAGATGGGCTGTTTTTGTGGAGGAATTAGCGCCGAGTCAAGGACACAAAGCACACGTGCTACGTGTTGGAGGACATTCAGGCACCACAGACGTCGCCCTGCGCCCGCCCGCTGAGACTCCCAGAGAACCCGGTAAACTGCACCAGACAGGGCTGCTCCTGTGCACGCTCTTCCCCTCCGTGTGCCTCACCTGTGCCGTGAACGGTCCGCTCTCCTCAGTGGCCCATCGTAGGAAAAGCCAGTTAAACAAAAAGATCCAGACATTGAAACACGCAACATGCCGAAGCCGGTGTGACTCAGTGGATAGAGCGTCGGCCTGAGGACTAAAGGGTCCCAGGTTTGATTCCTGCCAAGGCCATGTACCTTGGTTGCAGGCACATCCCCAGTAGGCGGTGTGCAGCTGATCAATGTTTCTAACTATCTCTCTCCCTTCCTCTCTGTAAAAAATCAATAATATCTATCTATCTATCTATCTATCTATCTATCTATCTATCTATCTATCTATCTATTTATCTATCTATCTATCTTTATAAAGAAAAGAAAAAAGAAACATGCAACATGCCAACATATCTCAGAGGAAGGCGGCGGTGGGGTGGGAGACGGACCAATGAACGACATGCATGTTGCACGCCTGTGGACAGACAGACAATGTGTGGGAAGGCGTGAGGCAGGGGTGGGAGCAGGGGCGAGGGGGTCAATGTGGGGAGGGGGCACCTGTAATACTTTAAACAATAAAGATAAATAAATAAAAAATTCTAGTCCATTCGTTAGACTATTGGGGGACATTAGGGTTTCCCAGTGTGGGTTGCCGTGAGCACCTTTGTATGCTCTTCAGTGGCCATAGCGATCGTTTTCTTCGGGCACATACCCAGGAGCGGAATTGCTGGGCTGAGGGGCAGAGGCGTGTTTAGCTTTGGCAGATACACTCACTGCTCAGCAGTTTCCCCAAATGGATGAGCCATTTACCCCACCAGCAGCTGAGAGAGAGCCCATTGCTGCACAGCCTCGCCTCTGTGGTGGGCGTGAAGGGCTCTCAGTGGTGTTGAAGGCCCAGGACGTATACCTGACAGGAAGCTGGGCTAACCATAATTTGGAATTGAGACCCAAGATCAGGCTGATCAGGCTGCTGAACATTTGAAAGGACAGAACACCATGGAGCCAGCTGTGTCCGTCTTCCTCTTAGAAAAGCCAGAGAAGGAATCTGCAGGGGGGGAGGGAGTCTGCAGGGGGAGGGGATCTGCAGGGGGAGGGAGTCTGCAGGGGGGGCGAGAGTCTGCAGGGAGAGGGGGTCTGCAGGGGAGGGAGTCTGCAGGGGGAGGGAGTCTGCAGGGGGGGAGTCTGCAGTGGGGGAGGGAGTCTGCAGAGGGGAGGGAGTCTGAAGGGGGGAGGGAGTCTGCAGGGGGGAGGGAGTCTGCAGAGGGGAGGGAGTCTGCAGGGGGTGGGAATCTGCAGAGGGAGGGAGTCTGCAGGGGGGGCGAGAGTCAGCAGTGAGAGGGGGTCTGCAGGGGAGGGAGTCTGCAGGGGGAGGGAGTCTGAAGCGGGGGAGGGAGTCTGCAGAGCGGTCAGGGCAGCGGAGCATCAGGGCAGCAGATGCAGGCAGGGACAGGTTAAGAGCACCTGGGAGGAAGTGGCGGGGAGAGAAGCAGTGGGGACCTCGGTGGACGAGGCTCCAGGGGCCCAGCCTCACACCTTGTGCTGGGAAGGAGCCTCTGTCTGATAAAGGGACTTCCTTCCTTGTCCCCTGCCCCTCTGCTCCGGCCTTTTGTGGGGACTGGACAAAGCGATGCTGCTCCTCTGGTTCCTGTGCCCAGGTTTTTGGGAAAAAATCGGGACTTTTTAAAAACGCCTCAGGCCACGAGACAAATTATTAAAAATCAGGACTGTCCTGCCAAAAGCCGGATGTCTGGTTACCTTAGCCTTGGGTCACCACGGAGGCCTGGCAGCCCAGAGCAGGTGTGGGCGGGTCTGTTCTGTTTTCGGCCCCTCCCTCCCCCTCCAGCTGGCTTTCACAGAGTGCCAGCCCTGTGCCCACCCGGGCCACCCTGCCAGCGGAGGAGGGACCTGTGAGGACAAGCGCAGTCCGGAGAGACGGGGAGAAGGCTGGGGCGGAGCAGAAGGGGCAAGCTGCCCTGGGCGTCATCAGGGAGGGCTTCCTGGTGGAGGTGACACCTGGACTGAGTCCTGTGGAGCGTTGGGTGGGAAAAGAAGGAAAGGGGAGGGTGTTCCAGGTAGAGAAAGAGTTTATAAAAAGGCCCGAAGCAAGAGAAGGAAAAGCATGTTTGTGGGACTACATGGCGACCTGGGCACGCGTGGGCAGGCGGGTAACTGGCCGGCTGGAGGGCACTGAGGTTGAGTGAAGGCATTTGGGTTTGCACTGAGCCTGAGGCCGGGGAGCCTCTGCTGGCTGGGCAGGGCCTGCTTTGGAAAGGCCTGGCAGCTGGCCGGCATGGGGCCTGCTTTCTGGCGGAAGCCTCAGGCCTGGGTGGGAACCCTCAGGCTGCGGCATCCTCTCAGAATCAGCTGCCCTCGTGTTCCCACAGTCACCCAGCTGCCCACTGCTCCGCTGTCTGTCCTCCCATTGCATTACTGTGTGGTGGGAGCAGGACGGAGCTGGTGTGGTCCCCCCACTTTTCCCGTTGTCAGCTCAGACCCGCCCCTGCCCGCATCGGGGTGGGAAGGCGGCCAGTGCCAGGGAGACCGGGCAGGCTCCGCTGGGGCTCCGGGAGGGGTCTGGCTGCGGGAACGCTTCAGAACAGTGTGCTTTTGGGGAAAATGGAAAATGCTGCTTAAATACCAGGAGATTTCTCCTAAAGCGAAGGGGCAGGCTTAGCGGCAGCTCTGCTACCCATGTCTGTGGTCGGTGGTGGGTCACGGGGGCTGCCTGTGTGAGGATGGCCATGAGGATGGCAGGGACTGGGACGGTCTCACTATGACAGGCTGGCCAGGGCGTGCTCACGTTGGCTGCGGAGTGAGGAGGGTGTGGGCAGAAGCTGGGAGCCTGAGGGTCCAAACCCTGCAGACCATCACTGTGTCTCCCCCCGGGCCCGCCCCCCCCCCCCCCCCCCACCAAAGCACCTCAAAGATCATCTGGCCTCGGAGGCATGCTCCTGGCAATGGGAGGGGCTCAGGGCTGGGCCGTGGCCAGTGGGAGGTGCAGCTCGGGACTGGAGGAGGCTATGAGGAGGAGGAGGGCTGTGACGGGGAGGCTGTGAGGATGGTGGAGTGGAGATCAGGAAGGGGCTGGGATCCTTACTTCTCTATGGAGTCACCATGCCAGCCTGGAACCCTGCCCGGTGTTGCCCCCGGTGGTCGGCGGCTGTCCCTGCCCTGCAGAACCTCCCTGGTTAGGAGGGAGCCCTTCCACCCGGACGCCATGTCCCCCGCACACCGGCTGTGGAGGCAGGAAGGGCCACCCTTGACTGAAGGTGGAACCCGCTGGGAGTGACTATGGCCTCCCCACAGGGTCAGCTTGTGGCCGGTCAGTCTCCAACCCCACCCCCTCTCACCCTCTTCCTGCATCCCTTTTCCTTGGAACTCCCACTAGGACCCCCGTCTCAGGCTCTGCCTCCAGCGACCCCACCCTGGACCCTACTCGCTGCTGCTGCCCACGGTGAGCCTCAGAGCAGAGTCCTGCCCACCCACAGCTCCTGGCTCAGGAGAACCCGGCACCAGATGCCATCCATTCTGCCCCTGGTCTGGGAGGGGGCAGAGGAGGGGCCGGGCACCGCCCCTGTGGGAAATGACCCCCTATCAGGCCAGGGGACGAGGCTGGCCGGAGGGCTCAGGAGGAGCGGCCCCGGGTGCCCAGATGCCCCCAGCCTGGGAGGCGCTGTGAACCCTGCCCCTTCCGCCCGCACGCCCAGGCCGGTTTGAAGTCTGCTGGACGGACAGCATTTGTAAGCAGCGCTCTGCCCGGCTCAGTTAATAATTTAGGAGCCAGGGCCTGCAGCCAACCCATCATTCCAGCCCCGCTGCACCCCGATCTCCGAGCCAGTGGGCAGGAAAGAAAAAATCACCGCGCCCGCCTGAAAAATGGCCCCACTCCAGTCCTGTGCAGCCTGTGCTGGGTGGGAGCGCGCGGTGTCTGGGCGAACGTGGGGAGGGGAGGCCCGTGGGCTCAGCTCACACACCGCCTCATGTTTGATGCTGGATCCTGGGCCACACTGGTGTGAACGTGGGAGGACCCAGCTGTCCTCCTCTGATTCAGCCTCTCCTTCTCCCCTCCCTCCTTGCTCGCTCATTCATTCGTTCGGCAATCACTGATGCCGCTGACCTGGAAGTGGGCAGCAGCGAGGATACACAGGGGGGGGGGAGGTCAGCACCCCCTCCCCCCGTTAAGGGAGGCAGACAGCACAGAGGGGCCTGCGGATGGCTGCAGCTGCTGCCTGGGTCAGAGGGGCCCTGAGTGGCCACAGCAGATGGGAGGAAAGAGAGGCTAACAGTTAAGACCACGGAGTCTGGGGTTAGGCTGCCTGGATTCAAATCCCAGCCCTGCCAACAACTTACAAAGAGTTAGCTGCCCCATGCCTCAGTTTCCCCATCTGTGAAGCGGAGTTACTAACGGAGGCATGCAAACCACCTTCTGTTGTTAACGTAATGAACAGGGGGTTAGTTCAAGTTCAAACATCCGGACCCGGTGACAGCACTGACCACTGTAAAGTTACTTTCAGGAAATTACTTGGTCATGTCTTTCTTTTTAAAAATATATTTTTTGAGTTTTTACAGAGAGGAAGAGGGAGGGATAGAGTCAGAAACATTGATGAGAGTGAAACATCGATCCCCTACTGGGGATGTGCCCGCAACCAATGTACATGCCCTTGACCGGAATCGAATCTGGGACTTCAGTCCAAAGGCCGACGCTCCACCACTGAGCCAACCGGTCAGGGCTTGGCCGTTTCCTATGAGGTTCAGCACTCGGCCCACCGACATCCCTCTCCTGGGTGTTTCCCTCGGCAACATGATCACACGCTCACAAAGCCCTGTGGGCAGTCGTTGGGAGTGGGGTGGGCGTTCAGAGACAGAGGGACGAGGGGCTTGGGCGAGTCCAGGCGAGGTGGCTGGAGGGGCGATGCTGGCAGCCGGAGAAGCCATGGCCGCAGAGAGCCGGGAACACGGGCAGCGCGGTGGACGGCCGGTGTCTCCAGCAGAGCGAACATAGCCGGGCTCAGGGGTGCATGCCGTGTGACTCCCGCATGTAATATTCTGGAAAACCGGGGTATAGGGGGGTGGCAGAAAACCGGTCAGTGATTGAGGAGGTGGAGGAGGGGCTGACCACGGGGCACGAGGGGATTTGGGGCTGATGAAACGATTGGCTCTGGGTGTGTGTGTGGGCACACAACCGTGTGTTCTGTCAAAGATTATAAAGCTGTGCACAGAAAGGGTGAGTCATAATCCTGCAGGTACATCATACTCCATGCATATCATACGACAGGTACAGCATACTACAGGCACATCATACTACAGGCACAGCATATTACAGGCACACCATGCTGCGTGTGAATCAGGCCAGGCGAAGGCCCCGATGTGAACTGGGGTCTGCGATGGCATGCGGCGGTCAGGAGAGGGCAGCGGCGGGCGGGGAGGGGAAGTGTTGAGGCCGGTTGGTCGGTCTGTCTGAATGCCGTGGCCCGTGGCAGGTTCCAGTGGTTTGAGCAGCCCGGTGAATGCCACAGGTTTCTGTTCAGAGGCTGCTGTGGTCCGTGGAGAAGCAGAAGCCGCAGGATGTACGGGCCGGGCCCTGCCTCAGCGAAGTTTCCCTGCGCCCACCCCCACTTTTTTTTTTTTTTAAAAGGGTTTTGAATTTATGACCAATATTTAAAACCAGAGCCTTTTCATGGGATTCTGGACCGCTGGCTTCTCTTTGGACGGGACACACACTGTCCAGCCTGCCTAAGCCCACCCCTGCCTGGCCCTCCGGGTGTCAGGCGTGAAAGTGGGTCCCAGGAGCTCAGGGCCCACCCATGCCCAGTCTGAGCCGTGCCCGGCCTGGGCATCCACATGTGTGGGTGTCCCGGTGACCTGAATGTGCAGGCCAGGGGCGGTCGGCAGTGGGGTGGAGACCAGCGGGGTGGAGACCAGTGGGGTGTCGGCTGAGGCGGGGGCTGGGCGGACTGCAGTGGGACACGGGGACTGGGCTCAGACACCTGGGGCGGAGGACACCACCTGCTGCGAGGGGACGAGGAGCAGGCAGGCGGGGAGGGCGGCCCTGCTCCGAGGGCCGTGTGTGCGGCGTCCAGCGCTGCTGTGACCCTGCGTTCTCTCAGCCTGGGGGGCAGGGCCTGTCCTGAGGGGAGGCTTCCCCAGGGCCGTGGCAGACGGGACTCTCAGAGGGGCTTCTCTCCTCTGCCGGCCTGTGGGCGCTCAGGACCCGCTGAGCGACTGCCTGGGGGAAGTCGGGGGAAGAGCCGTCTCCAGGTCCAGCCCCGGTCCTTCCTGGGCTGAGGGGAGCGAGGCAGGGCCCACGTGCCCATGTTACGATGAGCGAGGACAGGAAGCAAACGCTCAGGGCCCTAGACTCTGGTACGTGGCTCTCCCACCTCTGTACGGAAGGGGTTAGCGCTCCCATGTTGCAGACGAGGGAACTGAGGCTTGGGAAGCTTCAGGGTTTCGCCCAGCTTTCAGCGGCAGAGTTGGTGGCTGAGCCCCACCGTATTCGGGGCGCTGGCTTTCTCACCCGCCCCATCGCCGTCCCCTCGGCTGGGCGCACGCACAGACTCACACCTACAACCTCTCCCGGCACCTTTATTGTCTGGGTGTCTCTCAGCTGCCTGCAGGGCCTGGCGGGGTCCTCAGGACTGTTGTGGCCTCCTCGCTCCGGACCCCACTCCCCAGGCCGGTGTGGTGGTTCTCTGAAGGGGGGGCGGGACCCCCACTTCCCCTTAGCAGCGTGCTCGCTGGGCCGGTCTCTGTCACCTTTAAGCACGTGTCGAGGCGTTGTCCTGCCACAGCAGCCCTGCCGGACTCAGGGGGAGCTCAGATGCCGCTGAGAGCAGCGCCCACATCGGTGGCAGCAGCCTTGGGCGATACCCGGCAGGCTCCCTGGCACAGTCTCAGAGCGCTGCGGTGGGTGCTGCGGTGGGTGCTGCGGTGGGTGCTGCGGTGGGTGCTGCGGTGGGTGCTGCGGTGGGTGCTGCGGTGGATGCTCAGGCCATGCTCCTTGCATCACGTGTGCGGCTGGTGTTTGCTCCTTCCGAGCGGCCGCCGGGGCCATCGCTCAGGATGGGGTAGTCCCGGCTGCAGGGGGTCTTAGCAGAGTTGGCACTTGACACGGATAACGCCTGTCCCAGGTGACGCCTCGGCCCTTGGTGGATCCTGTTAGGGCCGGCCTGTCACTCACTGTGTTCGAGGGCTGAGGTTATTGCCACGGGGGTGGGGTGGGGGGTCCGGACACAGGGACTCCCCAAGGCCCTCCTGCTGCTCTGCAGAGGGGGAGCATTCCTCCTGGTCCTGGCGCTCTGGGAAGGTCTTTCCTCCTGGCGCTGGCAGAGCCCCTTGGGGCGGTCACATCTGTGTTGTTGGGGGACTTTCTCGCAGAGGCACGTGCCCCTGTGCGGGCTGCTTCTCCTCGGCGGCCGGGTCCCCGCCGCTGGCCTTGGCCTTGGCGCCGTCCCCGCCGCTGTCCCCGGCCTTGCCCTCCGGGGGGCCGGGGGGGCCCTGTGGCCCGCCCTGCGCGGGGCTGTCCACGTGGACGCTCTGGCAGCTGCTGGTGTGGCTGGTGGGCAGGCTGCTCAGGGAGCCGCCCAGCGTGAGCCCGCTCACCTGGTAGGTCAGGAAGCTGCTGCCAGGGCTGAGGAAGCCCAGGCTGGTGAGGCTGCTGGCCCGGCTGTCGGGGGCGCTGCCCGGCAGGCTGGGCTCACGTTTCCCCTCCAGGCTGCCGGGCGCCGTGGGCGGGGCTGGCCGCCCGGCTCTTCAGCTGTTTGGGGTGGTAGGCGGCGCACAGCCGGCTGGTCTGGGTGCCCACCGCTTGGGTTCCGAGCCTTCTGTTCCACTTGGCGATCCGGGCGCCGCCCACCAGGCTGGCCTCGCTGTTCTCCTCGTCGCCCGCGTAGCCGCTGCTCAGCTGGCTGAGGCGGCCGCCCTTCTCCAGGCTGCCGCGCCGCACGCTCCACACGCTGCTCGCTCTGCTCTCGCTGCTCCCGCTGCTCCAGGCGGGCCCCAGGGCACTGCCGGCGACTCTCAGCGGCTCCTGAGAGGCTCCCGTGTCATGGCGTGGCCGCGGGGTTGGCTGGCGCTCTAAGCAGGGTGACTGGAGGCTTACATCTTGGTCCTGGGCATTACAGCTACAGGAGTCCCCTTTCCTGTCCTGGGGGAGAGTGGGGGGCAGCTGAGCTGGTTTATCCAGCGGGAGGGAGCCCTGGGAGGCCCCTGGATGTTGGGTGTGCCTGTCCAGGGAGGGGAGGCGCAATGTGTCAGGCTCCCTTTCCAAGCAGAGCGCTCTGGTTGGCTGGCCTGGTTCCCACGGTGACGGGCTTTGTGAGGTGTGGGAGTGGGCTGAGGCCACAATGCCCTCCTGGCACTGGTCACAGGGTGGCCGGGCTGGATGGGGCTGAGGTGCCCAGGCAGAGCAGTGAGGGTCCTTTCTGAGGGCCATGGCCTCTGTTTGGCTACGTCGAGGCTGGACGGGCATCCCGGCTGAGGATGCGGCTCCCGAGGACCTCGCTTCGCCGTCGCAGCCTCCCGCTCCTGGCCGCGGCGCTGTGAGAACGGAGAGAATGAGGTCACAGCCGGAGGTCAGCCTAACCCTGTCAGAGCGGCATGGCGGCCTGGTCCCTGTCACACCTCCCCCTCCTCACCTGGGCGCCCAGTCACGCCGGCCGCTTCCTCCTCCCGGTTCCTCCCTGCGCGGGGCCCTGGCCTGCTGTTCCATCGCCTGGAACGCCTTCCGCAGCCCCTGGCCTTCAGGCGGCAGCTCAAGTCCCCCAGCCCCCTGGGGAGGGCCCTTCTCCTATTCTTTACGTCACTCCCTTTGCCAGGGGCCTGTGGTGCTACCGACGATCTGCAGTTATTTTTATGGATTGGTTACTTACTGCCAGTTTCCTTCGCTAGAAAGTCAACTCTGTAAAGGAGGGCGAGGGGGTTCTGACTTCCCATTCTCCGCTCTGCCGGGTGCCCAGCCTGGTGCCCCGTGCAGAGCCTGGCACACAGCGGGTGCTTGCTTTCGGGGTGGGTGAACGAGCTGCCTGGGCAGGGTCGCAACCACCTCGGGATCTTCAACACATGCGGGCTTTCTCCGCCAGAGGCTCCCTCTGGCTGCCCCTCGGAGTCCCCAGGGGCCTGGGTCCAGGTGCTGGGGTGAGGCTCTGGCATCAGAGTTATAAGGAGCTCCGCAGTGATTGCCCTGGGCCCCAGTGCCCAGACGCTGGGCTGCGGGAAAGGCCGCTCCGTGCTCTGCAGGCCATTCTCTGAGCACGCTGAGGAGGGGTCATAGGGAGGGCACCCCACCGGGCACCTGCAGACACTCAGTAGGTGCTCATTGACGGACTGACTGAAGGAAGAAGGGCATTGATCCCTAAGGTCTTTAAGGACTTGGGGAATTAGTTGACATGGTATGCCAAATCTTCAATGCGGGACACACATGCTTTCCCCTCCCCTGGGGAACAGTCACAGCTTCCGTCAAACTCTCAGGTGCTCATGGTCCCCAAACCACCAAGAAGCAGAAGATCCAGCGCACCTCTTGCCCCAGGGTTGGGAGATGGTGCCCTGGCGCTTGGCCGGACTGTGACCCCTCTGGGGGGCAGCTGGTGCTGCGTGGGGCCCGGGGCGGGGAGAAGCAGGCGCTCCTGGGAGAGCCAGCCGCTCGGCCTGCCGCTCTCCAGCAGGTGTCTGCTCAAGTGTCTCAGACTGCAGCCTCAGTTTCCCCATTTGTAAAGGGAGGCAACTCTATCAGTGTGCCTCCCTGCCCGGGCTTTGGGGTGCAGGGGGGAGGGGGGGCCAGGATTTTTGAAGAAGAAAACACTGCAGGGGCCGTTAATTGTCCGTGGAGCCTGCCAGGGGGCTCCCTGGTGCTTTTCCGTTAGCACCCAATTAGCAGGAGCCCCGGGACCCTGAGAAGCCGGGAGGCCAGAGGCCTTTTCATCAGGTTATTCCTCGGGGCTCGCAGGGAGGAGGGATTATTGGCAGGAAACGAGGATATAAAACTTGAGCACCTCAAGGAGGCACTTGGAAGCTGGCCAGCAGGCCGGCTCATTTGTAATGGCCCAGGACCGCAGTTCATCTGTTTAATTCAAACGAGGTGACATAATATCTTTCATTCGGACTGATTACCGGCGCCGCGGTGCTCCGGCTCCCAGCATCCTCCGGGAGGACATTCTGTCGTTACTGCCCATTTTCTCTCTCCGGCCAAATTGAAAGCCTGTGGGAAGGGCTGCAGCCCCTGCGAGGAGCGATCATCGGAGAATAGGTCACACCGGGCATCAAGGAATGAAAAGGAGTTCATTCTTTCCTCCGTTGAATAAGCAGCTGGACTGGGGTCTCTGTGATCCGTGAAATAGGCTGTCAGGAGAACGGGAAGCGGGCGTCTGCGCCTCCCGTGGATGCTGCCCCTCGTCTCAGAGGCCGATGCTGCCGCCGGGAACAAGCTGGGAAAGGGGGGGCCCACATTGTGGGGCCCAATGGGTGCCTGACGCCTGGCCTCATGGGCCCCGGGAGGAGGGAGATGCATTAGTGCCCCCATTTTGTGGATGAGAACAACAAGGCTCAGAGAGACCCAGGGCCTTGCTCAAGGTCACCAAGGCACAGACCTGCTCCAGCCCGGGGTGCGGACGGAGCCCTGGGGATGAGGGTTTGGCCCCAGGAGCCTCCAAGCCTCTTCCTGCGGGCCAGCTGCCCAACATGCAGGTCAGCCTCCCATGCGGTTGGAACACCCCGTTCCCGGGCCTGCGTGCGGGCCTAACAAGGGAGCGGGCGGAAGGGCTCAGTGCGGGGCTGAGCACACGGATTGCTCCCAATGATGTCTTTGTTACTGTGAACTCCACCTTTTCATTCCTCGGGGGACAGGATGAGCTGGTAGCCTGGGAGGCGAGGGGTTGGCCCAGGGCGTCGTGCACGTGGGGGTGGGGCTGGGATCAGCTCCTTCCATCGACCCAGGAGTCCTGTTTTTTCTGCTACACCGGGGAGTGGAAGTCTGGGCTGCGACAGGGTTTGAGATGTTTCTTAAGGAATGGCCCCCTTCTCTGCTGTATTTCTCTCCATCACAGCTTTTGGGTTAGACTCAGCTCTTTGGTTCATTGTTTATCTCCCATCAGTCCCAGCGTCTCCCTGAGGGAGGGTTTAGACTAGTTCACTCTGCATCCCAGGCCTCGGGCCAGGGCTGGGGCAGAGGGCGGGCAGAGGAGCAGGTCCTGGAAGGGCAGGCTGAGATCCTGTCTTTAGATAAAATGTGGTTATTTTGTTCATTGCAGGCATTTTTGCGTTGATACCTATTTTTAATAATACCGCATTAAAATATCACTAATCTTGATTAGGAGTTCTTGCCCTCTCTGGGATTTTTCCCCCGAGGTGAGAGCCTCCTCTGCCTCCCCCTGGACCTAGCTCTGCCCAGAGTGGTGCCTGCCACCGACTTACCCATAGTGCCCTGTCAATACTGGGACTCCTTTCTGGAGTTTCCCAGGGGTGGGGGGCATCTTCCAGTGGGATCCAAGGGACTTGGACCCCAAACTGAGTTTCTTCCATCTGGCTCCATAATTGGGGGACAGCTGAGTATCTCTGATAAGGGGGAGCTGAGGACCGAGGTCATGACCCTTCCAGGATCTGACTGTGGAACCAATTAGAACTCGGCTCTCTCAGAGTGACTCCGGGGAAATGAATGTGAGAACTTCAGGGCCCCGGGAGCCTGTGCAGAATCCCACGTGGTCCTTGCGACCTTCACACCCCCCTCTCCTGGATGCTGCTTGCAGTTAGGAGCCACGTCGGGTGTCCTGATGGTTGGTCGTTAGTGTAATGAGATCTGGCTGTGCAGTGACGCTGTCCCTTCTCAGGCCCAGCCAGTGCGACACCCTGATAGCCCACTTCAGTGGAATTTCAGACCCTGCCTCTGCCTCTGTCTTTATTCCCTTCAAGGCTGAGGTTTCACCAAGATGCATTCTTATAATTAAGGTGGGAGTGAGAAATCACCTCCTCTGTAATTTGAAATGGTAAAATTATTGATACCACTTTCCACCTTAGCTTTAAATCTCAGCCACCAACGACTCCCCTATTAACGGGCCTAATTAAATCCATTTTTCAGGACGTCTTTGGCAAATTCCATTTTAGCAAAACTGTAGAAAGTGCAGTTTGATTTGTCTCTGCTCCCCAGGGCACCCCTCTGAGAGTGAAGAGGGGTGGGTGCCTGCATCGCCTGTCTTATGCTAATTCACTCAACAGTTCCTCATGGAACACCTGCTTTGTGCATTGGCCATGAACTAGGGGAGGAGAAGGGAGCAGCTAAAGGACAATACAGTTCCTATCCTATGGCCAGAAGGGAATGGGGATGGGGATCATTCATTCATTCATTCATTCACTTGTTCATTCATTTATTCAACGAACACATTGCATCATCAAGGAGGGGCCACTGTTCTCAGCCCGGTCCCTAGAGATGAAGGACCACCCTGTAGAGGGCCACCTGGGAAGACACCTGGACATTCTTTAGATTGTTGCTGACTGGGCCCCGGGATATTGGCAGAGTCATGTCAGTTGCACTCCCGCCCTGGAATGTGGAGATGTTCTTAGTTCCTGGCTTGTGTTTGTCCGGGAGGAAGGAGTGGGTGGGACCTGGGCTCTCCCGGGCTCCTTGTTTTCCTGTGAAACCCCTTGGTGGATTGGAGGATAAATAGATGTGCTGCTGGCTCAGGAGGTTGTCAGTCAGTCTCTCCAGCAGAGGAGGTCGGCGGCCCTCCCAGCTCCCAGCTTAAAATCTATCTCTGTGTCTTCTCTCTTTATTTCTAATATTTCTCAATCCCTGGGCACCTCCACGTAGAACTGGTTCGTTCATCTCTCTTTCCACGCGGGACATGGAAAAGGGAGATCCCCACAGCTTCAGCCCCCCTGCATTCTGGCGCCCAATGTGGGGCATGAGCCAAAAGAGGCAACAAGAGGCAAGGCAAGGGATCGCTCCCTAGAATTGCTCGCGCCACAGATTTAAGGAACTGTAAGGTAGAGGGAATGTATTGTTGTGAAATTGAAGTAGCTGGGAGTAAAACATGGGTAATCCTTATAAATGCTTTAAACTACGCTCATGGCTCAAAGAGATTCTGTTAAGGTAGTCAGATTGTTGATTTCTTTCTTAAAATTTATTGACGAAACCTGTGAAAAGGTTAGAAAGCAGTTGCGTGGCCAGTAGTCAGCAGAAAGTCCAGAGAAAATTCCTATTCCTACTTTATGTTTTGATTCAGCTCAGGAGAGTTTAAGAATGTCTAAGTGGGGTGCAGCCACGACCTTACACGACCTGGAGTGGAAGGGTGCAAATCTTTAAGAATACCATCTGCACCTTCTCCACCTCCACGTGTAAAGTACTTATAACCAAGTATCTTAAAATCTTTTTCTTTCCTTAAAAATAAAAATAAATAAAAATGGAAAAGGTAATAAAATAAAAAACGATAAACGACACCATTCCTCAAAAAAGCCACTTTAAGAGGCCTCATATTCACCATCTTTTTCCCCCCCAGCTAATGACTTAAAGCTTTTACGAATTCATAAATGCATCAGGGATTTCTGTGCACAGGTAAAGGGGAGAAGCCAGTTTAAAACGAGTGCGCATAGTTTTGAGCTGGGCTTAACCTCTTTGCTGGGTACAGAATAAAAACCAGAGAGGCTGTTTTAGCCTTATAAGTGGTGGAGATGAATATAGGCTAGTTTACCAAGGCATTTAAATCAGCACTTGAGATTCCTGCCCAAATGCAAGTGAACAGCAGAAAGGAGATAGCAAGTTTACTGTGAATGGCTGAGAGTCTGCCTCTTGACCATTTTGAAAATCAAAGGCTGGGCCAGGCCAATTGGCTGGAAACTTCAAAGAATTTGGAAGTTACTAAATGAAATGATAAAAACTTAAATCTAAATTTATTGAATTGTTATAATACTGAAATGTTTAAGTATGCCTAGTATGAGTCTAGAGGATAGAAGTTAGTATATTAATTAAATATGCTTTATATTTCATTTGAAATGTATCTTAAAAAATGTAAAAGTATTATTGATTTGAGAAATGCTAAGAATTTGATTTGCTACCTGAAAATTTTAAAGTTCTGAAAGTTTCAAGTGTCTTTTTTTTTTTTTGCCATGATGCCTGAAACAAATCAGTTTCACTAAAAGAGAGATGTTGACAGGAAGCCAGGAAGGCTGGTCAGCAACCTTAATTGCTCTAACCACTCTCTCAGTAAGCTAAGGAAGGTGGTAATTTGATTGAATGGCTACAAACTTCCTCCAAACTCCTGTGGGGGGGGGGAATTATTTTTGGGAGAGTTGGTTCTTAATTATATAAATAAAAAGGCAAACTTTAAATTTGCCTCATAAAAATCTAGAGGACAGAATTGAAGTTCTTAATTGATTATATCTTGTATTTTTCTTAGAAATGTAAAAGTGTTATTAATCTAGGACATGCAAAATATATTTGACTTGCCAGCTTTAAAAGTTCAAAATGCAAATTAAATGGGGAGAAATTATATAGTTAAAAAGTATTTTCTCTTATATAATTAGGAATTCAAAATATGTTACTTGTTTGGTCTGATTTAAAAGAAAGAGGATTTTTTCATTGATCCAAATTAAATGTAATTGATATTCTCTAAGATAATTTAGGTATATAATCTTTAAATCATATATATATATATAAATATATTGTATGTTATTTATTTGATCTTTCCAAGAGTATTTCAAGGTTTTTTAAGAATAACTTTTGCATGTTTCACAGGACCCGAAATGTTCAAAAGTCTGTTCTCTCTTAAAATAAATATTTTTTAATTAAGCAGATTGATACTTGAAATCACATAGAAAGCTTTATCAAATGAAAATTATATACTATATATTAAATGTTATGAAAGTTTTCATCTGTAAGAAAGGCAAAAACAATATATTTCTTAAATATAGCCAAAATTTTCCAAAGCAGTAGAATTTCACGAAAGACAAAAAGGCCTCATGCAGCCTGCATTTTTGAATTGGCTGTAGGTGGGACACTTTATGCTTTTGGATCAGACCAATAAAGTATCAAACCTATAAGTTTTACTGAATAAGTTTCTTAGCCTTTTTTTTAAAATTAAAGATACCTACTTAAGTTACTTTATAAATTAGCTTTTACAATATAATCAATATCATATAAATTAAGTTACATGAGAAGCCAATGTTTTTATAAGTAATTGAATCTTAACTTTATGTAGCCGCCTGCATTTTTTAATTACGTTAGAGGCAGGGCAACATTTGTGGCTTGTGAATTCAGAAGTAAATTTGCTTTATTTTAAAATGAAGATACCTACTTTAATTACTTAAATAAATTAGATTATCAAATTATAATCAAGGTTTTCAGCTAAATGAAAAGCCAATAATTTTATAAACAATTCTAATAAAGACCAGAAACAGCTAGTGATTGCTTTATCAAATATATACATATATTTAAAATTTTATGAATGTTTTGGCCTCTTTATAAGGGCAAAACGAAGTAACTAAATATTTCTTCCAGTTTGAAATCATGGATTAAAGCAAAGAATATCGTTATGTGATATTATTCTACAATGTCATTATAATTTTGGTATTTCATAATAGCATATACCAAACAAACTTACAAACTAATTTTTTTGATTTTTTAAATTATTTTTTTTATTTTGAAGGAATATTTAATATTAACATTGTGAGTTATTATCTTTTGCATATCCAAGTTACACATTTCAAACAAATCGTCATTTATATTTACAGTATACAAATGCAAAGTATTAATTTCCCACTAAATCATCACTTTATTAAAATGGTACATGTGATGTTATGAAATTAGCTATTAAGCATTCGAAATAGTGGAAAAGAGGTCCTATCTTCAGTCTTTTTTTTTTTTTTTAAATATATATATATTTTTTGATTTTTTTTTGCCCCCCCTCCCTCCCTCCCTCCCTCACATCCCCTCCCTCCCCAGAGTTTTATGTCCATTGGTTGTACTTCTGTGCATGTATAAAAGTCCTTCGGTTGATCTATTATCTCCCCCAGATCTTCCTCCCCTCCCCGCTGTAATTTGACAGTCTGCTTGTTGATATACTGTCTCTATATCTATCTTTTGGTTCATCAGTTTATAATGTTCTTTATTATCCACAAATGAGTGAGGTCATGTGGTGTTTTTCTTTCAATGACTGGCTTATTTCACTCAGCATGATGTTCTCCATTTCTATCCAGGTTGCTGCAAATGATGAGAATTCCTTCTTTTTTATGGCAGCATAGTATTCCATTGTGTAGATGTACCAAAGTTTTTTGATCCAATCATCTGCTGATGGGCACCTAGGCTGTTTCCAAATTCTAGTTATTGTAGATTGTGTTGCTATGAACATAGGGGTGCATATATCCTTTCTGATTGGTGTTTCTAGTTTCTTGGGATATATTCCTAGGAGTGGGATTACTGGGTCAAATGGGAGATCCATTTTCAGTTTTTTGAGGAAACTCCACACTGTTCTCCACAGTGGTTGCACCAGTCTGCATTCCCACCAGCAGTGCAAGAGGGTTCCTTTTTCTCCACAACCTCGCCAACACCTGTCATTTGTTGATCTGTTGATGTTGGCCATTCTGACAGGTGTGAGATGGTACCGCATTGTTGTTTTGATTTGCATCTCTCGGATAATTAGTGACTTTGAGCATGTTTTCATGTGCCTTTTGGCCTTCCTTCTGTCTTCTTTTGGAAATATTCTATTTAGGTCCATTGCCCATTTTTTAATTGGATCATTCATCTTCCTTTTATTTAGTTGTATAAGCTGTTTGTAGATGTTGGAGATTAAACCTTTATCAGTGGTAACATTTGCAAATATGTTCTCCCACACAGTGGGCTTTCTTGTTGTTTTGTTGATGGTTTCTTTTGCTGTAAGAAAGCTTTTTAGTTTGATGTAGTCCCATTTGTTTATTTTCTCTTTAGCTTCCATTGCCCTAGGGGCAGTATCAGTGAAGAAGTTCTTTTGGCATATGTCTGAGATTTTGCTGCCTGTGGATGCTTCTAGTATTTTTATGGTTTCCCATCTGATGTTTAAGTCCTGTATCCATTTTGAGTTTATTTTTGTGAATGGTGTAAGTTGGTGATCTAGTTTCATTCTTTTGCATGTATCTGTCCAATTTTCCCAACACCATTTATTGAAGAGACTGTCTTGACTCCATTGTATATTTGTGCCTCCTTTGTCAAATATTAATTGAGCATAGTGATTTGGGTTGATATCTGGGTTCTCGATTCGATTCCATTGATCTATATGTCTGTTCTTGTGCCAGTACCAGGCTGTTTTGAGAACAGTGGCTTTGTAATACAGTTTGAAGTCTGGTATTGAGATCCCTCCTACTTTACTCTTCTTTCTCAGGATTGCTGTGGCTATTCGGGGTCTTTTATTGTTCCAAATGAACTTTTGGAGAGTTCTTTCCAGGTCAGTGAAGTATGCCGTTGGTATTTTAATGGGGAGTGCATTGAACCTATAGATTGCTTTAGGAAGTATGGACATTTTGATGATGTTGATTCTACCAATCCATGAACATGGTATGTTCTTCCATCTCTTTACATCTTCCTCTATCTCTTTTTTCAGTGTCGTGTAGTTTTCCGCATATAGGTCCTTTACTTCCTTAGTTAAATTTATTCCTAGGTATCTTAATTTTTTTGGTGCGATGGTAAATGGAATTGCTTTTTTAGTCTCTGTTTCTATAAATTCGCTGTTGGTGTATAGAAATGCCATAGATTTCTTGGCGTTAATTTTGTATCCTGCTACATTGCCAAATTCATTTATTAAGCCAATTAGTTTTTTAATTTTGGTATTTCATAATAGCATATACCAAACAAACTTACAAACTAATTTTTTGAATGTTTGGCAGCAATAGAAAAAGCACATGAAGGATTTAATCCCTTCCACTGTGTGGAAGGCCTCTTGAGAAGGCACTTGAGCATCCTATATTGGCCCTTCTTGCTCTTTTTGCCAAGAGGGACCCTCTTCTCACAATCTAATTGCCCACATCTGTTGCTTGGGTTTTCAATTCATGCTGAGGTTGAAGCCTCGTAGTGGCTCGTACTGTGGATCTGTCTCTCACACAATGGTGTAAGCTGGACCGTCCCTGGAGGATTATTACAAACCTGGGTTCCCCAAGATATGTGATCAATGCCAGGGCCCTGCCAGCAGGCGAGGGGATCTCAAGGGAGGTGCTGGGCATGGAGGCCACAGGGGCATAAGCTACCAAGGAGACAGAACTGTATCTCACATCACCCTGCTTGGCCTGGGAGGATGGCTGGTTAGTCAATGACGGGTAAGATTCCTCAAGGGAGGGACAACCTAAGACAGGCACAGCCGCAGGGGCCATCAGGAGAGAACTTGGGGGTCAACAGAGGTGTGGCACAGATCCTCACCCCCCAACATGACAGGGGCTTGAACATTCGCCCCTTCTGAGGAAGGTCTCATGCCTCATGGCTGCTTCGTGCTTCCTATGCCCAGCTCAGATCGGGACCCAGGCAACAAACGGAGACTTGTCCAGCTACAAACAAGAGACTTGGCCCAGTTCATAATGAGACCCAGGCAACAGAGAAGTGGCTGATGGCAACTGCCCTATATCTAAATCCAGACTAAATCTAAGAGTGCTCAGGGCTTTCTCAAGGATGCATATAATCCTTTCCATTAATTTTTACAGAGTAAACAACTAAAATTGTTGTTAAAGTATTAAATTTGACAGTAAAATAATCAAGTTTTCAGATTAATTTAAATTGGCTAAATGAAATGAGTTAATATTCAAGAAAATTTAATTGTACAACAGGCTGTTCCTAAAGTATTAACCAAAATTTCTATTGGTAGTTCATTTCATGGCAAAATTATTTAATATGCAATAAACCCTAAAGCAGTCATAGTTTTTGTGCAAAAAATTAAAATTTAAAAGTTATCAAAACAGCATTATAAAAATTTTCCAAAAGCTTTTTAATAATTAAATAAAAAAAGGAGGATAGAGAGGATCCAAGATGGCTGCACATGTAAACACCTAACCACAGCCGCACACAACAATTTCAGTAAAATGCAGCTAAAATACAAAATGGACATTACCCAGAACTACAGGAAAGTCGAATGACTGGAAATTCTACATCGAGAAGGAAAGAGAAAACCAGAAGGAAAATCAGAGGAGCTGTAAAAGCCTAAGGTACAGAGACACTCTGCATGCAGAGAGAGGACAGAGCCGGAGAGGAGGGGGAGGCTGAGTGCCTGGCTGGCATTCCCTAGCGGGAAGGAGATAAAGGCTCTGGATTGTGCTGAACCCCAGACCCAACAGGGCTGAACCCCAGTTCTAGGCCAGACCCTGGGGACCCAGGCTCATACAGAGGGAGCTTGGGCTGTTAGGCGGAATCCCAGAGGAGCGGCAAAAGGCAGAGCCCTGGAGTTGCGCATATTGCGCGCAGAGGATGGACTGTTGACCTGACTGCTAGATTGCCCTAACAGAAAGGAGACAAAAGCTCCAGAGTCCCAGTTCCGACTGCTCTAAACCTCAGTTCTAGGCCAGACCTTGGGGACCCAGGCTCATACAGAGGGAGCTTGGGCTCTAAGGCGGAACCCTGGGGGAGCGGTGAAAGGAAGTCGCAGAGGCATGCACATTGCTTGCAGAGAAAGGGCTGTTGGCTGTGCCGTGGGATTGCCATGGCGGGAAGGAGACAAAAGCTCTGGACTGCTCTTAACCCCACTTCCAATCCCACTTCCAACTGAACTAAACCCCAGTTCCGGGCTCATTGGGGGAGAGACTAGACTGTTTGGTGGCAAGTGAAACTCGAGGACACCTCACTCTCAGAGGTGCTTGCAGCGAGGACCAAGGGACCCTGAGGAACACTGAGACTCAGGAACCTCATAGGGCATGGCTGACAAAAGCCAAGGCTGTAGGCTCCACCCTGATACTCCGCTCCCTCCAAGCAGAACACAGAGACTTTTAAGGCTACCAACTCAGGGAAGCTGCGAAAATGCTGAGACAAGGAAGTATCGATTGTAGATCACAAGCGAGAGTATCGATTGGAGGAGAAACCAAGATGGCGGCTTGGGTGAGCAGCTGGTGTGCCGCTCCCACAACAATTTAAAAATTGAAACTAATATGAAGGACATCTATCATCCAAAACCACAGGAGAGAGGTGCTGGGTAGTTAATAGTCAACAATTGGCATGATAGTGGGAGCAATGAGGGACAGATGGGAATCTTAAAATGTGACCACTGGAGAAATGGAAGAATGGCCGGCCTGGAGCAGCCAGGCCTGGAGAAGCAGCAGCCAGGCCCAGAGCTACAGCAGCCAGGCCTGGAGCAGCCAGGACCAGAGCAGCAGCAGCCGGGCCCAGACAGCAATAGCCAGGCCCAGAGAAGCCAGGCCCGGAGCAGCAGCAGCCAGGCCCAGAGCAGCCAGGCCCAGAGCAGCCAGGCCCAGAGCAGCAGTAGCCAGGCCCAGAGCAGCCAGGCCCGGAGCAGCCAGGCCCAGAGCAGCCAGGCCCAGAGCAGCAGCCAGGCCCAGAGCAGCAGCAGCCAGGCTTGGAGCAGCAGCAGCCAGGCCCAGAGCAGCCAGGCCCGGAGAAGCCAGGCCTGAACCAACAGCAGCCAAGCCCAGAGTAGTCAGGCCCCGAGCACCCAGGCCCAGAGCATCCAGGCCCAGAGCAGCCAGCACCGGAGCAGCAGCAGCCGGACCTGGAGCAGCTAGGTCCAGAGCAGCCAGGCCCGGAGCAGCAATAGCCAGGCCCATAGCATCCAGGCCCAGAGCAGCCAGGCCTGGAGCAGCCAGGCCTAGAGCAGGCAAGCCCAGAGCAGCAGCAGCCAGGCCCAGAGCAGGCAGGCCCAGAGCAGCAGTAGCCAGGCCCAGAGCAGCCAGGCCCAGATCAGCAACAGCCAGGCCCAGAGCAGCCAGGCCCGGAGCATCCAGGCCCAGAGCAGCCAGGCCCAGAGCAGCAGCAGCCAGGCCCGGAGCAGCAGCAGCTGGGCCCAGAGCAGCCAGGCCTGGAGCAGCAGCAGCCAGGCCCAGAGCAGCCAGGCCTGGAGCAGCAGCAGCCAGGCCCAGAGTAACCAGGCCCAGAGCAACCAGGCTCGGAGCAGCATGTTCCTGCTCATGCATCTGTTAGCTTCCAGTCTTCTACAAAGTCTTGGGCAGCAAGTCCAAGGACTCTGACTAAATCTATACCAGCAACAAAAGAGACTCATTTAGTAGCTAAAAATATTAATATGTCCATAATTCTGATTTCTCATTTTGTTGTTTTGCATTGGCATTGCTGTTATTATTTAATAGCCAGAGTTTTGCTCTTGACATTCAAGTTTTGAAAATAGCATGTATGTGGTTTAGTTTTTGCATTGGCATTGTTTGAAATTGTTTTTAATTTTAGAGTCCTATTATTGATGTTTAAATTTTATTTTAATTAGTAAAAAAAGGTGAGGTGTAGAGAGCCGCCTGAGAAGGCACATGGACATTCTTTTAATTCTTATCAGCTGAGCCCGAGGTCACTGGCAGAATCGTCTTATCAGTGCTGATTTCTTAATCCATGTGCTTGGAATGAGGAACAAATAGGACCTGGACTCACCTAGGTCTCTGATAAGCTAAATCTTGTACCAAAAAATAGGGAGCTTACCCAGATTTTGCTGAATGGGATCTGGGCACACCGGAAGCTCCTTTTTACCTTAAACTCCCCTTTGGAAGCCAATAAGAACAAACAAACAAACAAACAAACAAACAAACAAACAAAAAACACACAAGGGAATTAAAAAACCTGATGAACAATAGTAACTGTTGAATATAATAGAATCAGAGGTATGGAAGGGGAGTGGACTGATGATTCTCAGGGAAAAGATGATTCTCAGGGGGTGCGGGAAGAGACTGAACATAAATTGTGCACCTATGGATGAGGACAATAGTGGGTGGGGAAAGGGCAGAGGGTGGGGTGGGAACCTTGTGGAGGGGGAAAAAAAATGAGGAACTTTTGTAATAATATGAACAATAAAGGTATATTAAAAAAAAAGTTACCCTTGGTGCCTGAGCTGGTTTGGGTCAGTGGATAAACTGTCCACCTATGGACTGAAGGGTTCAGAGTTCGATCCAGTTAAGGGCAATGCCGGTATTGTGGGCTCATAGTAGGGAGTGTGCAGGAGGCAACTGATCAATTATTCTCTCTCCTTATTGATGTTTATATCTCTTTCTCCCTTCTCCCTTCCTCTCTAAGATCAATAAAAATATATATATATATAAAAAGGGGATAGTGGAAAAATACCATGTAAGAAAAAATGTCCTGTAAGTAAATTACATCTAGAAACATTTTTTTCTTTTGAAAACCAATTTTCATTTGTAATGATAACAGTAAGACAGCCATGAAGAACACACATAGTATCAAAATAAGTCAGAGGAAAATTGTTTGGGCAAAAAAATTAATTATAGAAAAGATTCCTTTATTAATTTTGGTCAAGATATGTTTGTATATTTCCAGAAAACAACTCCAAGAACATGTGGATTCCTGTAACAGAGGAATTAGCAGGCATGCTCCAGCCATGAAGACAAGAGGAGAAACAGTCCAGACATGGAAGACGCTGATGACACCTTGCCATGCCAGCAGTCAGCAGCTGTGTGTCATGCAGGTTGCCCAGGACCAAACCATAGACGGTCTGACCTGTATCGCCACCATTTGTCCACCATCCAGATATCATTGCTGACATGTACACATGAAGAACTTTTGGACTCAGAACTTTTGTACATTAAAACTTGGACTCAAAACTTTTGAACATTGAAACTTAGACTTAGAAACTCTTGAACTTTGAAATTGGGACTCAAACATTTTTGTTCTTATATGTTTATTTCTGGTCTGTAAATGCAAGATTTTTTTAAAGGAAGGAATTGGGGGGAGATGCCAGGAACCGAAATCTAACAGTGTCACTGGTAATAAAATGTAAAGGGAGCTGGCCAACCTTGATGGCTCTGAATGGTTGGAGCTATTAACTCATCATCTAGTTGAGATAGTGGTGGTTGAGGAAACTTTAAATTGTTAATCATATGTAAATTCTTTTTGATTTTCTGTTGCTCTGGGAGCTGGGGCCTGGCTCAGCTTGGTAGCTTCAATATATCAGAGCAGGCACCGGGGTGACCTGCATAGGAGCAGAGGAGTAGCTGGGGCCCCTGTGACTGTGGGGCCACAGAAGCCACTGGCAGACTTTTTTTTTTTTTTTAAAATATATTTTATTGATTTTGTACAGAGAGGAAGGGAAAGAGATAGAAAGTTAGAAACATCGATGAGAGAGAGTCATCGATCAGCTGCCTCTTGCACACCCCCTACTGGGGATATGCCCGCAACCAAGGTACATGCCCTTGACCGGAATCGAACCCGGAGCCCTTCAGTCCCCAAGCCGACGCTCTATCCATTGAGCCAAACCAGTCTCGGCCCACGGGCAGACTTTTAAGAAGGAAAGAGCAATGGTGCTGGATATGCTCCAACACCAGGCAAGGGAAGGTGCCAGCTCTTTAGAATTCTCTGTTTTCCTGATGAGGAATTTGGAGACCAGACCGAGTACATGTGTTTACTAGAGTCACCAGCAAGGTGACTCTGGTCTCTTCCTCTTATGAGGCTCTGGTGCCATCTGGGGCCTCCTGTATCAGTCATCCTTGGCCCTGTGAGAGAGAGCGCCAAAATGAAGAGACTCACAACCACAAGATTTATTATTTCTCATGAGTCTGCAGTTTGGTTGGATTGTTGTGCTGATCTGGGCTGGGCCTGGCTGATCTTGACTGGACTTCCTGGCTGGCTGGAGGGTTGGTCTGGGATGCCTCAGTGGGACAGTCTGTGTTCCATGTGGTCTCATCCGTCCAGCCCAGCAGCATGCCTGGTGCAGGCAGACGGAACAGCAGATGCAAAGACCCCGAGGACACTCGAGGAAGGGCAGGAAGACCAGTGTGGCTGAGCAGTGTGCATGGGGTGGGGCAGCAAGAGACGAGTTCAGAGAGGGGGTGTGGGGTAGGGAAAATACCATGTGTGTCTTGTAGACTACTGTAAGGATTTCCGCTTCTACTTTCACTGTGTTGGGCTCATCTGCTGCTGTTAGCGCTGACTCCAGCGTGGCTCCCCCGGCTGGGAGAGGTTCTGCTTTCCAAGGCTGAGCTGATGAGGACTCTCTTCTCCATCCTCTGCTGACATTCCTGCATCCACACCGCTCAGTGGTGCAGGCCAGGCCAGCACTTGCTTCAAAAGCTCTATCCCCATGGCACACCGACTGCGTTTGTTAAAGAACCGCCTTGGGGCTGAGCAATGCCCCTTCACCTGCCTGTGGTCTGAGTCCACTTCTGTGCTCAGTGGCAGAACTGCGTATTGAGCAGAGACTGTAGGCCACTAACGGTCAGTATTATCTGCTCCTTTAGAGATAGAGTTGAGGTTCCTGGAACTTCCATCCCATCCTCTCCTGCTTTGAGGGGGGAAAGGTCGGGTCCTAGAGTTGCCTGCGGGCAGAGGAGGTGCGTGTGCCTGTAAGTCCCACTGTGCTCTGATCCCCAGTGTCCATCCCCACTTCCAGCTCCTGGGCCGACGCAGCCCTGCCCTCATCCAGCGACACTTAGCCGCTCGGCTGCTGAAGCGTGATGCCACCACTGGGGGCTTAAACAGTGGGCGTTTGTTTCTCGCTGCCGCAGTGGACGCTGGGACGCCCACGCCACGTGCCAGAGTGAGAGAGTCCTCTGGTCTCTTCCTCTTATGAGGCCCTGGTGCCATCTGGGGCCGCCTTCCTGGCCGCATGCAACCGAATGCCCACAAAGGCCCTCCCAACACCCGGCACTGAGGAGGCTTCAGCCTGTGCATGGGGGACCACACTCCGCCCCACAGCGCACCCGCTGCCTCTGCCTGTGCCTCCCTTGGAGCTGACGGTGCCAGGGCAGGGCAGGTGGCAGCAGGTCTCTGGAGTCAGTCACCTGAGCTCAAATCCCTGTGACCCAGGAAGGTCCCAGAACACCAGTTTTCTCAGCAAAGGAGCTGAGGAATTCCCTCTGTGGGGGATGTGGGGGTGGGTATGGGGAGCTCTGAGTGCGGCTGCACAGGCCTAGTGGTGGCACATAGGAGGGCTCCGTTTACAAGGAACTGCAAAATGAATTCCGAGAAACCGCCTCGCCTCCCCTTCTAGGAAAACAAGGAAACCCTCTGGCAAACGGAGGGGGCGGGGTCCGCAAGTCCCTGCTCAGCCCATCTCAATAATTTCTGCAGCCCCGGGCAGGACACATGATTATAGGAAAACAGAAAGAAAGAAAAAAATCAATATTTCCACGCTTGCAGCCAATGAGATCTCAGAAGCGGCCATTCCATTTTTGCCGCGTCTGCCTGCCCGCCTCGCAGAGTGCACTCAGCACGAGGGCGGGAGGAGTCCGGGGGGGGGGGGGAGGAAGGCGGGAAAAATGACCGATGCAGACATTAATGATTTAACCCGCGGCCACGGTGTGGCTGCCGCGGACGCCCATCTGTCAGAGTCCGGGAGCCCATTAGGAGGCAGCCCCACACAAAGCGCGGGGACAGCGTGGGATGCCGCAGGAATGAAGATGGATCGCGGGCCTGTTAGTGATTTGCTCGCTTGGGACGGCCTCTGTGCTTGGAAACGGGAAGCAAATGAATGCGTGAATGAGCCGCAGGGTGAGCCGCCCGCCTGCCCGGGCCCTGGTGTTAACCACACATGCTGGGGCCCGCTCCCAGCTCTCCCAGGCTCCCGGGACAGAAATCGGCAGGAGGCACTACCATGGGTGGAGCACTGAGTAGCTACAGAAGCTGCCATTTCAGCCTGTGCCCAGGGGTAGGCACAGGGCTCCCCAGGGAGAAGGGAAATCTGAAGCCCAATGAGACTGTGAGCTGCCCGAATCCTCCAGCACACACGAGGCTGAGCCAGCACAGGGCATGCGTGATGCCCGGAGCCGCTTACTGACCCTCCTGTGGATGAAGACACTCGGGTTCCGGGAGATTTTGTGCATTTTTGGACCTCACGGTTCATAGCAGGCAGAGGCCACAGGGTCAGGGATCCGTCTCACCCTGGGACCCTGCTACTACTCTCCGAAGCCCATGGGTGCGGCTCAGCAGACAGGGACAGCCCCCTGTCCCTCTCCTCCGCCCTCGCCTCTGTGGATGGTGTGACTGTCCCTCTGCTCTCACTGCTGTGGTGACTGTGACCTCCAGTAAGTCTTAACGGTCAGCGGTCACTTTATTCTTCTTTTATAAATTTTCCAAATTCTGGTTCCTTCGCCTTTCCAGATACGTTTTAGAACCTCCTTGCCCATGTGCACAAAAAGATCCTGCTGGGATTTTGATAGGAACTGCACTATGCTTGGATATCAGTTTGGGGGGCGGGGAACTGACAACTGGGCTGTGTCCCCCAGTCCATGAGCACATTTACGGAGACCCGGGACTTCCTCCATCTGCTGTGCAGTCCTCAGCCTACGGCCCTGTAATGCTCCTGGGCCTGTTCCCGGGCACTTCACTCTGAACGGCGGCAAATGGTCTTTAATTCCCGTGTGTACGTGTTCATTGCCAGTGAGCCTCGTGCTGACCCTGTCTCCCAGATCCTGGCTGCGTTCTCCTGTGTGTGCGTGCGTGTGTGTGTGTGTGTGTGTGTGTGTGTGTGTGCACATGCTCGAGTGGCTCTTTGGAATTTGTTACATGGATGGTCATGTCACCTGCAAGGAGGGACAGCTGTGCTTCTCCCTTTCTAACCCGTACACGGGGCTTTGTTATCACCACAGCAGAGCCCCGCGGCCAGATGCCGGAGGGGACCCGGCTGTGCAGCCCGGGGCAAGCAGGAACCCAGTGCTGGCCGGAAGGGCCCCTGGCTCTGGTGTCTGGATGTTTAGATTGTTAAGAGATTTTGATGGGAGATTTTCTGACATTAAATGTTGTGAGTTGTTCAAATATGAAAACACCTTTCAAGCCAAACAAAACACACTGTGGGCTGGCTGAGCTCTCTCTCCTCTGCCACCTGGCATAGGGTGGGTGCGCTGAGAGCAGAGCGTCTGCTGCCGCTGCCTGATGCTCAGTGGGCAGAGCTGCCAGAGGCCTGGTGCCCGGTGGGCAGAGCTGTGAGAGGCCTGGTGCCTGGTGGGCAGAGCTTCCAGAGGCCTGGTGCCCGGTGGGCAGAGCTGTGAGAGGCCTGGTGCCCGGTGGGCAGAGCTGTGAGAGGCCTGGTGCCCGGTGGGCAGAGCCTCGGGGTGTGCTGGGAAGTGCATGCTTTCTGGTTTGTGTGTGTGTGTGTGTGGGGGGGGGGGGAGTTGGGGGTGAAAGAGGCCTGGGTGTGGGGCCTGGTGTGGGGCCTAGATGGGCTGGCAGAGCTGAGGTTGCGTCTGCGCAGTCAGCCTGGCCTCGGGCACGGAGGGTGGATCTTGCCGACAGCTGGCGGCATCTGGAACTCACTGCGGCTCTCTGGGGCTCCTCTCTTTCTTTGGTTTCCACCTGCTTCCTCCTGGTGACTAAGCAAACAGGAGGAGGAACCGGAGGGAGGGCAACAGCTTGAGGGAGAGACTATTAATCAGGACTCTGCGGATTCCAAGTCACAGACACTCCGACTTTGACTTACTTCAGCAAAAAAAGGCTGTTCACTGCTCTGCACAGCCAACACTCCTGGGGACGGGCCCGCTTCAGACAGAGCTGCATCCAGAGGCTCCAGCAGTCTTCAGAGCACACCCGACTGCCCGTGCTCCCCTGGGTGGCCTCTCAGGCTCTGCGATGGGCCTGCAGCTCCAGGTCACACAGCTTTACTGTCCCCCGTTATCTCAGGCCCCAGCAGAGGTCCCAGCGTTGCTCATACATTTGTCTCTGGCCCTGGAATGAGCTGGCCAACCACACCCAAGTGACATGCCCTTCACTGGACTTGGTGGGAAGGAGGGGGGCCGGCCCCCATGAACCTCATAAAGTGGTTCCTCCCAGAGCTCAGGAAGTGCTGGGGGCGGGCCTTCGGGGGCGGGGAGGTGAGCCTGTGGGGGCAGGGAGGCGGGGAAGGTGGACCTGCCTGCTCAGTGACTGGGCATCTCCTGCCCCTCCTCCTCGCACTCTGATTGCTGGTTTAGTTTCCCCATTCTCCACAGACAGGCCTCTGCCTCTCTGCACACATCACTGTCCTGCAGATTCCTGCCCCACGTCCATCCACAGACGAGTCCACTGGGCCAGTGCTGAGCTCTGCTTCCTGAGAGGTCTGCAGAGCCCACCCGCCCTCTCTGGTAGCAGCCCCTTGATGCTCCCGTGGGGAATCCCTCTCATCCCCTCCACAGTCCACCCAGGCGAGGCAGCACACCCCCTCCGTCTGTGCCCCCAGCTCCAGGAATGAGCCTGCGTATGCTAGCCCCTGGCCCCTGCGGTGGTTTCATGGGTGCTCATGGGAACTGGCGAAGGCCCTCTCCTGGGGGCGATGGGTGGGACTCCAGGGGAGACACAGTCCCTTTTGTTGATTTGCAAAGGTGGTGGGGGTTAGCCTGGACCTGCTGGAGGTCACTCTGCCACGGAAGAGCACAGCCAGCGTGGATGAAAGCAGAGGGGTCGGAGCCTCAGGATCATGTTTTTGAGCATTGAGGCAGCTTAATCCGAAGCTCTTCCCTCCTGGAGTTTGCTTGCACTGTGCTCCTCTGCCACTATTTGGCTTGAGCTGAGGTCTGTGCTTTGCAACTACGAGTCCAGATGAACGCCACAAAGTCTGAGCGGCCATGTCAGCTGGCCAATGGGTGCGTGTGCCAGGGTCATGCCACATGGCGGGCAGTGGAGGAGGGCCTGCTTCAGGGAGGAGGTTTGTCGGCTGGGCAGGTGCGCTAGTTTTGGGGAGCTGAGTGGCTCAGGGCGTAACTATGGTGAGCAGGTCAGGGGAGGCGGAAAGGAAGCCCAGGCAGAGGCTCAGGAGGATGCCGTGGGGGGACCAGGCCAGGATTGGAGGGGGCCCCTGTGCTGTGAGCTGTCCAGGCCTCCTCCAGGCACACTGGAGACTCAGCTGTGAGCAAGACTCCTCTTAACTCTGCCCGTGTGAGACCAGCCTGCCGTGTGGTGGGGCGTGGAGGGGGGTGCCACAACCCTAGAACCCTGCACCTCCTCTGGGTTGCAGCGTGGGAGCCAGAGGACTGGGCTGGTGTGCTGCTGTATCCCCATACCACGGTGGGCACACCATGGTGAGGGGCGTGGGGGTGGCCCCCAGTCCAGTTTCTGATGCAGTGACTGCCCTTCCCCGCACAGGCGGACACTAATAGCCTTTGATTCTCTTCCCTCTCTCCTGCCTGGGTGTCCGTATGGACAATTAAGAGAAGATAATTTAATGCTGGAGAAATTAATTGCGTTTGCCAAATGGCTTGAAATACTCTACAGGCTGTGTTGCTGTCAACGTAACAGATGAGGCTGCTCAGAAATGAACACCGTTGACTGTTGACACCGAGTCTCCGCTGTGGCCCAGCGTGGCTGTGCTGGAGGTGGGGGTGGAGAGCAGGTGTGGGCTGACGGCGGCATGCTGTCCTAAGGAGGGACCTCTCCAGATCTTTCTGCGTTGGCTACTGGCTCCATGCTATCCTCAGCATCCTGAGCTCCCCCTGTGCAGGGTGCACCCCATGCCCAGGGGCAGGACACATTGTCTATCATCCTCACATTTCTGTCAGTAAAGTGCTGGCCTCTCTCTTTCACAGGTGAGCAAACGGAGGTGCAGAGTTGGGAAGAAATTTGCTAACAACTCGCCCAGCCAAGAGCCAGGCCATTTCCTAGCCCCCCAACTGGACTCTGAGGATGGACTTCAGGGTGAGTCCCGTGCCCCACATTGTGCGTTGGGTCTTGGGAGGCCAATGAGTGAGTCTGGTGAAGGTCCCAGGCTCTGGCATTTACTCTTCAGGGAGGAAGTCCTGACCCCAAAACGACCTGGAGTGTTTTTAATAATCTATGTCACCTCTCTGAACCTTTGCTTCTTCATCTATGAGAACAGCAAATGTGCTTTCCTGGAATGGTTGTGAGGATTATAGGAGACAGCGTAGGTAAGCACCTCCTACATGCTCACCTCTTAGCGAGTGTTAGGGTTCACTCCTCCTGGGCCGGAGGGACTGGCTGGTGCAGGACGGGACCACCGGGGCGGAGGCAGGTGAGAGCAGGAGAGGGACTGCATGGATCTGATTGCTTTAGACAATACGGCTCATGTGATGTGAGGATGGCCATGGACTCGCTGTGGCCAATGGAATGTAAGCTGAAGGGACAAGGTGGGAGTTCTAAGCCCGTCTTAAGAGGCAGCCATTCTGGGAGCCTCTGCCTTCTACCCAGAGGTCATGGCCTCTCAGGTCTGGGCCTCAGTGGCTTAGGAGCAGAGCTGGCTAAGGCAGCCTGAACCCTGCCAGTGAGACACGCCAGTGTTTGAAGCCGCTGATGTAGGTGAGGCTTGCTACCCAGGATTTCCTGGCAGCAGCTAACAGATACACAGAAAGAGGACAGGATCCGTGGGACATGACTTTTCTGCTCAGCATCTTTTTTTTTTTTTTTGGGGGGGGGGGGCGCGCACCCTCTCTCATTCTTGCTTCATGGGCCCACTGCCTTCTAACTGGTCTCCCTGGTCCCACTTTGACCCCCAAGTCTGCTTACCATCAACAGGAAGAGTGAGCCTTTAAAACCCAAGTGAGTTCAGGTCACTTGTTTGCTGATGCCCGTCCCGTTGGTTGCCATGGTGCTTAGAACAAAGCCCCAATCCTTACCCTGGTGCACAGGACCCTATGTGATTGGCTGGCTCCATGACCTTAGTTCCTTCTACTGCTCCCCAAACACACAGCTTAAAAACAGCGGGCGACCAAGGAGGAGGTGGCCCCAGGAGGGACAGTCCTGGTGGGATTTCTCTGGTCACGTCATGATGCTCAGGCCGCCAATTTATGAACAATTCACCTTCCACCCCACCCCCCTGGCTTCAGAACTCGGCACCTCTAGAGTCCTGCCCCCACTGGCTTGGCCGGCACAGTCTCCCTGGGGTGGCGGGTGGTAGGCACTCGGGTTGTTAACCAGCATCACGTGACGAACGGGCCCACAGAGGTCCCCCATTCCTTTGCCAGCTCTGGGGGCCTGGTCTCACCCCAGAGCCGAGTCCTGGGGTCCTAAGCCTGTCCATCTCTTCTCCTCCCACGCCACAGTAAACCGCTCTGGTTCTATCCGGTCTGGGAGCCGGTTTGATTACGTATGGTGCTATCACTTAATCGTTTTCTTCATAATAACATGAAAAACAACGGGCCGTGAGCCCCTACGTGCTGGTGGCCAGCGGCCCCCGCCTCGCCTCCTGCCACGCAGACCGATGGCGCCTCCCTGATCATATTCATCAGCCTGCGGAGCGCGTCTCCTGTGGAGACTGTCGGCGCCAGTGCTACAATCACAGCAATATTAGAATAACAACTTAGAACCAATCATTTTTATGGGGACACACACAGTATAAAAAGACCTGCCTATCTGAGGACACATATAACATCAACAGCTATTGCCCTATAAAGCTGTCAGTTAGAGAAACATCTCGGGACTCCTTGAACCAGTGCCCAAGTTTAACCAGAGAGAGAGAGAGAGAGAGAGAGAGAGAGAGAGAGAGAGAGAGAGAGAGGCGGCTCTGCAAATCATTTTTCATGGAGGCTGGACAAATGTGAGGGAGGGATTCCGCGGGGAGCCAGCGGACTGAGAAGCGCTGAGGCCCGGCCCTGAGTGCCATCTGGCATATGTCTCCTGCGTGATGGAGGAGGCGGGGAGGGGCTCCCAGCACGCTGGGCCTGGCAGCGGCCTTGGCTCCCATGCCAGGTTCCCTGTCCCTTTGACGGAGTTTGGTCTAGGGTTTTCATTGGGAAGCACGCCCAGCAAACACCAGCGGGAGTGAGAAGCGAGATGGAAGGAGGCCGGGCAAGGGTGGGATCCAGGAAGGCCCACCCCACGAGTGAACCCTGGATCACTTCCTCAGGGGCCCGCTGGGGACAGGAGTGGCTGATGGGACCGGGCTGGGGAAAGGCAGCTTGAGCGTTTGCTGCCTTCCGGCCCTTCACTAGCTAAGGGTTTCCCAGGGGCATGGGGTATACCCTCCAGCCATTGCTGGCTCTTCCTGCAGCGCAGGGCAGAGGGGAGGCGGTGCTGGCGGAGGGAAGAGAGTGCTGTGGAGCAGGTGGGAAGGTAAGGAGACCGAGAGGGTGCAATGGAGGGCTGACAGCACGGCCATGGGCCCCGGGTTTCCTGTCTGAGGCATCCTGGCCTCTAGGCCCTGGGAGGACTCCTTCCCTTTGGTGTTCCTGTCTCCTGGAGCCTGTGGGTGAGCTGAGCAATGGACCTCATGAAGAGAGCTTACCAACTAGCACTCGCCGGAGGACAGCCCGTAGGAAATGCAGCAGGCGCTGTATTGGGATCAAGCCAAACACTCCTCTGGACCGGCGGGCAGACAAAGGCACCAAGAGGCCTAAGTGCAGCTGCAGCTCTTCTGGAAGCCAAGTCCTCCACCTGGAGGACGGAGTGGGGTAGGGGGCCTGGGAGCAGCTCTCCAGGGCCCTGGTTTCCGTAGGGTGCCTCTGCGTCAATCAGGGCCAGTGACCCCGCAAGGGCTCTGCTAACACCCGGCCTGGTGCCTCGAAGTGAACTTCCTTACAGAAAAGCAGTTTTCAGACGGATCCAGCCGAGTGTGGAGCCAGCCTGTGAGGGAGTGGGGGTGAAGTCACCGCCTGTCTCGGGGCCTCACTGTGCGGGGTGTGTCTGTACAGCAGCACAGGCAGCCCCAGCTCTGCTGACCGCTCAGCACCACCAGCACCCGAGGAGGGAGGGGCCAGGCTGGAACTCCCCACCACCATGCCCTTGGCACTGAGTACATGGTACAAAGTCGGCGTTCAGCAAGTCCTTGTTGAAGAAATGAGAGAATGAATTTTAAACGTCTCACCGATGGTCTGGGAGTATCAGCCAGTGAATGCTTGCCGAGCGAGTGGGTGACTGCTCTGTGGCGTCTCCTGGGAGCGTCCCTGGCCCCACGGAGGGAGAGGCAGTCCGCGTACAGTTTTGAGGAAGCTGCCTGGATTCAAATCCCAGCCACTGACTAGCTGTGTGGCCGTGAGCAAGCTCCTCCCCCTCTCTGTGCCTGTTTCTTCATCTTTAAATGGGGATGCTAGGACCTACTTTCCCAGGGCTGTTCCGAAGAATGAGGGTTATACATGAAATGTTTAGCACCGTGCTTGGCAGATGGTAACTCCCCCTCCGTGTTAGCTGTTATTATTATTGCATCACTGGTGGATTCCTGGTGGACACCCTGGCTCTTCGTCTGGGTGTTTCCAGTCTCTCCCTCATGGCGGGAACTTCACACCTGGGACTCATCAGGGCTCAGTGCTTTGAAGCTTTAACACCCTGGACGCTCTGCGCTGGCCGGACCTCCTGGGAAACCGTGTTGCCTTCTGGGTGTTGTATTCTAACAGAGGTGACGGCAGCTGCCTTGGCAAGGAGAGGCCCCAGAAACTTCTCCATAAATACTTGGTGAGAAGGATTTGTGTGCGTGCATATAAGCATAACCAATGGATACAAGACACTGGGGCTGGGGTGGGGTGAGGGCCTGTGCCGGAGGGTAGGGGAGGCCAAGGGAAGGTCAATGGGGAAAATAAGAAGACATATATACTACTATTTGTAATACTTTAAACAATAAAATAAAATAAAATAAAAAAGTAAATGTTGAATGTATCAAGTCCTATAGAAATTCCAGAAAATTGTTCAGAGAGGAGGAAATTTGGTATGGCTAGGATAATTTTTAGCAAGCTGTTCATCTGTTCTCTTTCCATTCCACTAATCCTGGCAGAAACCCTGTGGTTCGAACATCTGACTAATTGAAGGCGGTCCCTGCCACTCCCGGTGTCCCCGCAGTGATGGACTGGGGTGCCCACAGTCACGGGATGCTCTCCTATTGCATTTACCCAGCTTGCTCACCCATTCCTCCAGGGATTGGTTCAGAGGTGGACACGTGACACATTGGGGCCAATGAGATGCCAATGTTGGCTGGAAGATTCTGGAAGGAGCTGCCTGAAGCCCCGTGAGGAAGGCGGGCGCATCCACAGGCCCCAGGAGTGGTTTGGGGCAGCCTCCACGGAGGCTGGACAGTGGGCTGTCTCAGGGGCGTTGTAGAGTTCCTGGGTCAGCATCTCTGACGCTGCTCACCTCCGGCCTGTCAGTCACGTGAGCCCTGGAGTCCTGTCAGTGCTCAGCTAGCAGAGTTGGTCTGCTAGCTGCGGGAGGAGGGTTCCTGGCAGACACCCTGGCTCTTTGGGTGTTTCCAGTCTCTCCCTCATGGTGGGAACTTCACACCTTGGATTCATCAGGGCTCAGTGCTTTGAAGCTTTAACACCTTATTTGCGTCTCATTTCTCCTCTGAATCCCCTGTCCCCCAGTCAGTCAATGGGAAGCCTGGGGGGCTGGGGAAGGGAGAGAAAGAGTTCCAGGAAATTGAGGGGAAAAAAGATCTCACCATATTAGCTACCACAGTGTGTACCTGCATTGTTTGATCTTATTTTCCCAACCTCCTGACAAGTTACAATGATCACCCCCATTTTCAGATGAGGAAACTGAGGCCCAGATGGTGGTCATCTGCTCAAAGTTTGCCTACTAGCCTTGTTTTGGGTGAACCCCGATGGCTCCAGCGCCAACCCCGATGGCTCCAGTCGCTGTGGAGAGAGCACCGCTCAGCACACAGGGCACTGAGGGTCCATGGAGGAAGTGCACACAGTAATTTCATAGACGATTGAACCTGTAAAGACTGGCCAATGTGTGTACTTAGAGCTGTGTGCAGAGGAGCGGCCAAGTCTCCCTCCATCTCTGAAGGACTTCAAACAAGGGGTATAGTCAAACAGGCTGAACACTAAGCAGGCCAACGAGGTCGAGGAAGAGGGGGCTGGGTGCCCGGGGTGGCACGGAGAGGGGCAGGCTGGGTGTCCTGTTCCATGGCCCTCTGATGAGGAGGAGCCTGTGTGGTGGAAGCATCTTGGGCTTTGCAGTCAGACTGCCCTGAGCTGCCCAGTGCCTCCCTCCCATCACCAGCTGTGTGACTCCGGCAAGCACCATATCCTCTGAGCCTCAGTTTCCCCTGTTTAATGTGGACAGAGCATCTATCCCTTGGGAGTGCTGCCAGGATTAGATGGGACAATGCCAGACTCTCCTTGTTCTCTGGAGCCTTCGTCCTCTCTTTTCCTGCCAGCCACGTCCCTGGGGGTTGTGCATGAACATTGGGGAGCTGCCAGAACCGAACTTGGCAGTGAGAAGTTTTCAACAGCCTGGAGCCTTTGGTGCGAATCTTCCCTAAGCCTTTGGCTGGCCTGTCCGCTGACGTGGTAGAAGGAGAATCTCTTAGGCCACCCACCCACTTGCCAGTAGCCTCAGTTACTCAATGTGCTCGTCCTTCTGTTGTACTCTGAGTTGGTTTTCTATTGTCCTTATAATGCTGCCCCCAAACCGGCCAGAGTTCATGGCGTAAACCAACAGCCCCTTATGGCTTCTATGAGTCAGTGGGTCAGTTGGGAGGTTTGGCCGTCCTGAGCTGGCTTGGCTGCTCATGCACCTGCTGTCAGCCGCTGGGTCGCGGGGGGGCTGGCTGATCCGGGGTAGCCTCTGTTGGCCTGACGCCTCCTCCTGGCAGAGGCAGAGCAGCAGGGGAGGAGGCAGAGGTGCGCAGCACTTTCTGAGGCCTCGGCTCGCATTGGCATTGAATGCTGCAGGCCCAGGGGCCATGGTGGGAGGACACTGTCAAAGGGCGTGGATGAAGGGAGGCAAGAAAGTCAGGGACATCAGAGCAAATCAATCTACCACATACCCTCCTGGAGATTACCAGCCAATACTCCGCCTCTTCCTCCCAGATCCCCATGAAGCTCTTAGGGCACTGTTATAGTTCCTAGTCTTCAGTATCAACAGAAATCTTAATCTTCTCTTCACCCTCCCATCCCCCATTGCAGATGTCAATGCCACCCCTCCATCCCTATCTCACCATTTCCGCCCTCCCTCCTAGCACATCTCATCTAGTTCAAAGAACAGAAATCATGAGAAGAAAAAGTCCCAACTTCCTAGCTCCTTTGATTCATTTGTACTTATGTCTTTTTAAAATCGAGCATCTACTGTGCTCCAGGCACTGTGTTGGATGCTGATGTTTAGTGACAAATGAGATGAGCCCTTGACTCCATGGAGCTGGCATTTGAATGGAGGGGCCACAATAAACAGATAAACTAAGTGCTGGAGAGGCAATGGAGCAGAGAACGGGCTAGGACTGCCTCGTTGGGTGCATGTGTGTGCTAGCTTTTGGGGAGGTCATTAGGGAGCTGTGACAGTGGGGTGTGACCCGAACAACACAAAAGGCCAGTCTTGACTGAAAGGAGCTGGAAAAGGTGCTCTAAGAGGGGAAGCAAAGTCCCCGAGGCTGGAATAAAGGCCAGTGTGACTGGAGAGAGAGACGTGTGTGGTCTTACTATGTGCTGCGGGGCACCTTCCCTTCCTTCACCTGACCTATGTTGGAATCATTTCATATCACCACACGAAGATCTTCCTCAGCTCTTCTGGCCCCAGGGCATCCCACAGGGTGGAGTTACCATAGTTGTGTAACCAGTCCCCACCGATGAATGTCCAATCTCCTACAATCCCCTGGCACATCCACATCACCCAGCACGTGTGCACATGTGTCCTTGGCAGAATTGCGTGTCACTGAACGTGCACTTGCAATGTTTCTGGATGGAACCACCTGGCTTCATGGAGGCTGTCCAGTCAACTCTCAGCCACGAGCAAGTCTCTCCATCTTAAAACCAACCCCTCAAAGAGCAGCCAGACACCTCAGACTACGCCTCCCCACTTCTTCCTTCAACGTTGCTCCGCCCTTGTAGTTTGGGAAAAGGCTCCTGTGTTCTGTCTTGCTCCTCTTCTGCCTGCACCCCCATCCTGTTTCTTTTCAAAGGTCACTGAGACTCTGTGGAAAAACCTAGGTGGGGGGGAAAAGGGGAGGGAGGGGAGGAATGATGTGGGTGGGTGGTGGTGGGAGGGGAGGAATGATGTGGGTGGGTGGTGGTGGGAGGGCACAGTAATGTGTTTGCGGACCTTGTCCCTCTCACTAAAAGCCACTTTCTCCCTGGAGAACATCAGGAAGTGCTTTGGTGCCCCCAAGAGGAAATGTGGAAAATGCCCAAATGCTCCCAGGAGGAGTGGTTCCCAACCTTTGTTTTTTTTTTTTTTTTTTTGGCCATGCCCCATCTAGGCCCCCCTGTGACAGAATTCTTATTCAAAAAGTGAGCCCCTATTCACATGGAGGAAGCCTAAAAGGCCCATTCACTTGGTCTAAACAAGCTTCCAAAGAACATGGTGATAGATCCTCCCTCTCTCCAATTGATGGACATATGTAAACTCCACCTACAGCCAGACATTCCTGAGCACTGAACCACCAATCAGCACCTGCCAAATACCCTAAGCCCCCATTCCTGAGTCCCTAGATCCCTCCCTAATCATAGGCCTTACATGAAACCATCAATCAGCGTGTGCTGAGTGCCCTAAGCCCCGTCCCCTCTCTTTCCTCCCCTTAAAAGTGCTTGTACCCGGGCCTCGCTCTCTCCCGCTCTCTGGAAGCAGCCGCAGTGGTACTCTTCTCTCCAATAAAGCCTGTGTCCTGGCATCCCGGTCTCCGACCTTCTCTATTTCATCGATCACATGGCACCCATGAAAGAGAAAAATAAAAGAACAAAAGGACATTTAGTTGAAGTACCGAGGAAGATATCACTAAGAAATTGTTACAAAAATAATAATATAAAGTGGATATGAAAAAATAGCAAATAAAGTTTCAAACATAATAGACTACTGAAATGCATAAATATGACATAAAATATATTTATATACTGTATACGAGGCCGAACCATAAGAAATGCAAAAAAAAAAATTCACTGTTAATAACTCATTTTCAAATTGCCCCCTTAAAAATCAAATTGCCCTCCTGTGGGGCCTGTGCCCTACATTGGGAACCACTGATTTAGAGAGTCCATTTCTTGAGGGTTAAAAGTGTTATTGTTTTGTGTTTTTTTTTTTTAACTTTTTAAAAAAAATGATTTTAGTGAGTGGAAGGGGGGTGGGTGAGAGAGAGAGAGAGAGAGAAAGAGATGAAAGAGAAACATTGATCGGTTACCTCCCCCATGCACCCTGACTGGGGATTGAGCTTGAAACCTGAGCATGTGCCTGACTGGGAATTAAATCGCCACCTTCTGGTGTCTGGGGCAAAGCTCCAACCAACTGTGCCAACCAGCCAGGGCCGGAAACATCCTATTCACAATGCACCTGAGTTGTTTGAATGGTGTATTGGGGAGTAGGTTGAATATTCAGGTGTAATGAGGTTAGTGGGTGATGATTCGGGTTTGTCTTTGGATGGTGTCGGAACCCCTGGGGGGAGCCTGAGGTCTGAGGTGTGGGGGGCCAGTGCTCCAGAAACTGCTGTGCAGACCACCACCTGGGCATCTTGTGAAAACACGGATTCCGCCTGGGCAGGTCGGGTGGCCTGAGAGTCCGAATTTCTAACGGGCTCAGGGCCGACTCTGAGTGTCAGTGTTAAACGCATTGGCTGGAGAGGGTAGTACAAATAAGGAAAGGTAGTTGTTTCTGTGTGTATTTAAAAAAAATATTGTTCAGATTATTTCAGGTGTTCCTCTTTTTTCCTCCTGCATAGCTCTCCTCTACCTGATTCCCTACCCCACCCCATGCCCTTACCCCCGCCACTGTCTTCATTCATAGGTGTAAGATTTTTGTCCAATCTCTTCCCGCATCCTCAGACCCCTTTCCCCCTGAGAATTGTCAGCCCACTTCCTTTCTATGTCCTTGATTCTATTATATTCACCAGTCCATTCTATTCCTCAGATTTTTTATTCACTTGATTTTTAGATTCACTTGTTGGTAGGTATGTATTTGATGTCTTTTTGTTGTTCATATTTTTACCTTTACCTTTTTCTTCTTCCTATTCTTAAAGAATACCCTTCAGCATATCATGTAATCCTGGTTTGGCGGTGATGAACTCTTTTAGCTTTTTCTTGTCTGCGAAGCTCTTTATCTGACCTTCAATTCTGAATGATAGCTTTTCTGGGTAGAGTAATCTTGGTTGTAGGTTCTTGCTGTTCATCACTTTGAATATTTCTTGCCATTCCCATTTGGTCTGCATAGTTTCTATTGAGAAATCAGCTGACAGTTGTATGGGTACTCCCTTGTAGGTAATTAACTGTTTTTCTCTTGTTGCTTTTAAGGTTCTCTCTTTGTCTTTTGCTCTTGGCATTTTAATTATGATGTGTCTTGGTGTGGTGCTCTTTGGATTCCTCTTGGTGTGGTGCTCTTTGGGGTCCTGTATGCTTCCTGAACTTGTAAGTCTATTTCTTTCACCAGGTAGAGAAAGTTTTCTGTCATTATTTCTTTCAATAGGCCTTCAATATCCTGCTCGCTCTCTTCTTCTGGCACCCCAAAAATCCAGATATTGGTACGCTTAAAGCCGTCCCAGAGGCTCCTTACCCTATCCTCATACTTTTGGATTCTTCTTTCTTTCTGCCTCTATAGTTGGGCGTTTTTTTTTGCTTCCTCATATTCCAGATCTTTGGTTGACTCTTGGGGTACATTGATCTACAGTTGAGTTTCTGTATATTGTTTATTTCTATAAGTGTATACTTAATTTCTGACAGGTCCTTTTCCATTTTTTTTTTTTTTTTTGCATTCTCATTAAGGTCTTTGAAGGTCTCACTAAGCTTCTTGGAGGTCTCATCAAGTTTTTCAGTGGTTCTTAGAAGATTCTTGAGTAACCTTATAAATATGGTTCTGAACTCTGTTTTCCAGTAGTTTACTTTCCCTCATCTCTCCCATTTGTGACATGTTTCTGTGCCTCCGCATTTTGGCTGCCTCCCTGTGTTAATGGAATGACTTTGTGTGGTCGGTGACCTATAGGGACCAGTAGCTCAGCTTCCCCAATCACCGAAGTCGGTTGCTCTTGGTACACCCCTTTGTGGGCTGAGTGCAAAGTCTTTGTATAATTAAGCCTTGATTGCTGTTGGTACACTGGGAGGAGTTGACCTCCAGGCCAATTGGCTGTGAGGACTCACTATGTCTATAATGGAAGAACTGCTGCACTGGAGACACGCTGATGGTGCAGGCCTTGTTTCATTGGGACTTTGGTGCTCACTGAGTCCGCCTCCTAAATGTGTCACTTATGGATGTGAGGAGTTGAAATCTGGTGTCTCACACTGACCACTAGGTACATTGGCTTCTGGATCTCCAATGGGGTGCAGTTCAGCTACTGCCTGAGGCTTCCCTGCAGGAGCTACAGTGAAAACCACAGTCCTCTCCTCCCTGCTTTTATTGTGGAAGCTTTGGAGCTGTCTGCACTGGGTTGCAAGTTTGCTAGGTCAAACTGCAATAGAAAAGACCATTCATATGCAAAAGCTGCTGCTTGGTGCTTCAGTGTGTTTGTTGATTGTGTGGGGTGGAGTCTTGGGGCAGAGTTTCAGGGCCTCACTAGACTAGGGCATGGCAAACAGCGATGGCTGGCCATGAGCGACTGAGTCCCTACGTCTCATGCCCCAGCACAGCAAACAATTATTTTTGCGTGCTGCTCTGCAAGCAAGTCACCCTCACTTTCTGACCTGATGCAGACAGTCCAGCTTCTCCCCAGAAACTGGATTTCAGAAAGATCAGGAGCTTGTCAGGTTGAAGGTAACAACGCCCACCTCCAGCTGGGATCTGCTGCCAGCTTATATCAAGTGCACCCCTGTACCTCAGTTTTCAGCGCTTGTGCCCTGATTATTCTTTTCTCTTTCTGTCTAGTTGTAGAACTTCCACTCATCCAGCTTTCCCATGGTTCTGGGTGATAGGCATTTTGTCCTGTAGTTGTAGTTTTGATATTGTTGTGCATGGCAGCAGTTTAGATGTTTACCTACGCCACCATCTTGGATCTCTCATTCTATGTATACTCTTTTTTGGCCTCACTCTAGGATATTTTTCCATTGATGTTTAGAGAGAGTGGAAGGGAGAGAGAGAGAGAGAGAGAGAGAGAGAGAGAGAGAGAGAGAGAGAGAGAACATTAATGTGAGAGAGACACATTGATTGATTGTCTTCCACATGGCCCTTAACTAGAATCGAATTCGGGACCCTTCAATCCACAGGTTGACACTCTGTCCCCTGAGCCCACCCAGCCAGGGCTCTGTGAGCACTCTTGACCACAGGTGTAGTCTCTGGGACAAGTAGGCCAGCACGTTGGAGTTTCCCCACTGAGTTAAGGACTAGCCCTTTGCCCTGAGCAGAGCCAGGATCACATTAAGCAGATAGAAAGCATGGATTTGGGCTCTGATCTCTCTGTAGCCAGGCCAGGTCAAGGTCAGCCCCAGACCGCCTGGGTCCCAGGACTTCTCGGGCACTCTACTGGAGCAGAGCCAACAGGCAAGGGCCACTCCTGTTAGCTTTCCTTCCCTCCCTCCTTTCCGGCTGATGGGATTGGGAAAGCAAAACCTCTGGGCGTAGTCTTCTCTGTGGCCACACAGGGCAGCAGCCAAGCACGCGGGCTGCACAGCCACCATCAGTCTCCAAATCCGGTCAAGTCCACCTACTAAAGTTTGATGAGGCACTCGCCGGCTCTCCAGGTCTTCAAACACCAGCTCATTGGGGTGACAAGGGAATGATGCGCAGTCTCACCCTTTGACTCCCACACAATAGGTGCTCAGCAACTATGAGAATGCCTGGTGTCAGTCCAGGTCGAGTCTGGTTGTCAAAACAGGTTGTTACTGGGTGCCCTTTGAGCTTCCAGGGCCTGAGCAAGGAAGGCGCTGGGGAACCAGTGGGGACCCGGCCAGGAGGCCCTGCCCCTTGGTGGGACTCTAATGAAAGCTGCTCACAGGTCTCCAAGGACGGCCCAAAGGTGTCCTTCCGTGGCTGGGCGGGAAGCTTTCGGGGTGCCTGGGCCGCGGCTTTCGGGAAATCCTTTCTCTACCGCCTGCACTCCACGCGCTTTCTCTCCCACACCTGCCCCCTTTGCCTTTCTTTTCTGAGACGACCAAGGAGTCTGCCTCTTAGCCCTGTTGGTGGAGCAGGGACCTTAGAGGGGTGGTGGTGGCTGATTCATTTTCCGGGGGAGCGGGGGCTCTGTGGTTGTGCCTTCATGAGGGATGAGGCCTTCACGGGCATCCTAGATACCCACCTGAGCTGGAAAAGGGAAAACCAGTCAGGACAGAGATCTTTGTAAGATGGGGTTTTAGCCCGGGAGGGTACAGGTGGGAGTCCCAGAAGGTCCAGGGTAGCAGGGGTAAGGTCTGGGGGGGAGGGGGCGGGGAGGAAGGCCAGAATGGTGGTGGTGGGAGGCCAGGTTGGTGGGGAATGGGGAGAAAGTCCAGGCTGGTGGTGGGGGTCAGGCTGGTGGTGGTGGAGGAGTCCAGGCTGGTGGCAGGGTGGGGAGGAAGGCCGGGCTGGTGGTGGTGGGGGAGGCCAGGCTGGTGGGGGAGAGGCCAGGGTGGTGGTGGGGAGGCCAGGCTGGTGGGGGAGAGGCCAAGATGGTGGTGGGGAGGCCAGGCTGGTGGGGAGAGAGGCCAGGCTGGTGGTGGGAAGACCAGGCTGGTGTGTGTGTGTGTGGGGGGGGGGCAGGCTGGTGGGGGTTGGGGAGGAAGGTCAGGCTGGTGTGGGGGGAGAGGGGCTTCAGGCTGGTGGGAGGGAGTCAAGCTGGTGTGTGTTCAGGCTGGTGGGGAGGAAGGTCAGGCTGGTGGGGAGGGAGGCCAAGGTGGTGCAGGGGTGGTGGTTTCAGGCTGGTGGGAGGGAGTCAGGCTGGTGTGGGGGGGTCAGGCTGGTGGGGAGGGAGGCCAGGCTGGTGGGGTTGGGGAGGAAGGTCAGGCTGGTGTGGGGGGTCAGGCTGGTTGGGGAGGGGGGTCAGACTGGTGTGGAAGGTCAGGCTGGTAGGAGGGTGGGACAGGCCAGGCTGAGGTAGTTGACAGAGAATGGGAGCTGGTGCCCAGCACCTGGTGTGTGCAGACGGCTGGGCGCATGGGCATCTGGGCACATGACGTGTGCCTCCACGTCCTCCATGTGTGCTGTGTGGTGCGGTCCCTGGGCTGGGAGCCTGTGTACCTGGCTCTGGTGACAGCATCTCCTGGTGTTATCATGGGCTCACAGTCAGCCAGTGACCGAGGTGCCTAATGCCACATCCCTGTGGAGAAGGCAGGGCGGGAGGGCGAGGGGAGGAGGAGAGAGAGAGAGCTTGTGTTTGCTGCCCTCCCAGGGCCGGGCAGCGTGGGAGACACACAGACCACGGAGTGATGGGGGATGCGGAGCTGCCCGGACGGGTGGGCGGAGGCCCTTGGCTGTGAGCACAGTGGGGGGAGACCTCCCAGAGGTATGTGGGCCAGTGGGGCTATTCAGGTGAAGACAAATGGGTCTGAATTGCTGTTATTTTTTATATTTGGACCGCACAGCGCACAGAGGGGTTAACCCCATTTCTCGGGCTGTGGCTCCCCCACATGCACCGTCCGGCCACAGACTCATTTCCATATTTCTCTTCATCTTTCATCTCTCCTCCCACCTCGTGGCTTCCCCAGAGGCCGCCACTCAGATGTATTTTAAATGTGGTCCTAAATAAGTGCGCATTTTGGATGGCTATGAAATGTTGATTTTAACCGTGTGATTTCTTTTTTAATTACAAATACCGCGTCATGCTCGATTTCCCCCAGCACCATGTACCAGGAACCTTCCATGCTGCTTTCTGCTTGTTTATTTGGCCACATCCCCCTCCTCCTTAGGATCCACTCCCTGGCGTTGGCGCCTAGGTCAGCTCCCACCCATGCCCCTGTGATGGATACGTGACGAGCATCCTCACCTGTGTCCTCGCACAGATCTGGCGAGTCTGTCTTGATTTAGGCTCCTTAAAAAAGCAGCACCCGGGATAAAGATGTGGGTGCAGCTCAGATCTGGCCTCCCCCGAGGAGGTGGCCTCCGGGCTTGGGTGGGATGGGACCAGCCTGGACAGGTCTGGAGCAGAAGCGCTCCAGGCCGAGGGAACAGCAAGTGCTAAGGCTCCAGGCGGGACCCGCTTGCTCTATCTAAGGACGAACAGGAGGAGAGGGATGTGGGGAGGGGAGAAGTGGGATCTTCATGGAAGAACTGCCCATTGGTCCCAGCCTGGCCACTGGGATGCTCTCACCCAGGTCAACCCAGCTCCTCCATGGCAGCACTTTGGATCCGGGGGGCCGTGGCTGCTCCCCATACCCCTTCTCCAGGCCAAAGCCTGAGCTTTTCTGTTGCTGCTCAGAGCTCACCACTGCTCCGAGGCCAGCCCGCCCTGTGCTGTGTGGGTCCCTCAACGCTTTGCTGTGAACGCGGAGAGGAACTCAGTTGCTTTCGCTGTCTCCTTTCTGCGCGTCCACACAGCGGCTCGTCAACACCTGTCTCCTGATGCTCCCCTCTGCTCTACATGAGCCCCTGCAGCGCGGTGACACTGGCCTTGAACACCCAGTGCACTTCCACCCCAGGGCCTTTGCACTTGCTGTGCCTCCGCCTGGAAAGCTCTTTCTGCAGATGTTTTCATGCACTGCCCCCTCCTCCTGCTCGGGGGGTGGGGTTTGCAACTGTGAATAGGGATCTTCTCGCACCTCCCCCAGCTCTGAATAAAACAGCCCCTCAGCTGCCCCCTTACCTCTCCTGCTTTCACGCTCTCCATTTGTTATAAACTGAATGCTGGTGTCTCCCCCCCCCCCCCCCAATGTTACAAGTTGAAATGCTGGCCTCCAATGTGACGGGATTAGAAGGTGAGGCCTTGGGAGGTGATGAGGCCACTGGGAGGCCTCACCTTGGATGACGCCCTTCTGAAGAGCGGAGGAGAGACAGGACGCACCTGCACTCTGCCATGTGAGGCTGCAACGAGAAGACGGCCATTTGCAAACACGCTGAGGGCTCTCACCAGACCCCGGGTCTGCCGGGACCTTGATGCTGGACTTTGAGTGCAGGGGGGTGGTGGTGGGGGGAGAGGGCATTCTGCTGCAATGTGCAAGGGGAGACCCCAGCCCTGGCTTCTGAATCCACTGGGCCGGAGAGGAAGTGGCACAGGAAGCAGCACATAGTAAGTAATTGCATTGGGAAGGAATTGACAGGAAGGAAGCTCTAGGGTGCTATAAGAACGTCAAATAAGGGGCAGCCATATGATGTTAGGGGTCAGCATAGGCTGCTCTGTAAAAATAATTGGGAATTAGGCTGGCATATTGGTAAGATTATTTATACAGATTGTGGTATTTGATTAAACATACAAATTTATACTGCTGATTCATCCAGCATTCAAAAAATAATTTTATTAATTTTTAGGGAAGAAGGGAGAGGGAGAGAGAAATGTCAGTGGAAGAGGGAAACATCAATTGGCTGCCCCCAACCTGGGATCAAACCCACCACCTGGGTGTGTGCCCTGACTGGGAATTGAACCAGCGACCTTCCGGTGCACGGGACAACGCCCAACCAATCAAGCCACACTGGCCAGGGCTCAGCCAGCATTTCTGAGCACTTACTACAAGCCAAGCAGGCCGTGAGAACTTTATAGATGCTCTCCCATTTCCTCCACACGCAGCCCCGTGTCTGACCCACCAGCCCTGGACTTCTCTGGCCTTGTTTTCGCCCCTTAAAAAAAAAGACAATAAATAATAGTACTTACCTCCCCATTGAATGAGACATTTATTTCATTTTATATATGGGGGTTGAGGCTCAGAGGGGATAAATAATTTCCCGGGACCCCCAGGCACAGGATTCAGTCCTCACCTGCTTGCCTCATAAATCCCAGGCAGCGTGTTATTCCACAGAAACACACCTCGCCCTAATCTATTGCTCTAATATTTTTAACGACGCAGCCACCATTCACCTTGCTGCCGCTTCCATGAATCACCTCCTGATACTTTTGATTTCTGAGAGCAAATGCCACCTCGATTTCTATTATCTGCCGGAGCCCCAGGAGCGATCCCAGGCCGCCTTCTCGCCGCTGGGTCTCCCCTCCCCTTGCCTTATGGCCCGTGCTGCCTGATATACAGCAAAATGGGGCTGTGATTTAGCGGCAGAAAAGGTTAACTCTAAATAATGATCAGAAAGTTAAAATATAGAGCCAGAATGTTGCTTTAGTTTTTATAGGTTTTAAATAATTTCGCCTCCTTCCCCGAAGGATTTAACATAATTCAATGAGAAAATTGCATTCCGATCCTGTGGGCTGCTCTGACGTGACCGAACTGCAATGAGCAGACGAGACGCAGTGTCTGTCTGACAATGGACCTGACTGAGCCGGGAGCTCAGGGAGCGGTGCCCGGGGTGGGGCTGGCTTCCCGGCTCCTGGCCTCCTCCCGGGGCAGCCCGCTGGCACAGCTGGCGGGAGAGGGCAGTGGCAGGTGCTCATGCCTGGCAGGGGGGCAGAGGTTGATGTTGTGGAAGGAGACCCCCCTAGTGCGGCCGCAGAGAAGCCTGACGTTCTCACATTCTCCTCCTGCTTCCGCCCGCACGGCCTGCACAGGGGCTGAGACTCCATCCTTTCCACCTGCCCCGTGTGAGCGTGAGGCCTGTCCGGCTGCACGCACAGGAAGCCTGACACTGGCGGAGAGAAAAGCCGGTTTCTTTAGTTGTTTGTTTATTTTATTAGGCGTTTTGGGCCGGCGCAGCTCTCCGGTGCCCCGGGGACGGCTCTGCTTGGGCTTGTGGGCGTTAGCATTGCGGCTCTGAGCTACGTTAGGGCTGATGTGGGGATTGGATGGAGTTAGCCTGGGCGTAGCTCTGGTTTGTGATGAATGCTGCCGTGGCGCTTCCTTAATCAAGAAGCTCATTTCAATCTGATTTGCTGCTAAATGTTAATTCGGAAATGTTTTCCTTTCCAACAATCGGGCTGCGCGTTTCTGTCCTTAAAGGGCGCAGTGCTTCACACCTGTGTGGCGGGGCCTGTTCTTCGATGCCCAGCTGGTCTCCAGGTTCCATCTTGGGGCAGCAGTGCAACAGTTTCCCATGGGGACATTCCCATGGGGAAATTCTGAGTGTGTGTGTGTGTGAGTGTGTGTGAGTGTGTGAGTGTGAGTGTGTGTGTGTGTGAGTGTGTGTGAGTGTGTGTGTGAGTGTGTGTGTGAGTGTGTCTGAGTGTGTGTGTGAGTGTGTGTGAGTATGTGTGAGTGTGTATAAGTATGTGTGTGAGTGTGTGTGTGAGTGTGTGTGTATAAGTGTGTGTGTGAGTGTGAGTGTGTGTGAGTGTGTGTGTTAGTGTGTGTGTATGTGTGTGTGTCTGAGTGTGTGTGTGAGTGTGTGTGTGAGTGAGTGTGTGTGTATGTGTGAGTGTGTGTGTGAGTGTGTCTGAGTGTGTGTGTGTGTGTGTGAGTGTGTATGTGTGAGTGTGTGTATGTGTGAGTGTGTGTGTGAGTGTGTGAGTGTGTGTATGTGTGAGTGTGTGTGTGAGTGTGTGTGTGAGTGAGTGTGTGTGAGTGTGAGTGTGTGTGTGTGTGAGTGTGTGTGTGAGTGTGTGTGAGTGTGTGCGTGTGTGTGCGTGTGTGTGTGTGTGTGAGTGTGTGTGAGTGTGTGTGAGTGTGTGTGTGTGTGAGTGTGTGTGTGAGAGTGTGTGTGAGTGTGTGAGTGTGTGAGTGTGTGTATGTGTGAGTGTGTGTGTGAGTGAGTGTGTGTGAGTGTGAGTGTGTGTGTGTGAGTGTGTGTGTGAGTGTGTGTGAGTGAGTGTGTGTGTGTGTGTGAGTGTGTGTGAGAGTGTGTGTGTGAGTGTGTGTGAGAGTGTGTGTGTGAGTGTGTGTGTGAGTGAGTGTGTGTGAGTGTGAGTGTGTGTGTGTGTGAGTGTGTGTGTGAGTGTGTGTGAGTGTGTGCGTGTGTGTGCGTGTGTGTGTGTGTGTGAGTGTGTGTGAGTGTGTGTGAGTGTGTGTGTGTGTGAGTGTGTGTGTGAGAGTGTGTGTGAGTGTGTGAGTGTGTGAGTGTGTGTATGTGTGAGTGTGTGTGTGAGTGAGTGTGTGTGAGTGTGAGTGTGTGTGTGTGAGTGTGTGTGTGAGTGTGTGTGAGTGAGTGTGTGTGAGTGTGTGTGTGAGTGTGTGTGAGTGTGTGTGAGTGTGTGTGTGAGTGTGTGTGCGAGTGTGTGTGAGTGTGTGTGTATGTGTGAGTGTGTGTGCGTGTGTATGTGTGAGTGTGTGTGAGTGTGTGTGCGAGTGTGTGTGAGTGTGTGTGTGTGTGCGTGTGTGTGTATGTGTGAGTGTGTGTGTGAGTGTGTGTGTGAGTGAGTGTGTGTGAGTGTGAGTGTGTGTGTGTGTGAGTGTGTGTGAGTGTGTGCGTATGTGTGAGTGTGTGAGTGAGTGTGTGTGAGTGTGAGTGTGTGTGTGTGTGTGTGTGTGTGTGTGAGTGTGTGTATGTGTGAGTGTGTGAGTGTGGGGTGGTGAGTGTGTGTGGGTGTGAGTGTGTGTGAGTGTGTGTGTGTGTGTGTGTGTGAGTGTGAGTGTGGGGTGGTAAGTGAGTGTGTGTGAGTGTGTGTGAGTGTGTGCGTGTGTGTGCGTGTGTGTGTGTGTGTGAGTGTGTGTGAGTGTGTGTGAGTGTGTGTGTGTGTGAGTGTGTGTGTGAGAGTGTGTGTGAGTGTGTGTGTGAGTGTGTGAGTGTGTGTATGTGTGAGTGTGTGTGTGTGTGTGTGAGTGAGTGTGTGTGAGTGTGAGTGTGTGTGTGTGTGTGAGTGTGTGTGTGAGTGTGTGTGAGTGAGTGTGTGTGAGTGTGTGTGTGAGTGTGTGTGAGTGTGTGTGAGTGTGTGCGTATGTGTGAGTGTGTGTGTGAGTGTGTGTGTGAGTGAGTGTGTGTGAGTGTGTGTGTGTGAGTGTGTCTGAGTGTGTGTGTGAGTGTGTCTGAGTATGTGTGTGAGTGTGTGTGTGTGTGTGTGAGTGTGCGTGTGTGTGTGTGTGAGTGTGTGTGAGTGTGTGTGAGTGAGTGTGTGTGAGTGTGTGTGTGAGTGTGTGTGAGTGTGTGTGAGTGTGTGTGTGAGTGTGTGTGCGAGTGTGTGTGAGTGTGTGTGTATGTGTGAGTGTGTGTGCGTGTGTGTATGTGTGAGTGTGTGTGAGTGTGTGTGCGAGTGTGTGTGTGTGAGTGTGTGTGAGTGTGTGTGAGTGTGTGTGAGTGTGTGTGAGTGTGTGTGAGTGTGTGTGTGAGTGAGTGTGTGTGAGTGTGTGTGTGTGAGTGTGTCTGAGTGTGTGTGTGAGTGTGTCTGAGTATGTGTGTGAGTGTGTGTGTGAGTGTGTGTGAGTGTGTGTGTGTGTGTGAGTGTGTGTGTGTGAGTGTGTGTGAGTGTGTGTGAGTGTGTGTGAGTGTGTGTGTGTGTGTGTGTGAATATGTGTGAGTGTGTGTGAGTGTGTGTGAATTTGAGTGTGAATGTGTGTGAATGTGTATGTGTGTGTGTGTGTGAGTGTGTGTGTGTGTGAGTGTGTGTGAGTTTGAGTGTGTGTGTGTGTGTGTGAATGTGTATGTGTATGTGTGTGGAGGGGTGGGGGGTGGTGGTGGTCCCCTGCCACTCGAGTGTGTGCCCAGGCCGGTGGGGCCGAGGCTCAGTGCTCCTGTGTGCCCCTGTTTGACCGGTGGGCTCAGTAGTTAGCCTGGGGTCCTAGGGGCTGGCCCTCCCTGTCCTGGCACCAAGACTGGCTCTTGCCTCACTGCCCGGGTTGCCAGTGGCACTGCTAAGTGTTTGGGATCCTCGGAAGAGGCTGCAGCCGTCCCATCTGCCGCTCCTTGGCCGTCCTCACCCCAGGGCGCGTCTCCCAGCTCCCCACAGCCGTGTCTGCGCCCGCCCCTGAACCCATGCGTCCGAAGCCAGGCGATGCCCATCAGCCGACGTTCCTTTCATAAGGTGAACTAATAACAGCTGGCGTTTCCCGAACGCCTGCTTTGCCAGGCGCCATGCCAGGTGCCCCGGGAGGCGCCGTGGGAGTGCGGGTAACCACAGGCTTGGGGGAGGAGCGGTGGCTAGCCCAGTTTTCCAGATGGGCACCCTGGAGCCCAGCGAGGTGAAGTACTTTGCTCAAGGCCACGGAGGAACAGCAGGTAGATCTGGGAGCCCAGAGCGTGGCTTCTTGACCCCCGTCTGCTGCTGCCGCTTGGGTGGCCAGCCAGAGCCTGCCCAGCCACAGGCCTCGGCTCTGTGCCTCCCCTTTTCGGGGGGCTGTGGGCACTTGGCGTGTGTGATTGCTGCACGTGTACCCACTCTTGCTGCCCCTCCACAGGTTATACCGCTTTAAGTTGGTTTCTTTCAAGTACGACTGAGAACATGTGCTAAACGGGGTTCCCCCTTCTGGACGGGCATTTCAAACAGCAGAGAGGGGCCCGAGAAGTTCCATCCCCAGGACCCAGGGCTGGCCTGGGGCAGGGGAACCTCAGGGCCGGCCTGGGGGAGGGGAACCTCAGGGCTGGCCTGGGGGAGGGGAACCTCAGAGCTGGCCTGGGGGAGGGGAGTCAGGAGCTCATCCCCCTTCCCCGCCCTCACCACCCCCACAAGCTCCGTATCCTCCTGGCCACGCTGCGAATGAGAGTTCCCACTGTTGTGTGTGTGTGTGTGTTTTCCTTAAAACTTTATTTTTAATCTCATCCGAGGATATTTTCCCATTGATTTTTAGAGAGAGTGGAAGAGAGAGGGAAAGACAGAGAGAAACATCAATGCGAGAGAAACACATCCACTGGTTGCTCCCTGCACCTGCCCTGACCAGGGCCCAGGGCCAGGAGGAGCCCGCAACCAATGCCCTTGACCGGAATCGAACCCGGGACCCCTCAGTCTGCAGGCCTACGCTCTATCCACTGAGCCAAACCAGCCCCCTTCGATGAAAACAGTCCAGGGCAGCCATGATGATCCTCCACTGGCCTCCGGGGCTTCCAGATTGTTCTCTGTAAAAGACGGGCCTGGAGGTTATTCTTCTGCGTGAATTAGCAGGTCAGAGGCAGGTAGACACCAGGGTCTCACTTACATGTGGGATCCCATGAACAAACAGAACAGAGGCCGGGATGCGGCAGAGACTGGCAGCTGTGAGCGGGGAGAGGGGGAGGGGGTGGGATAGGATGGAGAAGGTGGAGGGATTGACCAAGAACAAATGCACATAGGGAGACTCAGACGACAGAGTGGTGGCAGCCAGAGGAAAGGGGGCGGAGGTGGGCAAGGGGGGACATGGGGAGGGAAAGGGGCTGCTGGGGGCGGTGGGCACACGACGCAGTGAGCAGATGTTTGGCTAGCTGTGCACTTGAAACCTGTTTGGTTTTTCGAAGCAATGTCACCCCAATGAATTCAATAAAAATAAAAAAGAAGCCAATTTATTTTTTATTCAAAATCCATACGAAACAATTGAACAGTAAAACTGCCAACTTCACTGTCTCTTTCAGCGACACCTCTGAAATTAAGCCCCCTCCCTCCTTCCCTCCTTCCCTCCTTCCCTGCTTCTCTCTTTCCCTCCCTCTCTCCTTCCCTCCCTCTCTCCTATTACTGTTTTTTCAGCACCTACTATGCATCAGGACTTGTGCTAAGTTCAGATTTTCTCTTCACAAACAACTCCTTCTAAGATTTATTGTGAAGGCATTTTCTGACTCTCTAATGTGGCTCACCAGTAACCATTAAAAGCACAGACGCTTAGGGAAAGGTTTTGAGAGCAGCTCTGTGATCCATAAACTGCTGACCTTGGACAGGGACACACATCTCTGCTCCGGAATGTCCTCAGCTGGACCTCCCCGGGAGGGCCCTGGGCTGTGCGCCTGCCTGGACGTTCTGAGAGGCCCTTGTGCTGCTGACCTTCAGCACCGGCGCCGAACAGGGCTGGCACATGGTCCTCTGCCTATTTGGGAATGAATGAATGAGTGAATGAATGAATGAAGTAGGTCTGGGTTAGGACCCTCATTCTGAAAGGCCAGGGACCCAATCCTAGCCCCCAGGGACCCCAAATCCAAAGCCAGGGTGGTCGCAGGGGCTGTGATGGGGAGGCCTGCAGTTCAGGGTCTCGGGGCTCCGTTTCGGCTTTATCGTTATTCTGTCCCGCCCGTCCTCTGTTGTCTCATGGCTACAAAGTGGGGGTGGGGACCTAGTGCCCAGATTGCCGGGGGTCAGGCGAGAAGAGGAGTGCGAAGCGCAGCCTCACAGCCCAGCACACCACGGGCCTAGTGAACAGAGCCGGGCTGTGACAGGAATGGCTCTGCACAGACAGACACACGGGCGGGGCGGGACCTGTGTGAGGGTCCTTATGTCTCTCGGGGGGCCTTATGTTTCATGGGGCTGCCTTACGTCTCGGTCTCTCACCTGGAAGATGGGGTAACAATAGTGACTACTTGGCAGGGCTGTTAGACAGGTCGGCGAGTTAACCGTAGCGAGCGCTCAGGACCGGGCCTCGTGCATTGCAAGTGCCTTTGGTGTCACGTACTTCATCTCTTTGGCGTAGAGGCTGTTTCTCATATTTGCCCCACGTCCTCCATCTGCCCTGTCGTGGGGGTTGGAGGCTTGGGGTGATGGATGTTCAAAGTCCTTGAGGCTGACAGGATAGCTGTCCTTCGGAGATGTGCTCATCCTCATCCGGGAGCCTGTGACTAGGTCTCCATATGTGCCGGAGCGACTCCACGGGGAGGCTGAGGGGAGATTATCCTGGGCCTCTGTCCTGGGCCTCTCCGCGCCCAGGTCTTCTTGAGAGGGAGCCAGGAGGGCCAGAGTCAGAGGTGTGAAGACAAAGGCAGAGGCAGAGGTGAGAGAGAGAGAGAGAGAGAGAGAGAGAGAGAGAGAGAGAGAGAGAGAGGAGAGCGAGGGGGGTAATCCAAGCTGTTAAGCTGCCGTGTGAAGATGGAGGGGCCAGGGGCCTAGGAAGCAGGCAGCGTGGGAGCTGGAGAGAGGCCCCCAGGTTCCCTGCTGGACCCTCCCGGGAAGCACAGGCCCCTGCGTTAGGACGCCTGCCCTTCGGGGCCGTAAAGCTGTGGGTTAAGGCGCTGAGCTGGCAGCACGGGTGCAGCAGGGACAGGAAATGAGTAGGGCGTGCAGCAGGAGGCAGATGGTCTCCTCCCTCCCAGCACCGTGATGAAGTCTGGGCACCTGGTGGGTCCTCCCTCCCCTTTCTCCCCTCCTTCCCCTTCCTCCCTTCCCTCCTCGCCCTCCCCTCCCTCCCCTTCCTCCCCTCCCCCATTTGCTCTGCTAGCTGGCTTTTCATGGCTCCAATGTGGGGATCCTTGTTACGGGGAAGAAAGCCCAAGATGCTGAAGGCCCAGACCTCTCAGCCAGAGCCTGAATGCTGTTCAGGGTGGGAACCCAGCCTCCTCCTCATCCCGCACAGAGGGAGCTCACCCCTTCCCTTCCCTCCGCTCTCCGGCGACCTCTGGAGGCCGGGCCAGCACCGGTCCTGTCTGGGGGTGAGTGTGGGGAGCCGGGGCCCAGGCTGCTGTCTGGTGAGAAGTGAGGGAACAAATGTTTATTCTGTCTGACTGCTTTGCAGTGTGACCCCGAGTTAAGCAGACCTGCTCGTGTCCCCACACCAATTGCTCTAAGGCTCACCACAGTCCCAACAATAGTCACGCCAGCACAGGAACCGGCAGCCTGCTGCCCAGGTGGCTCCTCTGGAGGATTTATAGAACAGCCACTCCTCCTGTTCTCCAGAAATGTCGCGGATGCTGGGACCCAGTGCAGCACGGCGCCTGCACGTAGTAATCTCATTTATCCATTCAGTGTTTACTGAGCACCTCCTGGGTGCCAGCGCTGGGTGCGAGGGATGCGTTTATGGTCTCTTTTCTTTTTTTCTGAGCTTATTCTGATGGACGGAGACACAGTGGATGTGCAGAGGTAAGTGAGAAGGCAGGGAACTCTGAGGTGTCAGGAAGTTTGAAGAAATGGGCTGATGCGATCAGCACGCTGCGGGGAGAGAGCTCTCTGGGAGGACATCGGGCTCAGCGCCGGGAGGAAGCTGTCGGGCGGGTGGCGGCCCGGGGGATGGGGGCCCCACGCTGGGCTCTCAGGGCCCTCACCAGTCCCGGCAGGCTGGCGTCAGGGGCCCATGTGCGTGGAGGGGAGGGTGGGGCGGCCTGGAAACCACCTTCCTTGGAGGCACCGGGGTCCGTAGCCTCCAGGGTCCGGGATTGGCGGTGCTCTGCCTGGGAGGGGTCTTTGGCTGATGATGTCAGAGTGAGGCAGCTATTCTTTGGGGGAGCCATTCTCTGGGGGAGCATTCTAGACCTGCAGGGAGCATTCTAGACCTGTCTTGTTTTTGGTGAAGGGCAGAGATCAGAAGGTTCATGAGGCTCAGACCTCACCTTCCCCAAAGACTTAAAGATGCACCCCTTACGGGGTTTCAAACACGCTCTACAGCCAGACACCCTGAACTCACATCCCAGCTCTGCCAGTCAGAGGCTGTGTGGCCATTCAGCCCTTCCTTCCGCCTCAGTTTCCTCGTCTGGAAAGCGTGTGATGACAGTACCTATTCCTCAGCTTGTCATGACATTGAAATGTATCACTACTCACAAACCTCTGCTATTGTACGTAAGCGTGTCTATGTGCAAGCACACACACACATTCTTTATTTTAATTTAAATATATCTTTATTGATTTTTTTTTTACAGAGAGGAAGGGAGAGGGATAGAGAGTTAGAAAACATCGATGAGAGAGAACCATCATCAGCTGCCTCCTGCACACCTCCCACTGGGGATGTGCTCGCAACCAAGGTACATGCCCTTGACTGGAATCGAACGTGGGACTCTTTAATCTACAGGCTGACGCTGTATCCATGGAGCCAAACCCGTTAGGACACACACACGTATTCTTAAAGAAATACGATTTAAATGTCTGAAATCATGTCCAAATGTGATTTATACACGGTTACATTAAGAGATCCACTAATGGTTTGAAGAGTCATTTCTTGTCAAACTTTAAATCTATGTTCCATAGCCGGCCTCCCCGCCCCCAGGGAGCACGAACTCGATAATATTTTAGATGGCCCGTAATTACCTTACGAAAAGCAGGACTATATTGCTTTGCCTTTCCCCTCTGAAGTTGTTAAAATGTTAATATGTTCATGGCTCCTGTGAGATTGTCGGGGCATTTTTTACTGTGAATGTGGCCGGAGCCTCAGGGCTCGGCCCCTCCAAGCTCCAGGAGGTGAATGAGGAGGAGGGGAGGGGGTAGGGGCAGCTGCTGCCCCTGCTGTGCGGGCTCAGGTGTGGGCACACCTTCTCCTCTCACTCCTGGGGAAGTGATTACTTGGGAGCTCTGCCCCTCCCTCCTCTGCGCCTTTCACTCTCCAACAATCCCCACTTCACAGGCCCCGAGGCCTGTTAGTCACTCCCAGCTGGAGAACAGGGCGGTGAAGGCAATTACTGCTGACACTGTCTCGTTGTCATGGCGTGTGTTACCCCACCTGTGGTCATCGGCTGTTCCTCACCTGCCCCTCCTCTGGCTGCCCCGCCTGTCTCAGGAGCTCGGACAAGTAGCCAGTCCGCTCCTGCTCACGACCCTGCCAGCTGCCCCCGTGGCGCTCAGTCAGCCACCCGCGGGCACCTCCTGGCGGCCCCGCTGGGGAGGAGTATAAGGTGAGAAGCTCATGCATCAGAGACTGGCTTCCATCTCGGCTCCTCTGCTTGGCCTTGAACCCGTTCTTTGTGCGGCGTCTGTGAAAGGGGTCTGCGTTCCAGAGCTTTCCACAACCAGCTGAGCTGCGGTGGACGCAGAGCAGCCAGCCCGGCTCCCGCACTTAGTAAGCGCTGGAACATCGCCTGCTGTGCAGCCCCCACGCGATATGAGGGTCTGGAGCTCGGCGCCTTTTCCTAATGTCTGCGTCTCCCCTCTGCCTGCCAGTGAGTGGGACAGTGTCTGGTGGTGCCCCTGGTTCTGGCCCGAACTCAGCCTTCTGAGCCCAGCGCTGGGACTCTCAGGGGGTCCCCTCTGATCACGTTTCTCCAGCAGCCCCACCTGAAGCCCAGGTCCCTAGAGATGGGCTCTGGGTGGGGCCAGGAGGTGTGCCCTGGGTGTCCAGAAACCACGCCTTTACTCCAACTACACAGTCCTCAGGGGAGCTGTTGTTGATAAGAAAAAACACACCTAGCAAGCTGGCTCCTGGTGGCTAACTGGCTCCCATGTAGAAGCAGAGCCAGCCGCTGCTGCCTCCCAGCAGCCTCTCATGCAAGCTGCACGCCAGGGGAAAGCGCGCACTCAGCTGCCTGCCTGACCTTGTTCCTGCCGCCGCGGAGCCAACCCTTGTTGAGGAATTCCAGGAATCGTGTTTTAACCAATAGGATTGAGACTTTCCTGTCCAATCAGAGCTGGGAAGCTGTATCCTTAACAAGCATCTCCACTGACCAATCGGAGCAGTTCCATTCCAACCAATCAGAACAGTGCTTTAGGGACCAATGAAACTGAGAATGTGGACCTCTTTGCCCGAGAATGGACCAGGGTTTTAGAGACAAGAGAAGATGAGACCAGGGGCAACAGCCATCTGAGTTAGCACAAGTGGGTGCACGTCAGGGCTCAGATCAGGGTGAGGATTGCAATATTTAACTGGTAGATAGCATGAGACACAGCAATGTGAGCTTGGATATGGTGTGAGCTGGGATGAGGTGTGAACTGGATAAAGTGTGAGCTGGATGAGGTGTAAGCTGGGATGAGGTGTGAACTGGATAAGGTGTGAGCTGGGATGAGGTGTGAGCTGGGATGAGGTGTGAACTGGATAAGGTGTGAGCTGGGATGAGGTGTGAACTGGGATGAGGTGTGAACTGGAATGTGGTGTGAGCTGGGATACAGTGTGAGCTTGGCTGTGATGTGAGATGGGATGAGGTCTGAGTTGGGATGTGGTGTGAGTTGGGCTGTGGTGTGAGCTGGGCTTTGGTGTGAGCTGGGATGTGGGTGTGACTATGGCTGTGGTTTGAGCTGGGATGTGGGTGTGACTATGGCTGTGGTGTGAGCTGGGATGTGGTGTGAGGGTGGCTGTTTGGTTCCCTCTCCCTCCTGGGTGTGTCACAGTGGCTGGAGGGCATGTGGTGGAAGGATCTAGGTTCAGTGTCACACACGGTAGGCTCCTGGGTTGTCCTGTAAAAAGCAGCTGCTCACCAGCTTGTCCCCTGTTCAGTGGGCTTTTGCAGGGCTGGCACAGAGAGTGCTGGATGCCCCTCACCACACTTCTTCTAATGCTAACATCTTGCCTAACGTGGTGCATTTAGCCACACGAGGGGATTAACCTCAGTACAGTACCATTAACTAACCTACAGACTTTACTTTGAGTTCACCAGTTTTCCCGCTAACGCTCTTTCTTCTGTCCCAGGGTCCAACCCAGAATCTTACTTTGTGCTTATCCTTCTGAAACCGGACACAGGTACTTGAGGCAGCTGTCACTATGTGAGCCAAAGTAAGCAGAGACAGGGCTGAATCATGTCTGAGTGTTTAATCAATGCTGCCGGCAGCATGGAGAGCATCGGCCACACTGGAAGGTCCGCTCGGCCCCCTCGCCAGCTGGCTGGTCATGGACACATGAGGGAGAAGAGGGCCAGAGCAGCTGCGGTGTAGCAGGGAAACGGGGAGGAGCGTGTGTGGCCGGACCTTCAGGAGCTCGAAGCTGGTAACAAGGTGGATAATCTTCCAGGATGCTACACACAGCTCAGCCCGTTCCTGGGCAAACTGTCGGCGGGGGTCAGAGTCCGGGCACAGCAACCAAACCAAAGCGTGTCCTTGGCCTGTTCTCAAAATGTATTCCTTTCTGAGTCATGGACCCATCGAGGCATCTTACCCCAGAGTTTCAGAAGTGGCGCCCCTGGAGGTTACTGGGCTGGGGATGCACCCCTTGGCACCTGTTCCCCCTGATCTCCCCGCCCCCCTCACCACAGCAGGTGTGGCCGGTGGGTCTCAGAACCGCTCCCCCTGGGCCTCCGTCTCCTCCACGGACATCCCAGATGGTGACGTCTCGAGTTGGCAGGTGGTGACGCCTGGCCGCTCCTGTCTCTGCGGAGACCAGGTTCGGACGGGGGCGTGGAGGGGGTAGTGGAGAGTAACGTTTGGACAAGCGCATCACGTTGCCCAGGGAGCACACCCAATGTAACAAGGTGGCTAATGCCTGCCATTGTGTGCCTGAGCTTCTGCTCGGGGAGAACACAGCCCCGTTCCGCAGCTGGCACACGGACAGGTGTCCCTTCTGAGCCCTGCGTGAGGAAGGTGACCCAGAATTGTGTGGTAATGACCTTGGACCCACGTCAGTAAGATGCCAGGCCGGCCTCTGCCACACTTGTCACCTGTTCCAGAACAGGCTCTCCTCTTCCCCTTCCCTCTCTGCTTACAATGTTTGAGCCATTCTATGTTCTTTATATGTAGTGATTTACATAATCCTTACGACAGTCTTACAAACTGAGAACTATTATACCCCCACGTTTCAGGTGAGGAATCTGAACATCAGGGAGGATAAAGAATTTTCTCGAGGTCACACTGCCAGGAAGAGGTAGAGCCAGGATCTGAACCTACAACTTTGGTCTCAGAGTCTGGCTCTCTGTGTGGTCCAGCGAGCACCTCCCGGCGCGGTGAACTGATGCTGAGCTACTGGGACCAGGTTCCTTACAGCCCTGCGGGTCTCCCTCTCGGCCTGGAGCCCCCCCCACCCCCCGTGCCCTCCTCCTTCCTCCCCCCCGGGCTGCCCTGTGCTGACAGCGGCATTCACCACCTGTTATCCATCTCCTCTCCGGAGCTCTGGCTAAGCTCGTTGGCCAGGGCTCGAGCCTCATTTCTCCAATCCATTCAGCGCTTTATCGATCTTGCCTGACATTTGCTTCTCTCAGACGCCCAGCCCCATGCAGCCAGACAAATGGCCTCTGCACCTCCGAGCCTCGCGGGCCTCAGCTGTGCAGCCCGCTCCCGGCTCCGGGCTAATGGAGGCACACGGGGCGGGAGGGCACTGGCCTCCTGGGGACCCCAGCATTCTCCCCAGGGACCCCTAAAAGGCATCGATCCCAGCACTCTGCATCTTTCAGGGCAGCTCTCCGAGTTCCTGGAAGCCCCCGGGTGGGACTGTTATTTCAGGGCTGCTGTGGAGGGTAGGCCCAACCTTCACCCCCGCCGGACGCAATTCCGGGAGAACGGGAATGAGTGATGGCGTCTCCACCAAGCGGGGAAAGAATGGCTCCTCTCCCCCGGGCTCCCCGAGGCCAGGTCTTCAGGGGCTTCCTGGCCCTGGGGTCCGGGCGTGGATTCCCTTTCTGGGTGACGTGCCCAGTGAGTTCCAACACTTAACCCACATCTAACGGGAACTCGCCCCATGCTCGTGGCCACGTCATGATGTGGGGGCGGAAGAATGGAGTGTGATTTGCCTTAAATGGGATTCAGTGCAGGCAGCGGGACCCTGAATTTGCAGTCCCGCCCCTAATGCTCCCCTGCGGGCCACGGTCCGTCTTGTGGTTGTCCTGGTCACCTGCCTGCCTCTATGTGCCCCTGGTTGGGTGGGTTTCTTTCATTTGTTAGAACCCCACCCGGGGACCCCCAGAGGAGGAGAGGTGCTCTGGGAGGAGGTGGTGGGGCCCGCGGTGCCCTCCCGGGGCTGAGACATCAGCCAGGGCGGCACAGGCTTACAGAGGAAAAGGCTGACGGTGGCTCCACATGCCGGCCCTTCGTTCCTTTTTCAGTCCGTTCCTGCTTTCCCCGATAGGAAACACTCCCCCACGAGTGTTTGCTGAGCACCTACTATGTGTCCATTAGCTTAGCCACTAAAATGTGTTCACTCGGAGAGGACAGAGCAGAGAGATGAGCCACAAGGGGGCACTGCAGCCCCCCCCCCCCCCCCCCCCAGCTCCATCTGGGCTCCTGGGCCTTTAATTTGTCCAAAGCTGGATCTTCTGAGCAAATGCCCCAATCAAAGCCCTTGCCCGCATCCTCTTATTCCTCACACCTCTGAAGGCTTGGACTTGTGCTCCGAGGTGGGAAAGCTTGAGGGCAAACAGGACATTTCCTTGGGTGACGTAGGGCATGCCCAGCCTCCTTACAGCCTTTTGGGAGCCCTCTGGGCGCCCCATCCCATGTGGCTGCATATGCTGGTAGAGCTGGTTGCCCCAAGCAGACCAACCAACAACAATGGCAGAGATGCAGGGATGGAGATGGGACTGTTTAAGGCCACACAGTAGGGAGTCACACAGAGAGGACAGAGAGGGATGGGGAAAGGAGACAGAGGAAGTCAGATGAGGAAGGGGGACAGAGACAGAGACGAAGACAGACAGATGAAGAGGCCTTTTTTTAGGGGCCAAGAAAAAACTAGAGAGAAAGAAAATGATGGGGCACCCCGAAAAGACAAGGAAGTGACATGGAGGTCAGAGTTGTCCAGATAGATAAGCAGAATGTGGTTCAGCACGGGAGGGGCCACAGGGGGGCCGGGACGTGGAGACTGAGACAGACAGGCAGGCCGAAGGCTGGACTGGGGAGATGCTGTAGGAGGGGCCGGCATGGAGTAATATGCACTGAGAGCCTCCCATGCCAAGGTGGCTTGCATGTGTGCTTGCTGACCACAAATATTCAGTTTCTTTTTGACCCTTGTGACAACCTCTGGGCTAGAGGCATCGCTGCCTTTACTCAAAAGATGGGGAAATGAGGTGTCACTGGGCCAGAAACGCACCAAGCTGGGGCTCTCGTGACCCTACCTGGTCCCAAAGCCCCAGCTCTTCCCACACCTCAGTCACAGAGGACAGGAACCAGCCTGACCCCGGCCAGGCCAGGCCCTGGGGGGCGGGGAGGGTTCCAGGCCCCTTCGGATTCAGCAGTTCTTAGTCGGGGCTGGAGGAGAGGGGAGACTGGGGAGGGTTCTGGTTGGGCTGGGGGCGGAGGATCCATTCTTTGGGGAGTGCAGGTCGGGAAGAACCTTTTATTTATTTTTATTTTTATTTACTTTTTTCCCTTTCTTTGGAAGGATCTTCTCTTAATCGGGGAGTGAGGGTGACATGCTGTCTTTCAGGTCTCCCCTGGAAAAAGGCCCACACTCCGCATTCTGGAGGTCAGTATCTCCCACTGTCTAGGTCCCACTGCCTCTAGGACTGAGCCCTCGTGACCAGTCCCTGTGACCACGTGCCTCATGTGGAACCCGTCTCTGCGCAGGTCCCCTCCACGCTGGTCCTGCCAAAGGCACACGCTTGTCTCCCTGGCCTTCTCTGCCCCCTGTGCGGAGGCAGGCGAGCATGGGGGTGTTCCTTCGGCGCGTTGCTCTTTGAGATGCCGCACAGACCCAGGCCTCTGCATAGCATTCCGGACCCAGGCTCCCTGGGAGTTTCTCAGTGCGTCCATCCAGCCCCTCAAGGGAGGTGTCTGCTCTCCGGAGGCCTGCCCGTCAGGGGCACTGGAGCGTGAGGTTAGTATCTGGGACATTCCCTGGACAGGAGCCTGGACTTGGATTCTGTCTCTCGCTCCTCAGCCACCACGATTAACCAGAGTTCTAGCGCCCCCTCGGGTCGCTGCCCAGGGAGCTCCCTGCGTGTAAGAAGGAGGGTCGCACGTGGGCTGGGATGATGACAGGAGGCAGTGGGGGGTTGGACCTCTGCGGGCATTTCAGCTCGCTGACAAGCTGCTTTGGCCCCAGTTCTGAGCTCCTCAGGGAGAGGCTCCGCGTGGGTCGGAGACCACCTGCTTCTGCCTGAAGGGGGCTCACCCCAGGGGCTTCCCCAAGAGAGAAGTTCCCATCCAGGCAGCAGCACCACCGGGGTCAATGCGAGGGTCCTGGGAAGCGCATCAGAGCACACGGGTGGGTGGGCAAGAGCAGGTCATGGCTGTTCGTATGGAAAATAATAAAATACTTAATAAGTAGTAATACAAGAATAAACTACATTTCGCATACTCACAACTATGTACCTACTGTGGCCCCTGTGTTTATTTCCCCGGGAGTGAGGGGCTTGAGAAAACCCAGCGGTCGCCGCCAGAGAGCCCGGAGCGGTGGCGCCGTTCTGCTCCTCCTGAGAGCCGGTGGGATTCCTTCCGTGGCTGGAGGAGGAAAGGGGCCAAGAACCAGCTCTTGTGGGGGAAGACTCAGGGCAGCCTGGAGTTGAAAATGAGGTCAGGACTCTGAATTCCAGGCGAACTGGGCCAGCGTCTCCCTTCCCTCCCACGTCCTGTCCTGTGTCAGCGGGACTGGGACCACGGTGAAGGCTGATCCCAGGCGCGTGTTTCTGACCTGGAGGAGCAGCTTCACCTCTCCTTTTGGAGGATCCTTGGATGAGCCCGTTCAAGAGGCGGGTGGAGATGACATTCCCGCCCTGGAGCCTGCCCTAGGTGCAGCTTGAGGGCCAGAGAGGGCCCCCCGTCCCCGGCTTTGGATAAGAGAGGCCAGGCATATTCGACAGGATGTGCTAATTGCCATGACAACCGACTTCCCAAGTGTCAGTGGCTTTAACGCGCACAGCATAAGGATCATACATCGCAGTCCAGGGTGGGCTGCATGGGGGCTCTGCTCCACACAGACTTTCAGGGACCATGTTCTGTCCATCCAGGGGTCCCGTTCTCCCCAGGTCCTCTGCTCAGACAAAAAAGCAGCGTGAGTTTCACATGGGGTTCTGATAGCTGGGAAATGGCACGCAGAGCTGTGCCCACAAGCCCGGGCCGAGGGTTTATCCTAGAAAGATCTTACCCAATAACTGGGGAAGGAAGGCTCCCTAGGGCCTCACATCTACAGCCTATTGGTCAGAACTGGGAGGTCGGCACACTCATGGGCAAAGGAGGGAGTGAGATCAATGTTTCAGCTGAGCACATTGCTATCTGGACACAATCTGGGCACAGGATAGGTGTGTGCATGCACTTGTACACAAGCATGTGTACATAGTTGCACGTGTGTATTCATATGCTCACACATACATGCCATGCGTGTATATGCACACATGTGCACACATGTATGTCATGTACACACGAATATATGCACAGTTACGCACACATCCATAAGTATGCATGCATACATATGTGTGCATACATGTTTATATATATTTGCATATGTGTTTGTATTACATCTATATATATATAAGTATGCATGTGTATGTACATGCGGACACACATGTATATCAGTGTGCACATGTACATACATGTACAAGTATTTATACACAATGTATGTATGTATATGCATGCCTGGGTATGTACATGCATGTGTGTGCATGTGTGCATACGAAACAGGTACCTAGCCACGTTCACCACAGCTGCCCCATTGGGTCCTGAGCCAGACACTCTTGCTTGGAGTCCTGGCTGTGCATCCTCCCGTGCTCTGTGGCTTCTGGATTTGGGAGGTGAGGGGAGAGAGGCTGCAGGCTGTGGTTGGGCTGAGAGGGGATGATTTGCGTGGCCGGGTCAGCTTTCCTGAGTCGCAGGACTGAGCAGTGGTCCCTGTGCTTTGTGCACCTCCCTCCCCCATCCCTTTGCCAGAGTCTCTGCAGTGTTTGGAGCTCATCCCGGCACCACGGGAAGCCAGCTGGTGATAGTATTCTGGATGTGCAAACTCAATGTGGTGGCTTCGCTGACCTTTCAGTAAACAGCGTGGTGCAGTGCAGGCTCTGAGGCTGGGAGAGGGTGGTGCACTTGGGTCCTGCTGCGCACGGCTCTTTTGCCAGATTTCCAGAAATAGAGAAGCTGCAAGTCCGAGTGTTGGTGTGCATCTTCCTCATGCTAGCAACGGATCACCTAAAACCCCCGGCGGTCCTGTGCCCACACCAGACCCGTCTGCAGGGCGCTGTGTCCTGAGGATGGGCCCTCTCTCCTGGCTGAAGTCCAGGCAGGTGACCGCCGAGGTCCAGGTCCCCATCTGCACGCAGGAGGGCCGCTGGTTAATGACACCTTCTGGCTGTGCAGGAAACACAGCTGCGTGTTAAATAAACGCCCGCTAATAACCCTAGGAATATTTATCGAGGTTTCCCCACATTGCAATAAGAAATTATTGAAACATGTATCACCTATGGAGCTGTTAGCCACTGGCAAATGGATCTTAAATGCACAAGTCCATTAGTATTTTAATCCAGCCTGTCTCCTGGAGGATGTGTGCTGGATCAGACGAATGTCCCAGGCCTCAGCGCCCAGGGAACAGGTTCGCACCCAGTTAATCTTTATTTCCTCCCTCAGGGAGGAAGTCTGGCTGCAGCACGGGGGAGTGTTCCCCAGGGCCCGGTATTGATGGCGATGTCCTTGAGCAGCTGGTGGGTGGCCCAAAAGTAGCGGCTCTGAATGAGGAGGGGCTGGGGGGAGCCGGGGCCGGGCTGGGAGCAGGACTGTGATTGTACAGCTGAGAAAATACAGCGGATGTGCTGAACCTCACTGAGCACACAGACCTGTTCAGTGAGGATTCAGTGCAGACTTGATAGCTCCCTGCCCGGCTTCAGCAGAGCCAGCAGCTGTCCATGTGTGGCTTGCCACAAGCAGGAGCAAGAGGAGCCCAGCTTCATGCTCTCCACTGTCCGCGTCCAATGGTTCAGCAGGCCTCTGTGCTGGAAACACCTGCGTCTCAGCCCCAGGTAGAACCCCTGCCATGGGCCCCAACCTCAGAGATCCAAGTCTATTTGATATCTGTGCTCAAATATCATGCCCATTGGCTTCCCTCCTCTCTCCTGCTTCGTCAGATAAACTATCCAACTGCCCTTGCTGGACTCCTTGTCTCCGGCTCTGCCATTGAGGGGTGGCGGGGGAGGGCACCCAATTCAGGACAGATTCTTACCAGCTCCAAGCAGAAAATGAGCATTCCCATTGTGGCAAAAAGGGTGGCAGGTTTACCAGGAAGTGGGCAGGCAGAGGAAGAAGAGACCTTTCCTAAAAACACACAAATGGTTGAAAAAAGAGATAGAGGAAGACATAAACAAATGAAAGAACATACCATGTTCATGGATTGGTAGAATCAACATAATTAAAGTGTCCATACTACCCAAAGCAACCTACAGATTCAATACAATCCCCACTAAAATACCAATGCCATACATCAAAGATCTAGAACAAACTCTCCAAAAATTCATCTGGAATAAAAAAAAAATCCTGAATAGCTACAGCAATCCTGAGAAAGAAGAAAAAAAATTGGAGGAATTACAATACCAGATATCAGGCTATTCTCAAAACTGCCTGGTACTGGCACAAAAACAAACATATAGACCAATGTAACTGAACAGAGAACCCAGAAATAGACCCAAGCCATTATGTTCAATTAATATTTGACAAAGGAGGCAAGAGCATACACAGTGGAGTCAAGACAGTTTCTTTAATAAATGGTGTTGGGGGGATGGTCCGAGTGCAGTGGTGTCTTACAACTAATAAATGGTGTTGGGGAAATTGGACAGATACATACAAAAAATGAAACTAGACCACCAACTTACACCATACACAAAAACAAAACAAAACAAAGTTTCTGCACAACAAAAGAAACCATCAACAAAACAATAAGAAAGCCCACTGCATGGGAGTACATATTTACCAATCTTATCTCCGATAATAGATTTAATCTCCAAAATTTACAGGGAACTCACACAACTTAACAAAAGAAGATAAACAATCCAATCAAAAAATGGGCAAAGACATTTTTCAAAAGAGGACATACAGAAGGCTAAGAGTCATGTGAAAACATGTTCAACATCACTAATTGTCTGGGAGATGCAAATCAAAATAACAATGAGGTACAATCTCACATCTGTCAGGATGGCTATCAACAACAAATCAATAAATGATAAGTGCTGGCAAAGATGTGGAGAATAGAGAACCCTTGTGCACTGCTGGTGGGAATGCAGACTGGTGCAGCCACTATGGAGAACAGTATGGGGTTTCCTCAAAAAAATTAAAAATGGAACTCCCATTTGGCCCAGTGATCCCACTTCTAGGAATATAACCCAAGAAATCAGAAACACCATCCTGAAAGGAAATATGTATCCCTACATTCATAGCAGCACAATTTATTATAGCTAAGATTTGTAAACAGCCTAAATGCCCATCAGCAGATGCGTGGATTAAAAACTGTGTTTCATCACACAATGGAATACCACACTGCTATAAAAAAGAAAGGACTCTTACCATAAGCAACAGCATGGATGGACATAGAGCATTATGCTAAGTGAAATAAGCCAGTCAGAGAAAGATCAATATCACATGACCTCACTCATTTGTGGAAAATAAAGAACAACATGAACTGATGAACAAAAATAGATCCAGAGACAGAGAAGCATCCATCAGACCATCAGTCCTCCGAGGGAAGGTAGGGGAGGGTGGGTAAGAGATCAACCAAAGGACTTGTATGCATGCATATAAACATAACCCATGGCACAGACAGTAGGGGGTGAGGGCATGTGCTGGGAAGGGGTGGGAGCAACCGGGGAGAGGTCAATGTGAGAAAAAGGAGACTTATGTAATACTTTAAACAATAAAGAATTTAAACAAAACAAAACAAAAAACACACCAGTGAAAAGCCACCAACAAGCAAATGCTTAGCAAAAGCCTCCTCAGCCTTGTCCTCTCCTTCCTGCTCTCTTGTCCTCTGTGGTCATGAGGTCACACGGTATCCCAAGGCGTCCTCAGGCCCTGGCACGGCCGAACCCAGAATGTCTTCTCAGACCCCTTGGTTTGCTCCAGTGAGATGGCCCTGAGCGTGGCGTGAGACCCCTGCAAGCCACCCTGCTCCGAGTGTTCCCACCTTCGCCAGCTCACCACCACGTGCTGCGTGAGGTGGCACAGTGGTGGTGTTGAGGGTGCGGGGAGGCGGGAGGGGGGAAGGCAACTGATCCTTCAGCTCTTCCCCGGCTCCTTAGATTAGTTAAGAAACAGCCTCAGTTTGGGGGCCGCTCTGCCCACGTGTTCCGGCTGGAAGGGCAGGGGTGAGCTGGGAAAGGCTCTTCCCCAGAAAGTGGCCGCGTTCAGCCCCGCCAGGCACCCGCTCCAGCCGCCTGGGCAGGGACTCAGCGCAGCACTCCGTGGGCAGGTCCTGGTGCGTGTGCAGGTGGAGCCAAGGGCGGTGCTGATGGATGGGATGTGTGCTGTGTGAGAGAATGAGGGGGGTGATGTTGTGTGTGACCTGAGCAATGGAGAAAATTGAGTTGCCTGTACAGATATGGGGGAAGCCGTGGGAGGAGCGGATGCTCAGAAAATTGAAGGACATTAATATCTACTTCATGCTCCCAGAGCTGGCTGCTCAGTGTTTATGGGTGTGAGGGGAGATGACACCCAGACCCAGGGCCAGTGAGCACTGAATCAGAGAGTGGGGGAGCTGGGTATCCTTCAGTTATTCACCAGCTCTTGATTAGTTAAGAAACCGACTCAGTTTGGGCTCGAGCATCTTTAAACACGTGCTGATCTCCATATTTGGAAAAGAGACATTGTGCTGCAGGCTCAGAGACCCGAGCCATTTACAACATCCAGCTCGAGTTAATATCCACACTTTCTTTTTATTGTATTTCTTTTTCTGGATAACTTCTCTGTATGCCTGTGGATGCCGGTTCATTTACAGTCCAGATATACATTTCCTTTCAAAATGAATATACTTACGTTAAAAGAGGGAATCCATTTACCAAGAAATGTGCGAGTTTATTCGTGCATTTGTTTAGGAAATATTCACTGAGCCTCGACCATTTACCAGGCACTGTTTTGAGAGCCGGGGATGCAGCTAACAAAAGTAGACAGCTGTGCAGGCCTGGACGGAGCCTGCGGTCCAGTGGGGAGGGGATAACGAGATAAGGTGGGAGGTATTTGAGGCGATGGTAAGTCCTATGGAACATGCAAGGCAGGAAAGGGGGTGGACGCAGGGAGGTTACAGTTTGAACAGGGAATGCCTGTCCAAGCTTGCTCACCACACTAGTCTCTGAGGAAGCATGTTCCTGGCAGAGGGAACAGCAGGGCAGGAGCTGTGAGGTCCGAGTATCCCAGCGTGGGCAGAGAAGGGCCTGGAGACAGGCTGTGGGGAAGGAGGGAGCCGGGAGAGAGCAGCGGAGGATGCAATGGGAGAACTGGTGATGGGAGGGCCGTGCAGGGGCAGGAACTCAGCTTTACTCTGAGCTGGAGGGGAGCCACTGAGGGACTTGGGGCAAAGAAGCGGCCTGATGTGACCCATCTTTAAGAGCGTCTCTTCTCTGAGATCGTTGTGTGAGAGCAGACGGAGGGAGCGGGCAGTAAGAGGAGGCCTGCGGGAGGCTGTTGCAGGAATTGGATGAGGGATGACCGCTGGGGCTGGGGGGCGGCCAGGTGTGGTCAGGCTCTGGGTGTGCTTTGAAGGCAGAGCAAGGGGGACTTGCTGACGGATTAGATATGCGCTACACAAGAGCACGAGAGAGATGAGGACGTTTCTGGCCTGAGAACCGAGCACTGGGGTGCGCTCTACAGAGATGGGGCAGGTGCGGAGGAACGTGGGGGCTCAGGCCTTCTGGCTGGTGGTGCTGCTTTAAGATGCCGGGAGACATGTGAGATCATTAGACTTGGACTCTGAGGTTGGGGCCCCTGGCAGGGTTCTACCCGGGGCTGACGCAGGTGTCGCCAGCACAGGGGCATGTGGGGCTACTGGACGCACACAGTGGAGGGCATGAAGCTGAGCTTCTCTAGTGCCTGCCTGCAGCGAGCCACGCACCGGCAGCTGCTGGCTCTGCTGAAGCCGGGCCCTGGTAGGATGGGCGCAGATGGCACAGGCTGCTTTCCGTGACTCTGGGAAAACACCGGTACCTGGTGACCCCAGAAGGGCAAAGGAATTCGCCTGGAAAACCTGTCACTCAGTGTTACCACTCTGCATGCCCAGCGTCACACATTAAGCTCTTCAAATTGTTTGGTCCTGTCATTTTGACTTCCTGGACCCCGCCTTTTCCCACAGTCCCCGCTTCCCCCGGGGAGGCAGCTGTCTGCAGCCTGACTTGCACATGTCAAAGCGTCCCGGCAGGGCTCTCCGAGGCATCTGATGTGGGCACCCAGGGCACTGGTCTCCACATCAGAGGAGCGAGCCGTCTCCCTGTCACTGTTATCACCACAGACACTCTTTCCCGATTCAGGTCTTGGGCCAAAAGCAGATGCCTGAGATGTCTAATGGCTTTGCTACAGGATGTGACACCGGCCCAGCCTGAACATGGGGAGCACAATTTAAAATAATCACCATGACTCCCATCAGAGGACACATCCTGGCCAGGCTGTTTCTGTGCTAGTGGTGCCTTGCCGAGAACCTGCACTGTCTGTGCACCCACCAGTGGCTGTGGTGCTGGCTGCAAGGGAGCCCCTCACCTGGCTGGATGGGGGTCCCCTCACCTGGCTGGATGGGGGTCCTCTCACCTGGCTGGATGGGGGTCCCCTCACCTGGCTGGATGGGGGTCCTCTCACCTGGCTGGGTGGGGTCCCCTCACCTGGCTGGATGGGGGTCCCCTCACCTGGCTGGATGGAGGTCACCTCACCTGGCTGGGTGGGGGTCTGGTCCCCTCACCTGGCTGGATGGGGGTCCCCTCACCTGGCTGGATGGGGTCACTTCACCACCTCACCTGGCTGGATGGGGTCACTTCACCACCTCACCTGGCTGGATGGGGTCCCCTCACCTGGCTGAATGTGGGGTCCCCACTACTGGCTGGATGGGGTCCTTTACCTGGCTGATGGGGGTCCCCTCACCTGGCTGCATGGGGTCCCCTCACCTGGCTGTATAGGAGGTATCACAACTGCCCCTGCCACATGGACAGCCAGGACCCAACAATGGACTGACCCAAGCTGGCCCCTTGCCTTGACTTGGGATTAGCTCCGCTGGTGTCAGTGGGAGTTGAGGTCATAAGTTTGCTTTTCTCTCCTCCCTCGGTGTATTCTGCTGCCTGCCCTCCCTTCTTCCGAGAGCTCTCTCCGGCTCAGAAGCCCGCCCAGGCTCTGGCCCGGGGAACCCAGCTAAGACAAGAGTCTGATGTGTGCAATATTGTCTAAGCCTCTCAACAACGAACAGCAATACTCTCTACCCAGGACTACTGTTTATTCTTTACGACGTGGATGTGAAGGTTCAGAGGGGCTAGAAACCAGCTCGGAGTCAAATCTAGCGTTTGCTCCAAAGCTCATCTTGTGCTCCTAACGATTGCTGTGTATCGCCTTTCCGTAGTCAATCTCGAATATGTTGAATCTCAGCTGCTTTCTTCCTCTCTCTTCCGTGAGGGTCAAATGTAGATTTCTTTCAGCTGTACTGACTGAGTCCGGGGCCAGCCAGTGTGGGAAAAGGGAAAATGGATAGCTGGGCCATGGGGAGGTGTGGAAAGGGGATTGATGTATGAATGCAGCTATGTTGTACTTATTCCCGCCAGAATAAGACAGTGTTCTTGGGCAAACCAAGAACCATTTGGTTTAGAAATACAGTCACAGATTCCCTGACACACTCCCCCTCGCCTCTCCCGGACTCCATTCAGGAGCCCCTGTGCGGGGCGGGGCACAGCGTCGTCAAGGGAACAGCTCACTGTTCAGGGACACAGGCGCACCCAGCCCTGCCTCCAGCCTCCGAACAGCAGGTTCCCTTTGTGAGGTTATGACCAAGCTAAGTGAGCGTTTTCTGTCCTGTGGGAGCAGGATGGCACCTCCTCCGGCCTTTATACAGTCACTGTGGGTGCTCTACAATGCTGCCTGGTGGGCCAGCCTGAGCTTCAAGATAAAAATGAGGCACCGGAACCACTGAGATGGCATCAGACGCGTATAAATGCAAGGGCAAACCTTTGTGTCCAGACGCTGCTCACTCACTCACTGACGTGCGAGGGCTGGTGTGAGCCCAGGCCGTGCTTTAGAAGCATTTATGCGTTTGGTTGAGTGTGAGGTCAGTGTCCGGCGATAATGCCCACTCTGCCGTTGTGTTTGTAGGAACATAAACACGCCTGGCGGGAATGCATGCCTGGCGCTCCTTCTGATTGGTGAGGTCACAGCCGAGGAACAAGGAATAAATATGAGCCTTCGATTTACTGGCTTCTGGCGTCACGTCAGGCACAGCATGTGCCGAGGTTTTACAGGCATGACCTCCTTTTATCAGTGCCTGGTACACAAACAGTGTGTTAAGCTCTACGTCTGAAGACACTGAGGCTACATCGGAGGCTCAGCGAAGCCACCTGCTCAGGAGGAAGTGTCTGCAGCCTGCGGGCCGAGCTCCACCTGGTCAGACATCGGAAAGTACCAGAGCCTTGCAAGCAGGAGAATCTGGAAATTTCTGTCCCAGCAGTGCACGTGCTGTGGGTGGGCGTGTGCACACCTGTATTGGTGTTTATTGGTTGTGATGCAAATTGTTCCTTAGTGTAAGTTGCACTTTAAAATGGTTGAAGGGCACCAGGTTTGCACTATCCTTTTTGCTCCGAGTCTCTCGCTGTCTGAGGATCAGCATGTGTGGAGGCAGCGGCCTGGGATGAGGAGGCAAAGGGCACAGGTCAGCCATGTCCCCAGGCCTCTCTGTGAGACTGGAACCGTCTCAGGCCTGAAGGTCCCACTCAGCCTTTGTGGTTTCTAGTCCTGTTTGATTTTGTTTCTCTGCAGAGTTATTAGTTGCTCATGACTTCAGAGGAGTCCAGAGCGCCTTTCCAATGTGAGGCTCACCCCAGGAGAGGGGATAGGCAGGCTGAGGGCCTGGCCAGCGGGGGCACTGTCTCATGGGTGGGCCATGGCTGATGCTGGGGGCTCCCAGAGGCAGTGGTCATGGCCATCAGGACATTGTTTGGTCAGGGGAGGGGATGAGCAGGGGAAGGCGAGGGTGGACACAGCCAGGAGGCCAGAGCTAGAGAGAGACTGTGGAGACCTGGGGTTTCCCACGGACATCTCTGAGGGCATCCGTCCAGAGTCTGAGCGATTGTGTCTTCATTGTCCCTGAGCCCCACCATGTGTGGAAGCTCTCTTTGTTTTTGCCAAGAATTCATCCTCGGCATCCCAAGAGCCTTTTCTTGGGAGGGCTGTGCTTTCTGACCTGGCGCACACGGGACTGTCCGCTTCCTTTTGGGAAGGATTCAGAGGGGATACGGGAGCACCTTTCTCCTCTTGGAGCAGCCAATGTCCTAGCACCACGTTCCTCTACGCAGTGTGTCCTCCAGCTGCTGGCGCCAGTTCCCACGCTGGAGTCGGTCTGCCTGCTGACCCTGTGTGGGCCATGCCAGGCTCAGTCCAGGGCCCCGCTGACTATCTGTTGGATGAAGAGGTTTTAATATCTACTCTCATCCCAGCCCAGTGGCCTTCAGCAAATCATTAATCTTCCTGAGCCTCAGTTTCCTCATCTGTAAAGTGGAGCCTTCAGCATCTAGTCTGCAGGGCAGTTGAGGGGTCAGATGTGATAAATCAGGCCCTTTGTAAACCATTGGTCCCTCCCTCTGAGGAAGAGACATTCACATCCTCAGCCCCACCGCCAAGAACATACAACGCCTTTTCTATGGAGCATCAAAATCCACTTTCCTCCCACGTGAGTCACCGATCCCTGCACCGGAGGGGCTCAGGGTGGGGGCTTCTGCTGAAATACAGACTCCCAGGCGCCAGCTCGGTGGTAAGGAGACGGGACCCAACATGCTTCTGTCAGCGGAGCTTGCCAACCACTGACACCGTGCAATGCAGACGAGCCGGCGACGAGGGATGGTGGTTAAGTGTCTGCCGTGACATTAACAAAAGGCGCTCTCAGCCAGCTGGCCGGAAGGAGCCTGGCCGCCCACATGTGAACTGTTTCGGAGAAAAATGTCTTTCCAAATGAGTCTGAAGGAGAAAACGAATGAGAAGGCACTGGGGACAAAGGCGAAAAGCCACCGTTTTGAGCGAGGCCATGTGTGCGTGTGTGTGTGTGTGTGTGTGTGTGTGTGAGAGAGAGAGAGAGAGAGTTAGTGTGTGTGCATGTGTGTGACTGTGTGTGTGAGTGTGTGTGCGTGTGCATGTGTGAGTGTGTGTGCGTGTGTGTGTGTGTGCGCGTGCGCGTGCGCGCGTGTGTGAGTGTGTTTGTGTGTGAGTGTGTGTGTGTGAGTGTGTGTGTGTGAGTGTGTGCCTGTGTGTGTAAGGGATTGCAGATCGATAACCCATTTCCCGTGGACTTTACCCAGTGCCCACAGAGCGATTCCTGACTGCAGGACAAATGGGACCCATCACAGCGGACAGCATGCATGTTCCAAACGGCGGAGCTGCCTTCGGATGGGGTCCCGCACACGCTGGGAGGGCTTGTTCTTCCCGTCGGAGGAGTCACAGTCATGTCCCCTCCGGCCAGCTCTGCGGCGTGTCACCATGAGACCCTGCGGGACAGGGTAGTGACCGGGGCCTCTGAGGTCGGAGGGTTCGCAGTGTTTGTGAACGGCGTTTCCCACCCACTGCACTGTCACACCCGAGGCAAGGCCTCCCGGGCTTTTCTCCCTCAGCCGCGCCATCAGCACAGGCCGCCCAGGCCCTCGGTGGCTCGCACTGAGCAGGGTGACTTCTTGCTCACACTGGTGCCCCTCGGGGTCCAGTTGGGGCTGGGCTCTGTGTCCGTGTCCCTCTGGCATCCAGCTGACGGGCGGGGCTTTGGCACCTGTGCTGTGGCCAGTCACGGGAAGGGGAAGGGGAAGGGAAGAAGGGGAAGGGGAAGAGGAAGGGGAAGGAAAGGTGCGTTCACCCCAGTGAAGGCCTCTGAAAGTCCTAGATCATGTCTGCTCACAGTCGGTGGACAAGGGGGTCACTGGGCCCATTCCAGTTAGAGGTGTTGGGAGCTCAGTGTGCTCAGTTCTCGGAAGGAGAAAACCAGAAGTACTGGTCAGTGGCGTGAGTACCCGCCATGCTGTGACAGCTAACTGGGGCCTGCAGTCGTGTTGGCAGGTGAGGGAAAGGGACTTGCCACAAACCCGGAGCTAGTACGACCACGGAGCTTAAGGAGGAAGCATGGGCGCGGGGTCCAGAGCAAATCCTGTCACTGCCTGGGGGCCAGGTTCCATATTTGAATTATAGGACACATTGGCCCTTTAACTCGAAATTGTGTCTTCATCGGTAAGCCAGGCAGGTGCCTCTGCCTGCGCTGGCATGTCCAGCTCCCCGCTTTGAATTCTGCGTGCTCTGCAAGGTCTCCCAGGGATGTGCCCACGCCAGCCTCTTGGGACCAGATGCCCAAACGCATGGCAGCGGAGCTGCTGATGGAAACCCACGTGTGCACAGCTGAGACCCGCGGGCAGGGCCGCGCGCCAGCCCTCAGGCCCCGCTGTGTCCGCCCAGTGTGAGGCGGAGGGGCCTGCGGTCCGATGGCCCGGGCTCCAAGCTCGCCTTCGGCACTGAGTGGCCTGCGTGAGGGACTTGTCCTCCTTGCCCTTGGCTTCCTTTCCGGAGGGTGTCGGCTGCTGGCTGTCATCCCAAGTGTCGTCATAAGATGCCCGTGCCCACAGCCTCAGGGCTTCCCTGTGTGACATGCGAATAGTGTTGTGGTCTCACCGAAGGTCGAGATGTCACTGGAATTGAAGATGGTGGCCCTGGCTCTCAACCGGTAACTGACAACCAGGCATTTGTCCTGGTCTCTCAACTCACCGTGTGACCTCAGGCAAGTTGCTTTATTTTTTTTTATTTTTTTTATTTTTTTTAAAATATATTTTATTGATTTTGTACAGAGAGGAAGGGAGAGAGATAGAGAGTTAGAAACATCGATGAGAGAGAGTCATCGATCAGCTGCCTCTTGCACACCCCCTACTGGGGATATGCCCGCAACCAAGGTACATGCCCTTGACCGGAATCGAACCCGGGACCCTTCAGTCCCCAAGCCGACGCTCTATCCACTGAGCCAAACCGGTCTCGGCAGGCAAGTTGCTTTAATCGGCCCGTGCCTCAGTTTCCCCACCTGAAAAGCAGGCATCGATATGCATGTGGTCAGGTGGGTTCTGAACCTCTGCCTTTCCGTGTGGGCTCCCCTGTCCGGTGCTTCTGACCACGGAGAGAAACAGGGGATACGTTCTCAGGAGTAAAAGCTGCCGGCGTCTTCGCAGTACCGGGAGGGCCGGGGAGCTTCAGCGACGCCACCTCCGCATCTCAGCCTTGTCACCTCCACAGGAGCCAGTCCAGCGCTGCCTCGCTGCCTCCACACACCCTCCTGCCAACCTCTCTGCACGGCAGACAGAGGGGCCTTTCTGAGACGGATGCCTGGCCAGGTCACTGCGCGGCTCAAACCCCTGCAGCAGCTGCGCTTGCCCTCGGGGTCGGAGCCAAGCTGTGCAGCCTGGTGTGCAGAGGCCTGCAGTGTGGCCCTCGGAGAACTCTGCTCCTCTGGGCTGCGCTGGGCAGTCTGGTTGGGCTCACCAGAGCAGCAGAGCAGAAGGACATCTAGATCTTTGTCTGTGCCAGTGTCTGTCTATGTCATCTCTGTGTCAGGGTTTATGTCTATGTCCGTATCTCTATCTGTATTGGTGTGTCTCTATCTCTATCTCTGTCTCTGTCTTTATCATCAATATATGTCTATGTCTGTCTACGTCTATATCTATGTCTATGCCTATGCCTATGTCTATATCAGTATTTATATCTATATCTATATCTATATCTATATCTATATATCATCTGTATCAGTATCTATATCTATATCAGTATATATCTCTATATCTGTACCTATATCTATATCTGTACCTATATCTATATCTATATCTATATCTACCTATATCATCTATATCTGTATCAGCATCTATATCTGTGTCAGTATAAATCTATATCTATATCTATGTTTATGTCTATGTCTATATCATTTATATCTATATCTATGTCTATGTCTATGTCTATGTCTATTCTATATTATCTCTATATCTATATCTATATCTATATCTATATCTATATCTATATCTATATCTATATCTATCTGTTCTATGAGAAGGTGGTTTACAGGATCATGGATGATCTGCTTGCTGTCTGTAAGCTGGAGGCAGGAAAGCTGGTGGTGTAATTCAGTCCAAGTCTGAAGACCTGAAAGCCAGGGGAAGATGAGATGAGGTCCCAGCATAATAGTGAGGCAGGATAAAGGGCAAATCCCTCTTTCTTCCCTTTGTCCTATTCGCCCTCAGGGCATTAGATGGTGCCCATTTGCTGGAGCGGCCATCTTGTCTACTGAGTTGTCTGATTCAGATGCTAATCTCACCCTCATAGACTCGCCTAGAAACAATGTTTAATAGTGGCACACCCTGTGACCAGTTGAGTTGACAATGAAATTAGCCACGCCCCTACTTGCCTCTGTGTGTTTGCACAGGCTGTTCCCTCTGCCAGGAACTCACTTCCTAGCTCCATCCTTCTACTAATTCCTGTGCACTTTGAAGGATCTTGTCTGGTGTCACTGCAGTAGGGATTCCTTCCTAATCGTCCCTCACCCCCACATCCCCTGCTAGTCAGGAGTGCCTCTCAGGGGCAGGGAATGGGGAGTGAGCCATAGGAACACATGGCCAGTTGTCCTGGGCTGGCGGGTGGGAGCCAAGGGGGCAACTTCTTGGTTTGGAGGGAAAGCCATGAAATACGAACATGTAATGCATGGATTATATGTATGTTAGTCAAGTCAGCGGGGGAGACAACATGACCAGCTGATTACCTCTGTCAGGGAGTCCACCTGTGGTGCCGGGGCACTGTTTGGAGACAGGTAACTCCTTGGTGCCAGCGGTGGCTTCTGTGGGCACTTAGGGGTTTGAGTTGGACATTTGGGGGTATCACGGTATAGGGATGGCTTTTTAAACTGTTTTTGAGGTCCTTTGAGAGATGTGGGGGAGACGGTGAAGAGCTGTGTTCATGTATAATCCTGTGAAGCTGTGGGGCCAACCAAGACTTTTTGGGATAAAGGTGACTGAGAGCAAGGGATAGAAAGAGCGCCATTCTCTGTTCAGAGTCCCTGCAGGGCCTGAGAGCTCAAGGGGACCTCAGGGGACATCAATATGCCTAGGAGAGGGCCTGGCGTTGGCCTGCGGCCTTCTTGAGAGGTCTGTGCAGGTGACCACCTTCCAGAAAATGGGAGAACATGACAGCTCAGACCTGGCAGCTCCACCCTGCTGACAGCTCCTTAAGTAACAAGAACAAACTTCCAGTGGCCTGCTTGTTCCTGGAGGACTGGGTGGTTTGTGGCCATCTTTACATACATGCTGCTGCAAGTCATGGTTCCGCCAAGACAGAGCCCCCAGCCTCTCTGCTTGTGCTGGGACAACACATGGTCCAGCTATGAGGGAACATCTTGGTCGTGGTGACAACTCGATGACATGGTACGTGTCAGGGCCCAGTCAGACATACAGCGCCTGGGCCGTTAAAGGAATGAGCTGGGCCGGGCAGGGATGGACACTCACTCAAGGGCACTTGTCCTTGGCAATCTGCAGGGATCGTACCCCTTGGCCCCTCCCATGGGGCCGGGTGGGCATGCAGACGTGATGTAGCCAGATTTCGGAAGGCCAGATTTGTATGTGAAATTTGCCAATTCTTTTTTTCTAAAGATGTTGGGCGTACCAGACAGAACAGCTCTTGGGCCAGATATGGCGTGGTCCCCGTCTCTGCTGGTGCGTGTTTGGTGAGTCTGGCTCAGTGCCTCTCCTTCTTACCCAGGCAGCTCTGCGCCGTCAGGAAGGGAAGCAAGATTAAGCTCAGGATGGGTGCAGGCTGTCTGTTTGTTGTCTTTATGGGTTAAGCCATCATTAAATTTTCCTGAGCCGGTGGCTCTTTGTGGAAGAAATAGCAGCTGAGCCTGAACACCCTGGGAGCGTTATGAATCTTCCTGTGACCCCATTAGCACTGCCTGCGTATTTCCTGGGGAACGGGCCAGAGTGGCTGAGCCCGCAGCAGGGAGTATCTGTCACCGGCCAGCAGCAGGGCCGGGCTGTGGGGCACAGGGCGGGAAGGCTGTGGGGTCTGCTCCAGTTGCTACCATTAAAGGTGGGAGCCCGAAGTGGGAGGAAGAATCGTTGACTCTGGAATCTTAGCGCTTGACAATCATTACAATGGAGTCACCTGCACCTTGCCATTTAGAAATAGCTATTACCTTGAACCTGGAGCTAGATGCCTGCTCCCAGGGGAATTCTGGAGACAGAGATTCATTTGTGCAGCAGTAACTGAAGACTCCATTGGATGCCAGTGTGGCTCCTTCAGCCACAACCAGGTTCCTGCCCGGTCCTGAATGAAGGGGGGCCGGCTGGTGCTGTTGACAGTGTTCAAACAGCCTCAACAGAGAGAGGGGCACAGCCCTGTGCCAGCGAGTGGAGAGGGTTTGAGTGGCAGGTGTGTGAGTTATCACTAAACCTTTTTCTCCCTCTTAAATGGGAAAGATGTCTAGACGCTGCCTTATTCGCTGCTAGGGGAGCAGTGAGATGGCGCCAGTGGACCCGGTGCAGCCCACACCTTCTTCAGGCCCAGCGGGCGCCAGGCCTGCTCCTCCAGAAGCCCTGCGGTGGAGGAATTAAGAAGTGGTCTGTTGTAATTGGCAGGATTTCAGCAGGATTTCAGGGGTGCTCCAGGTTAGGTGCCTGGAGGCACTGTGGGGAATGGCTGTTTGAAGTCTGAATTGTGTGAAACTAGGGAAGAAAGGATAAAAAAAAAAAAAAATTAGCTCTGGCCGCTTTCCAGAGATTTCCCATTGCTAATGAAATAAAACGTCGAATTTTGAAAACTTCCCATCTTAGAACGTGCTGACGTGAGTCTATCTTCCACCTGGTCCTCTCCTCCTGGCTCCCAGGGCTGCTGACTCTCTGCTGTCTCTTTCCAGCCTCAGGGCCTTTGCACATGCTGCTCCTTTTACCTCATGCCTTTCCGTCTCTCCCCATGGCTCAGCCTTACTGAACTTACGGTTCCAGTTTAATAAATTCCTTAAGGACATTTTCCAGATCAAGTAGTCTGTTCTCATGGCAACCTGCACTACTCTTGTGAGTACTGGTCACAGTTGAGGTTAATCATTTGCATAATTGTTTGGTCAATATCCATGTCCCTCTCCAGCCTGGGAAAGGTGAGCAGAAGTTTATAAATGGGAAGGGCTGAGGTACTATGTAATGAAGGAGACAGTGTGATTGCCTCCGCCATCAGCTCCCTCTTCCTCCTCCCCCGAAGCCTGGGAATTGTGCACAGGGAAGCTGCCTGATCTCCAGCCCAGCTGATTGATCTGTGTGGGGACTTCCTAGTATGTTCCTTGAGAGGATGGGCATGTTCTCTGCTGGCCAACATGGTAGCCAGTCATCACATGCAACCCCTGAGTACATGAAATGTGGCTAGTCCAGCTGATGAATGGAATTTCACATTTTTCTTTAATCTTATTGAACAAACTTAAAATTTAAAAGTTACCCATTGGCTATAGTAAAAATCAAGTATTGTCAAGGACACAGAAACATTGAAATCCTCATGCATTGCTGGTGGGGATGTAAAATGCTAGGTACTTTGGAAAACAGTCTGAACGTTTCTCCAAGAGTTAAACATAGAAATCCCGTGTGACCCAGCAATTCCATCCTAAGTATATGCCCAGGGGAACGGAAAACATACATTCACACAGAAACATGTATGTAAAGGTCCAAGGTAGCATTATTTATAATGGCTCAAATGGAAATAACACGGTTGTCTGTCTGAGAAACGTGGTGTATTGAAAGAGTGCTATATCAATATTCCACACGATGGGATATTAATTTCATTCCACACAATGGGATGTTAATTAGACATAAAGGACCGAGGCTCTGACACACACGAGGGGAGGAGGATGAGCCTTGAAAGCCTGCCGGGTAAAAGGAGCCACCAGCCCCACCACGCATGGAAGACTGCCATTTATGTGAAATGTTGAGAACAGGCAAGCCCATGGACATGGAAAGTGGGTGAGCAGCTGCCGGAAGCTGAGGGGAAGCAGGAATTGGGATAGGGTTTCTTTTGGGGATGGTGAGAATATTCTGGAATTAATGGCGATGGTTGCACAGCCTTGTGGATACATGGAACCCATTGACTGACACTTTTTGAAAGGGTAAGTCTTACAGTGTGTGAATTATATTTCAATTTAACAAAAAGTCACGTTGACTGGTGGCTACTGTGTGGGCCAGTGCGGGGCTAGTCAGTCTCGGGGATCCCCTTCCTTTTGCCAACGGGCAGAGGTCCAGCTCAGGCCAATGAGACATACAGGTCAGCTTGGCGTTCCTCTGGGGAAGTTCTCGCTTTAAGAAGGGGACACAGGAAGCAGTGGCCCCCTTTTCTCTCTTACCTGCCCCCTCTGTCATGGCTATGAGGCTTAGAACCGCTGATGCCAGCCTGAGTCCTAGGAGGGCCTGCACGCAGAGCCATGCACTCTGAGGGCCGCAGCGTGGGCGAGGGTGTGCACGCGGGGTTTGGACGGTACTGTTGAGCCCTGAGTCATATCACAGCTGCCTCCTCCCTCCCTCCACTAGACGTAAAGTCTCATGAGTTTATAAACAGTCTCATTGTTTCAGTGGTCGGCAAACTCCTTAGTCAACAAGCCAAATATCAACAGGACAACGATTGAAATTTCTTTTGAGAGCCAAGTTTTTAAACTTAAACTATATAGGTAGGTACATTGTTATTAACTTAATTAGGGTACTCCTAAGCTGGCCTTTGCTAAAAACTCAAGGGGCCAAAGAGCCACATGTGGCTTGTGAGTTGCAGTTTGCCGACCACTGGTTTAAGGCATTTGAGTGAGTTACTGCTAAAAACATCTTAATGGATACAGTTATGTTCCTTCATCTCTGGTCTGCCTTACCAGCCGGCTCCTTCTCCTCATTATCATAGATTTTACTGAAACATCTCCGAGTGCTGCTTTCCATTAGGTGGGTACAAGGATTTTCATGGCTGTGCTTGGCTGCTGGGTGGGAGTTTTCCTTAATGTGTCTTCCCTCCTCCTTAAGTCACTGTCAGAACAGATGAGCCATTGACAATCAGCGGTTTTGTTTTGTAGTTATCTTTATTGTTGCCACGATTACAGATATACCCATTTCCCCCACGTGGCTCGCCTCTCCCAGTCCCCACCCCAACTTCCCTCGGCCATCACCACACTGCTGTCCTTGTCCATGGGTGTGTGTGTGTTTGGCTAATCTCTCCACCCTCTTTCATCCAGTGCCCCCACCGCCCTCTGACATCTGTCAGTCTGTTTCAGGCATCCATGCCCTGTTTCTATTTTGTTCATCCGTGTATTTTCTTGGTTAGATTCCACATATGAATGAGATCATATGGCATTTGTCTTTCCCTGTCTGGCTTATTTCACTTAGCTCAATAATCTCCAGGTCACTTCATGCTGTCACAAAACGTAAGATTTCTTTCCTTTTTATGCTGTGTAGTATTCCATTGTGTAAATGTATCACTGCTTTTTTATCCACCCACCTACAGATCGGCGTTTGGACTGTTCCCAGATCTTGGCTATTGTAAATAACACTGCTATGGACATAGGGGCATTCATATGAGTGAAGTGAGAGGAGTCTTAGGATATATTCCCAGAAGTAAAATTGCGGGGTCAAAAGGCAGTTCCATTTTTTAATTTTTTGAGGTAATTTGTACCGTTTTCCACAATAGCTGTACTGGTCTGCATTCTTGCCAACAGTGCACTAGGGTTTCCTTTTCTCCACTCCTTTACCAGCACTTGTCGTTGGTTGATGTGCTGATGGTAGCCATTCTAGCCCGTGTGAGGTGGTATCTCATTGTGGTTTTAATTTGCATCTTTTCATATGTTTCTTGGCCTTCGGTATGTCCTCTTTGGAGAAGTGTATTCAGGTCCCTTGCCCATTTTAAAATTGGATTGTTTGTCTTCCCAGTGTTGGGTTGTTCAAGTTCTTTATATATTTTGGAAATGAACCCCCTTTCAGATGTATCATTGGTGAGTATGTTCTCCCACGCAGTGGACTCCCTTTTCATTATGCTGATGGTTTCTTTCACTGGGCAGAAGCTTTTTAGCTTAATGTGGCCCAATTTATATATTTTTTCCTTTATTTCCTTTACCCTAGGAGGCATATCAGCAAAATTATTGCTGAGAGAGGTTTGAGATTTTACTGCCTGCATGTTTTTTACTAGGATTTTTATGGTTTCTCAACTTATATTTACGTCTTTTACCCATTTTGACTCTTTCTTGTGTATGGTACAAGTTGGTGGTCTAGTTTCATTCATTTTTTGCAAATATCTGTCCAATTTTCCCAGCACCATTTATTGAAGAGACTGTCTTTACCCCATTGTATGCTCTTGCCTCCTTTGTCAAATTCTAATCGACCATATGGGCATGGGTTGATTTCTGGGCTCTCTGTTCTGTTCCATTGATCTATATGCCTGTTCTTATGCCAGTACCAGGCTGGACAGACAGCTGTTTTACATAGTGTCCCATCTTGCAAAGGTCTCACACGCCCTCATTCTCATCTGATCTTCGTCACAACCTCGGAAGATGATCTGAGCTGGGACCCTCACTCATTCCAGGCACATGGAAGGTCTGTTGGACATGACTTGCCTCATCATCTGGGAAGTCATGAGAGGCAGACATTCCAACTCCGCTCTGAGGCTTCTGTTTCACACCCTGGCCACAGGGCGTCTTTGGAGCGGACCTGGGTGTTGGTGGGACATTTTCATTCATTTCTCCACTCCTTTCCAGCAGGAAGGACCCCATGGAGTCTGCAGTCATGACCTAGAAGCTTTCTCACAGTCCTTCCTGCCCTTTCACAGCCCCATGACCAGGAGGCCTGCCTTTGGGCTCAGCCAGAGCCCGAACAGCTGGAGAGCCTGTGCCAGGGGCCAACTCAGGGCCTGGTGTTCATCTTCTGGGGCCACGGAGAGCTAGCCTCATGGCTCTGAACCCGGGACGGGAGGTGGCTGGGACATCGCTTGGTGGAGGTCAGTGGACCGTGAGAGTTTGCCGCATGTGAAAGGCAGGGGCTCATGAACCCACACCAGCTGCACATGTGAGAACAGCTCCGAGGGGGTGATGTGCCAGCCTGGTCCCCTCAGTGAAACCAGGAAAGGAACCTGGTGCCCACTCAGCTCCTTGCACTCTCCCATCTCAACTGTCCTCAAGCCCCACCTATGCCCCTAGTGCCTGACCCTCTCCCCTCTCCCCCACCTCCCCTGCCCCGGCAAAGATGGCCCTGCTGCCTATCTTACTGAGAAAATGCAAAACCCCAGGTGCCAGGCATCTTCCCAGCTCAGAGGACTGAGTGAGATGTCAGGGGGACATCACCCTCGATGCTGTCATCACTAATAAAGTTGTCATTACCAAGGTCACCTCCAGCAGGAGAATCAACAGCAGCTACTGTATCCAGAACCGAGGTTACTGAGCGCCCTGTGTGCTCTGTGCGCTGCGAAGACCGTTTGCTCTGTCTACATGATCCTCACAGCAGCCCCAGGAAAGCAGCCCTGATGTCACCCCGGTTTACAGACGAGGATGCGGAGCACAGAACACTGAGCGGCCTGCTTGCACTACACACTCATTCCTGCAGAAGCCATGATGGATCCCACCCCACCCTGGACCCTGAGCCCGAGTTTCACACTGCTTCTCCAGAAGGAGGCAGAAACAGTCAGCAATTGCTCAGTCAATCATGGAATCAGATTCCATCCCCTGTGCAGCCACACCTCACAGCCCTATGCCCAGGTCAGCAATGGGCACGTGAAAGGAAACAGCTTCTGTTTGTAAGGCAGCATCGGACACTGGGACCGGCCGTGCCAACAGGGACTGTCCTGAGGGTTAACGGAGATAAAACGGAATCAGGGAGGACTATCCAAAATGGATGCGGAGGGGGAGGAGTTAGGGAGGACCATGTCTTCCTCTCAGAGAAAGAGGGGTGGGCGGGGTCAAGCTCACACTCTCAGGGACCTTGTGGCTCCGCCTTCCTCCTCCCAGCAGGAGGCGCTGCGCCCAACCCCAGCCTTCCACGGGCCTTTCCCAGAGAACTCGGAATGCCCACGCCAGCCTGTGTCCCCGTTGTCAAGGCTGCTCTCACACTCGGCCTATGACAAGGAGAGTGAGAGTGGGTGGGTCTCTCGCAGGAACAGACCCCCACTGAAGCTCCAGCCGAGCGCCCAGGCTTGGTACATCTGTCTGGGGACAATGAGACGACGGGGAATTGTGTCTCCTTTTCCTGACCCTGCTTCTAAGTCTCCAATAAAGCCATCTGTACAAGCCGTGGCATTCTTCACAGACCCCGCACCTGACAGGCGGCAGCCACAAAGGGACCCGCCTTCCTGGCCGTGAGTGGCTCTGTGCCTAGGACATGGTGAGCCCTCATTGGTCAGGCCATGCAGGTCATCAAGGCTTCATCGTGGTCCTCTCCACCGTGAACACAGCCATCACCACCCCTGCCCTTTCCTCTGAGCCTCAGCTTGCGGTCCCGGCAGCCCGGAAAGGGGCAAGGGCACTTTAAGAGACCGGCTCACGCTTCGGTGCTGCATGGAGAAATGTCAGTGGCCGCGTCTGCTCCCCGAAGCAATGTGTCCTGTCAATCACCCGCAGCCGCAGACCGGCATGACCACTGACAGCGGCCCGGGTGATTTATTTTGTCTCACTTAATTGCCCTTTTTGTTTGGTAAACATAAAGGTTGCGGCTTATGGTCTGACAGCTAGAGTAGCTTTTTTCTTATCAGGGAAAAAAATGGCATTTGGGCTCATAGAAGCTGTTTTTCTCATTTCGCTCCAATAACCCCGACCCACGTGTGCCTCCTGCACGGACTTGGGGGTTTCTTCAGAAGGGTGACAGCACGGGTATCACACAGACCCCGTGACCTTGGACGACTCCTCTCTGGCCTTCTGACCCCTTTCTTCTATGAAATGGGCTCGGTAATCGACTTGCTCAAAGAGTTGTTCCAAAAATTCACTGGCGCAGAGCGATGGAGAGCCAGCACTGGGACCCAGAGCTGTTGGGTTCAAATCCCAGCTTTGCCGCTTGCTAGCTCTGTGAGCTGGCTTCTCTGTGCCTCAGTTTCCTGCTGCGTCAGCGGTGGAGGCCAATAACCATGCCTGTTAGGCGGGTTATGGGGGCTGGGCAAGCTGATTGTGTGAAGCCGGGCTGGGTGTGGGCGCCACGGAGAGGAGATGTGCTGTGAGCTCCACGCCGGCCGCACTCAGTGGGAGCTGGTGTCGTGTTCTTCCCATCAGAGGTCACAGAGAGGGTCCTGGAGGCCCTGTCAGCACCGGATTTCATATATAATGCGGATTCTGGCTTCTCCCCGCCTCCCTCCCCAGGATTGGAGGGTTGCTGACTTCCCTGGAACCACATTTCTGCGTAGCAACAGTTGCTGGGCTGAGCCGTGGCCCCTGTCGTTGCAGCGAGGGCCCGTGGGCATGTGGGTCCTGTCTCCCAGCCACAGACCCGGAGATGTTCCTGACCTCAGAGGCCCCCACAGCCCCTTTTCTCCCAAGATGCTCGTCCAGCATCCAGCTCAGGACACTGTCGCCTTGGGACGGGGTGATGTGTTCCGGACTGGAGGTGCCTGCCCATGCCCGTGGCTGCGGTTGTTTGGCCAACCCCATCACCCTTGGCCACGTAAGGCCGCTGATTTCCTCCAAGAACTCTATTGCTTTACGGAGTGAAAGGCTGTAAAGAATCCATGTTTCTGTTTTTCAAGTGTGCCCAAACGCCAGCCATTTGAACTCCAGGCCGGCCAGATGGTCTGCGTTAGATATCACATATGTACACGGAACTCCATATGTCCTTTGGTTTGGGTGTGGGAAAGATGATCAGCCACAAGTTCACATGGTTACATGCACATTCCCACACAAATTGCTTCTCTCTGCACCCCAGAAAGGTACTTACCACCACCCGCCTTTCTGATTTGCACCCCCATCTCTTAAAAAATGGACTTGACCATAGAACAGGCTGTAAGCAAATGCCCAACAGTCTGAACCCACAGAAATCATTTATAATCCTTAGCTCTTCCCTGGAGAAAGGGGAAAGAGGGAATCTTCCTTAGCAAAACAAGGGCCTAAGCACCGGGCAGGTGCCGGGTCAGCCATAGAGATAAGAAAAGGAGGTGGGTGGGTGGCAATAGGGAGTGGTGGGGAGTGGGGCATTCTGGACACACACACCATCCAGAACAGGCAGTTGAGACTGCTCCAGCCAACAGTGACCAAGCAGGTCTAGGGGCCCAGAGGGTCACCAGATAACTCAATTTACAAAGAAAGATTATTACTTGGCTTTTATAAGTAACCTTCCAGTTTTTGTTAAATATTGGCAATTAAAAAGTATAAACAAACCACTTGTGTGCCAAGCAAAACACACATGGGAATGACTAGGGCTCCGGGTGCGGGATATTGGTGATATGCTTGGCACCTGCAGTAAGAGGGGACTTTGGTTTCCTCACGTGGTAGCTGACCGGCCGACGCTGGGATCACCGAAGCCCTGAACTCAGGCTCCTCAGTGGAATGGAGACGTGCTCTGCCTGGGTCACTGCTGGGGCTGAATGAGAAAGTACTTAGCAAAGCGGGGCACACTGCCAGCAAGTAGAGAATGCCCAGGCAACAGTGGGGCTGGAGAGGCTTCCTACGTGAGAGGCCCCCTATTGCTTACCCGCGATGGTCACACTGGGACCACAGGGGTGGACTGCTTCCCTTTCCCGCCACCACTCAGCCGGAAAAATGCAAATGCAGCCTTGGCTGCGCGATTGGCTTGGCTGCGAGTTGGTTCAGGAGAGACCACGTGGGGGGCAGTGTGGCGCCACAGACGGAGTCAGAGGCCCTGGCAGGGGCTGCGCGACTGCGTGGCGTCCTTCCCTGGCACAACGAGCAGTCAGCAGAAGGTGTTTTATACACTGCCCCAGTCCCTGTGAATTAGCCCGCCATTAACATGAGAAATATTAAGCTATAAACAGTTGCGATATTTAACAGTCTCTACAGAGGCCCATAGCGACAGGCCAGGCAGTGCCTTAACGAGCACCGGGAGCTGCCAGCAGGGAGGGAGGGCAGATCCCGCACGGTGAGGGTCAGGCTGAGGATGTGCGTGCACAGCCGTACCCCCACATGGGCACGTGCACTCACCAACACCAACGTGTGCATCACACACGCACATGCCCCCCTGCCCCCTCACACACATATGAAGCATTGATGCCCATGCACACACACTCGGAAGGGGGATGCGTCAGGCAAAGGCACACACATGCAAATTCACGTGCACAGGCACCAGGCACCCCAGATGATCCTGGGACACGCGTTCACAGCCTCACACACCCTGGGAGCACAGGCAGAAGCAGCCTGGCCTCCCTAAGCCGAGGACGGGATTCGGTTTGATCTATAACAGAACCCATTTCCTGTGAATCCGGATAGAGCTGGCTAAAGGATGGCTTCCCTTAGTGGGTGCCAATCCTGGGACTTGGCACCAACAGAGCAGCGCCTTTGTGGAAAGTACGGGTACCGAGGGGTAGAGAACAGGAGCTATTCCGCTGGTACAGGCTCTGATGGCTGTGCTTCCCTGTGTTCCTACCCCGTGGGGGAGCTCAGACACTTTCCACAGCGGCCTCTTGCCACGATTACCAAGTCTGCACTCCACTCCCGGTTCTAACCCATCCCAGCTACTCAACACTGCACACGCTTCTCTCCAGCCATCCTGTGCAATTCCCTCTTTCTTTAAACACCCCGCTCCCTTCCCCATGTCAGAATGTACCCTGACACTTGCCTGACAAGCTCCTTCCTCCTTTCTCATCCTCAAGTCCAGCGAATAAATGTCAGTTCGGTGATGCTTCTTACCCGACTCACCAGGCAAAAAGCTATTCATCTATGACGAGCCTACGTGGGCCCGGCCCAGTGCCAGGGCGTTACCGACGGGCGAGATGGAGCCCAGGCCCCTGGGAGTCCCAGATGGAGCCAGAGCCACACTTTGTCTGTCCTGGTGGAAGCATTCGCAGGTCTGTGCTCTTCCCGAGGCTGGAGCTGTGTGCCCACCACAGGGCCTCAGGCAGGGAGGGTGTGGGCAGTGACGTACAGTGGCAGCAGCCTGCAGGGGACCGTGGGCAGCTCACCGGCATCGAGCCTTGTGCTGAGGGCCGGAGGGTGACACGAGCTTGCATAAGACCTCTCAGGTTGCCGAGTTGAGAAAGAGCAGTGTGCAGTGCTTACCTTCCTGTGACCGCCGGGCTGCAGGGCACCGGGAACAGGCCTGGGCCGGCTGCAAGGGTCCCAGGAGCAGGGATGGAGGCGGGGGACTAACACCCACAGCGCTCAGGACGGGGCGGGCTTGGAGAGAGGAGGGCCGGAGGCCTGGGTCTCTGCATAGACCACCAATGTGCGGGGTTTCATTCATGAGATGGGGTGGCAGGAGGAGCAGGTTTGGGTGGCGAGGCTGATGGTGAGAGGAGGACTCGTGCGATGTGTCTCAGTAGGAGGCGGTCCAGGAAAAACTGGTGGGAATGTTGGATCGGGCGGGGGTTTGGGGGTGGGTGGGGAGGACAAGCGGTGGAATAGGAAGTGGGGACATAGCCAAGTCCAAGGCCACCGGCAGAGACGCGCAGTGCAGCCCTGGAGACGGGGTCGGTCACCCCTCGGAGATGTTCCTCACCCCTCGGAGATGTCCCTGTCGTGGGCCTGACCCGTCAATCATTGGAGGAGGAGCATCTCCCTGGGGACATGGGCCCCTTGGTGCTTCTGGCCTGTGCACCTGCAGGAGGGTGCCTCCACCGCCCACACGCAGCCTCCAGGCAAAGTCGCTGCCGCTGCCGAATGGAAACCATGGGAGGTGCCTGCGCCAGGCCGGCCAGGGACCTGGGAGCTTGGGCAGGGCACTGGCGTGGGGCATTGGAGAGTTTCCTTTGAGAGGTTGAGTTTGGGCTCCTTCCCTGTGGGACCCCTATTCTCTGCTGCTATCAACCCCATCAGGGTCACAGGTGTGTAAGCGCCCGCTGTGCGCCAGGGAACCAGGCCCCGCAGCCTTGCCTCTGCCTTAGGGCTCCCTCTAGAGACAGAGGAGCGCAGGCAGGCGGATCAGCACACAGAGCGGGCAGGAATGGGCCCGGAAGAACTCGGGCAGATGCAGGGGGCAGGGCAGGGGGCAGGGCAGGGGGCAGGGCGGGTGGCTGCAGTGCTGCTAAGTTGTCTTTGAGGAGGCGGCATTTGAGTTGAGACTTGAGTGCAGGGAAGGAAGCAGTCCTGCCAGCCCCCGAGAAGGAACATTCCAGGCAAAGGGACTGAGACGAGGCGAGCCTGGAGGGACCGCAGATCACAGTGAGGGCCCAGCGGCCTGGAGGGGAGCAAGGCTGGGACCCCTTGGCCGTGCTGTATGCTGAGTGTGACGGGTAGTCATTGAGGGTGGTGAGTAGAGTGGTGACACCAGTATCAGTTACCTGTGTTGGTACCTGGCTGCCGGCTGAGAACTGCTGACAGGCGGAAGGTGGTAGCGGATTCTGAGGGGCAGGCTCCTGCTGGGGAGCTATTGGGAGCAGCCGTGGAGGCGGTGAGCAGGCGGATTCAGAATATAGCTCCCCTGTCAGGCCGCGGGACTGCTGTGTGAAGCGTGTGGGTGTGAAGGGAAGAGAGGAGTCAAGGATGAGTTGGCTTTCTCGCCTGAACGACTAGATGGGACATCTGCAGGAGAAGCGCGTTTGGGAATCAAACCAGGTTCCCTTTCGGTGCAGTGTGAAGCAGCCAGTGGAGACACGCAGGCAATCGTACAGAAGAGCCCGGGCCTCAGCTGGCCGGTGATATTGGAAGACACAGGCTTGGTGAGGCCCCCTCGGGAGTGCGGGGCGGTAGGAAGGGGCTCTGAGAAGCAAGTCCCGGGGTTTCTGGGGGGAACCCCAGGAGGCAACGCCAGCAAGGAGACAAAGATGAAGAAGGCGATCAAGCAGGACACGGATGTTCTAGGACCACAGTGCAAGCCGCACATTAAGGAGGGAGTGACCAACGGAGTCAAATCTAGCTGAGCAGGAGACTCAGAGGATGTGGAAGACGGAGCTGGTGGTGATAGGGGGTGAGGGGGGGAGAAGCTGGGATGAGCCGCTGGAGGGGAGTAGCAGAGAAGGACATTAGGAGCAGGTGGTGCTCGAGCAGTGTTCTTGCCGGAAGCCAAGCCGCGGTCTGGACACTTTCTATCACCGGAGCCCCTGCGACATGCTTCATGCTGACAGGATGATCGGTTTGGAGCTCGGGGACAGCTCTTGGCGGGAGAAAGAAATCTGTGAAGTACCAGTAAGATGCTCGCAGCTCCAAGTAGCAGAAAAGATCCAAATTGGCACCGAGAAGGCGCTTAGCTCATGAAACAGTAATTCCAGAGGAAGTATAGGGCCTAGAGGAGAGGATCCCGCAGCTCAATGACATAATCAAGGTCAGACATTCTTACCGTCTACTCTCCGCCCCCACGGTTTAGCTTCCTCTCAGGCTGCCAGTGGCCCTATTCACACCTGGCCGGAGGGAGCCACGCCTCTCCAGTGACCACCACGGCCTCTCCCGTCGGTCTGAGGGGGCATGCGTTGCAGTCACTGTGGGAATGTTAAATTGGGTGACTGAGACTCCACTCCTGGAGCGGCGGATGAGTTAGCTTCCCAAGGCTCCCATGATTCCTGAGGAAAAGGTGGCCTGTGAGACAGAATCTGCTGGGGAGCGGGAGGAAGGATGTGCTGTGTGAATGCTGGGCAAACAAACACCAAGCCACCTACAGGCATCCGAGGGCACACAGACACGCGTGCTGCTGGAGGAGGTGGATCTCAGGAGGGTCTGTAGCTGTGGAGGAAAGTAGATGGAGATAGATGAAAGTCCTTATCCTCAGCCCCGTTTTATAGATCCTTGAAATGAGGGGACTGATAACTTCTGTATCTTGTGAGGCATAAATGGATGGATTTGGGAATGTTCCATCTTCTGTTCTCTCTTTTTTAAAAAAAAAATATATTTTATTGATTTTTTACAGAGAGGAATGGAGAGAGAGCGAGCTAGAAATGTTGATGAGAGAGAAACATCGACCAGCTGCCTCTTGCACACCCCCCACCGGGGATGCACCCGCAACCAATGTATATGCCCTTGACCAGAATCGAACCTGGGACCTTTCAGTCCGCAGACCGATGCTCTACCACTGAGCCAAACTGGCTTCGGCCATCTTCTGTCCTCTTTTAAGTGCCCTGGCCAGTGTGGTTGGAGCTTCGTTCCGTACCCCTACAGGTGGCGGGTTTGGTCAGGGCACATACCCAGGTTGCAGTTTTCATCCCTGCTCGGGTGTGGGGCCTGAAGAAGGTAATCAATTGGTGTGTCTGTCTCACATCAATATTTATCTTCCTCTCTCTACAAACCAATGAAAAACATGTCTGTGGGTGAGGATTTAAAAAGGAGGCTTACGAAGGTGTTTGGCCTCGTCACTGGCAGGTACTTGAGTTCAAAGAGGTTGGGATGTGGGCCCTTTTCGCTTCATAGCCTTCCTGTTGTGGGTACTGGAGAGACCGCATCCTCTGATCTTGGATGCCCAGCCAAGCAGGAGACTGTTCAAGTAGGGGCAGGCAAGCATGAGAACCTATCACTGATTAAACATCACGGTCAGAGCCTGTGGGCTGGGGGAGGGACCGGAGACATGATCAGATCCCACCAGAGAAGGCAGAACCCAGACTGAGTATAAGATTAGTCCAAAATAATCCAGGTTAGGCCTAGAGAGGCCAGAGGAATCCCCAAGGCCATGTATCTTCTTCCAGTCTTTAAAAATATACATTGAGTGGCCAGATTATTGTGATCTCTGAACACATGATAATCTGGCCACTCAGTGTATATCCTATATAATAAAAGGCTAATATGCAAATTGTCCCCTCAACCAGGAGTTTGACCAGCAGGCAGGCTGGCCAACTACCCATGTCCCTTCCCCCTGACCAGGCTATCCAGACCCTACCCATGCACAAATTCATGCACAAATTCATGAATATTTATATACACTGAGTGGCAGGATTATTATGCATTCAGAGATCATAATAATCTGGCCACTCACTGTACATTTTTATTGATTTTTTTTTGAGAGAGAGAGAAGAAGGAAAGGAAGAGAGAGAGAAACATTCATGTGAGAAAGAAACATTGATTAACTGCTTCCTGAATCCACCACTATTGGGAATTGAGCCACAACCCTGACATATGTCCTGACCGGGACTTGAACCCTCAACCTTTTGGTGCATGGAACGATGCCCAACCACCAGGCCTATCTTTTAGTCTTAATAAACAGCTCTATGAACCCAAAGTCTGGCACAAACAGTGTGTAGCAGAACTGCTCTTCATGAGAGCAAGGCCACTCACGGCCAATGCAGGCTGGTGGGAAGAGCGAAGTTTTGAAGATAGACCCAGGCTTGGATTCTGGGTCATCACTCACTAACCGCGTGTTGACGCTCAACTATAGTTTCCTCTATAGTTCTCAACTATAGTTTCCTCTCCTGTGAAGGGTACTAAGTCAAATGTTGTGTCAGGGTGTTGGGAGGTAAATGAGACAGTGCGGGTAAAGCTTTCACCAAGTGCTGAGCTAAGTACCCGATAAGCCAGCTGCTGCTTTGGGAGGACAGCTCGTTCTTGAAGCCCTAAACACCCTGCCCATCTCCTCCGCAGGCTGTGCGGACTCCCGTTGGCTGGAGGAGTGGCTCGGTGCGGTTTCCTGTGGCTGCTGGTGACCCTGGCAGACCCCTGTGCCTCTGGGATGTTGAGGAGAAGAGGCTTTTCCAAACACAGAGGCAGCCAATCACCGCACTTAAAAGAAGGGCTGAGATGACCGGAACATTCACTCTTGGCCAAACCGCCACATTGTGAGGCAGATGAAAACAGAACACAAAAACGGCAAGGAAAGCTGCCTTCTTTTGCGCCCCTTGTCAGAGGCAGTGGGTGGCTGCACAGTCCGCCCAGCCTTCCCGGCTTCGTTCCTCCTCCAGACGTGCTCACGCCAGACCCTTCAGTTGCTCACCTTTGCAGGCAGGATCAAGTCTGAAACCCTTCACCGGGCACTGAAATTGCTTCATGGTCTAGAATCCCACTTATCTTTCCTGTGTCTTCTCTTGACATTTAAGCTTTGTTCACTGGGCATTCTTTCATGTAGTCTATTGAGCCATGCTCCCTGGTGCCTTTGGAACTTCGCACTTGGCATTTCTTCAGCCTGAGCTGCGTTTGCATAAAACCCCCATCTGACATCCCCACCCCCCGGCCTGATCCCCTCTTCCTAAGCCAGCTCCTGGTTGCACTTCAGATCTTGGCTTACTGACATGTCCTAGGGCTTACCTGACCTTCCAGACTACTGTTATCTGTTCCCCTGGCATCTTGAAGTTCCTCTGAGCACCTGTCCAATTGGGGTAATTATTCTCTCTCTCTTTCTCTCTCTCTCTCTCTCTCTCTCTCTCTCTCTCTCTCTCTTTCTCCGTCTCTCTCTTTCATCTAAAAATCTATGAGCATTGTGTTTCTGGAAAAAAGGAATACTATGCCAGAAAGCTTTAAAAAAAATAAAATAATGGCCAAGGATTATTGCATTTAATCTATTCATACACCAGTTACCCTTTCGTCCTTCCACCCAAGTACTCATCTATCCATCCATCCACCCACCCACTCTATCCAGTAGGCCATTCAAAATGACAAATGTTTCTGAAGAATTATATGTGTCAGGCCATGGTAAGCAACATGGAGGCTAATTTACACAGTCACTAATTCTGCTACTCTTATCATAGGAGACTGGAGGCCTAGTACACAAAATCATGTGTGTGGAGGGTCCCCAGGCCTAGCCTGCGATCAGGGCCATCTTCTGTCCACTGGCCAGTTCTCAGGCCCTCCCTGCTGCCACCCACCCAGTTCCCGGTGTTCCCTGTTTATCATGCCACGGTCAGAGCCTGTGGGCTGGGGGAGGGACCGAGAGGCTGTCAATGCACCTCATAGCGACTGGTCGAGCAGTTGTTAAGCCTTTGTGGTTGCTGGGTTATTGTTATATATAATGAACTTATTTGCCACCACAGGACAAGTGGGCAAATACCTATTTGAAGGAGAATACTGAAGTGTTAAAAATGTGTTTTCAATGAGCGTTAGGGGGCAGGATGGGGCACACAGCCAGGTGGGTGGTTACATGGATCCTGAAGGTGTAGTTGGGGAGAAGCCGCTGCTGACGGAGGGGAGGCAGCCTGATCCACGTGAAAGCTGGTGGGGGTGGGGCTTCCACAATACACTGTAGTGGGCGGGCCAGTCCACTTCCGGGCTGGGCGAGGGCCCTCGCTCCTGACGTTGCCCAGGGCACTCCGGGCAGGGGCTGAGGTTGCAGTAGGCCCAGCCCCCACATTTCTGTCTTTGTTTTCTTAACTAAGGCTTAAGCTCGAACCATTTTGGAGCCCTGATCTTCACCGTGGACCTCACCTGCCATGTGAGGTGGGCCAGCTTCCAGAAATGTGACTCCCAAGTTTCTAATCACATGACCTGCAGCATCACCTCTGGTCTCCTTGCTACCTAGGTGACCCCTAGAGCTTTCTGGAATGAGCTTCAATTCCCCCCTAGCCCTGGTCTTAGCTTGTTTTTTTTTTGTTTTTTTTTTTTTTTTTTTTTTTTTTTTCCAGATAGTGAGCTCAAGTGGTTGCAAATGTTTAAAAAAAAAATGCCTTAATTCTCTGAATAGTTCTGCCTGATGGGAAGTTCAGAGGATTAAGTAGGCTGACATGCGTGAGGGCTTTCCCAGCGCCTGGCACACAGCGGAGATGCTGTGCTGTTACCGAGCCTCCAGGCCGCAGAGCCGCAGAGCAGAGAGCCTCGCCCCGACCCAGCGCTTCCCAGGCCCCGCAGCGAACTCACTGCGACTCGGGCTAAGCTCCTTAATGCCTCCGGCTCTGCCTTCCCATTTGAAGTCCCCCGAAGGCCCTTTATGTAACCTGCCTTGTTTTCTAGAGGCTTAACTCCCGAAGTATGGGGAAGGCATATCAATGCACTCACAGCAATAAGTAACTACAGAGCAACAACCGAACTGACTGAAGCAAAAAGAGGATTTTTTGTTTTGTTTTCTTCACTCGAATTAGCGCTCCTGTCCTTTCCGGCTCCCTTTCCTCTCCTTGGCTCCTCCCCAGGCGCTGGGAGCTTGGGGGTTCGATCCCCCAGCCCAGTATCCAGAGCTGAAGAAAGCGCCTTCTCTTATTTTGAAATTTTAAATATTTTCATTGTTCCCAGTTTTATTGAACTCAACTGACGTGTAGACCGTGACTTTCCCCCCAATCATCTGTCAACACTCTGGGACTCGCTTTTCCAGGGCTTCCTGGCCACACGCCCTCCGGACACGCCAGGCCCCCAGGTCACCTCCTGATCCCCAAGGTTGGTGACGGGAGTCGGTGCTGTTGACTGGACGATGGCAGGAGGATTGGGAAGAAGGAGGCCGCAGGCGTGGACCCTCGGAGTGAGGCAGCCCGCCCGCCTCTGCGGACCGTCCTCATGCCATTCCTGCATGATGTTTTTTCAGTTCCCTTCTTGCCAGAACATCTTCCTGCCGGTCCCCTTGCCAAGCGACTCCTCCCCTGCCGGGTTGGGGAGGTGCCTGGTCACTGCAGGAGGAGTACCCCCCTCTCCCTCGGCTCCCCACCCCTCACCCACCCCTCGGAGCGGTGATGTAATGAGACGCTATGTCTGTGTCCCCTCCGCTGAATGTGAGCCCGGAGGACAGTGACGGTGAGATTTATCTTCGCAGCGCTGGCTCGGAGCTGTGGCGGTGCTCATGGGCACTTAATAAATGCTGCTTGCATTAAAGCGATTCGATCAAACTGCAATTCATCTCTGCCTCGCCAGTGTCCCCGGTCGCACATCACTGCCCCGTGTCCCGGAGGGTGCCGGGAAGATCAATGCCACCCCATCGCCGCCCGCGGGGAGGGCAGCCAGCCGCCCGGCCAGGCTGTGGGCAGAGTGCTGTTTGGAGGAGAGCTGGCAGCACCGGCCAGGCTGGGCGGGGATGGAGAGTCACGTTCAGGGTCCCAGAGGGGAGCAGGGTCCTGGGCAGAGGCAGGACAGCGGCTGCAAGGCCCCTGATTTGCATGAATTAGCCGGTGAACGATGATGGGGCCGCGGCAGCAACCCCTTCTTGGCGAATGGACATCTCATTTATAAAAATATCGATTCCACTTCTCGGGGCATAATTGATTAATTATATTTTGGGAGAGAAAAATCGTTTCCCGCTCTCTGCAGGGTCTGCTGCGCCTCATCGCACAGCGCCCGGTCCCCCCACGGGGGGAGCTTATTTGTCAGGATCACAGCGTCTCCCTCCCTGGGACCTGCCGGCCGCCGGGGCCATGGAACACGGGCGGAATCTGTGCGGACTTCTCGGGACGCTGGTGAAAAGACATGGTCTGAGCGGAGGATGTCAGAGACACAGGCCGGGGATGCAGAGCCCGTTAGAAACCTTCTAACTCAGAGGCCCCTGACTTTCAAACCTCACGGCCCAGTCATTGCATGTGAGGGGTGGGTGGGCAGGCCGGGGGAAATCCCAGAGGCCTGGAAACCCTGCTTCCGGGTCAGGACGAGCCCCGGGCCTGCTCTCAGTGGAAAATTGGAACAATAAAGGATGGAGAAGAACAATGGCTTTCCAGTATTTTGTCACATTAAGAAAATTACCATTACTCTTTGAAAGTATGTATCTGTAATAACTTATTGTATTAGGGTTATTCTTTACATTTACGGCATAGGCTGCTCAGTCCCCCCAAACTGATGATTTTTTTTCATTGCGATTGCCTTTGACAGGCATGATTTTTAATGGGTGAGTAGTATTTTTCTTGTATTTGTGTAATAATGTCTGCTTCCCCATTGCTGGGCATTTAGGGTGCCTTTAGTTTTTTGTTTTGCTGTTAGAAATAAGAATGCAATTAGCATCATAGAAATCTTCCCATGTATCTCGAATACTTCCCAGGCCGTATTTCCCCGAGGGGCCTGGCCTGCGCTAAGGCTGTTCACACCGTCAGGATTTTGATATCTGCTCAAAATGGTCTTCCAGAGAATATAGATTGATCTATGCTTCCACTAGTACTGATTGTCTGTACTCTTGCCAAGGCAAGGTATTAGTATCGTTTGTAAAAAGAAGTTGCCAATTTGATAGCCAAAGAAAAGTGTTTCCTTTTCTTTGCTTCTTCTTACAAATAGCTTTATTGAGATACCAGAGGCCCAGTGCATGAAAATCTGTGAAATTTGTGCATTTGGTGGGGAGGGGAGTCCTTCAGCCCAACCTGCACACTCTTGCAGTTAGGGAGCCCTTGGGGGATGACTGACTAACGGCTTAGGCCTGCTTCCCGCAGTCTGGCCTCCCTCTGTGGGAGACAACCAGAGGGCTGATCAGCGGATGGCACCAGCTGGTGAGCAGCCGGCCCTGCCCCCCATCGCCCCACCACCACAGGTCACCACAGCCCCTGATCACCATCCTCTCCCTCTGGCTGCTGGCACCCACCTTAGCTGGCCTGGCCTTGCCCACTCTCCAGTCCGCCCCCTGCTGATCAGTAGTTCCACTGTTGATTTGAATATTAGGCTTTTATTATATAGGATAGTCCACCCATTTAATATGTACAATTCACTGCTTTTAATACATTCACAAGGTGGTGAGCCATTACTATTATTTAGTTTTAGAACACTTCCATCCCTCAGAAGAAACTCTGTGCCCTCCTGCTCTTCGCCCCAGACAAGCACCAATCCATTTTCTGTGTGTCTGCATTCACCTGCCCGGACATTTCACATACATTCCATTTCCTGTATGCTCTGGAATCATTCAACATGTTGTCTTTTGAGCATGGACAGTTTTCTTCTTTTTTGCTTACCCTAATGTTTTCCAGGTCCATCCACATTGTAGCCTGTGCCAGGACTGCGTTCCCTGTCTCTGGCTGAGTGGCACTGTGCTGTGTGAACAGACCGCATCTGGTTATCCATCGTCAGCTAATGGGCTGCTTCCACTTTCTGGCAGTTATGAATAAGGCTGCGATGAACATTTGTATGCCAGTTTTTCTGTGGATGTGTGTTTTCACTTCCCTTGAATAATACGTATGAGCAGAATTGCAGGGTCATCTGGTAACTGTATGGGTTTAATATCTGGAGAACTAGACGTTTTCCAAAGCGGCTGCACTATTTTCATTCTCACTAGCAATGAGCGAGGGGTCCCGTTTCTCCACACCCACGCCGACACTCACTGTCTTTTTTACTTAGTCATCCTAGTGGGTGTGGGGCGGGATCGCATGTGGTTTTGATGGCTCATGACATAAAAACATCTTTTTATGTGCTTGTTGGCCATTTGCATATCTTCTTTGGAGAATGTCTATTCCATGTTTTGCACATTTTAATTTTTATTATTTTTAAATATATCTTATTGATTTTTTACAGAGAGGAAGAGAGAGAGATAGAGAGAAACATCGATGAGAATCATCGATCAGCTGCCTCTTGCACACCCCCTACTGGGGATGTGCCCGCAATCAAGGTACATGCCCTTGACCAGAATCGAACCCGGGACCTTTCAGTCTGCAGTGTTTTGCCCATTTTTAAACTGGGTTAGTTGTCTTTTTAATTTTGAGTTGTAAGAGTTCTTGACATGTTTTAGATAGACATTTCTTATCAGATTTATAATTTGTAAATATTTTTCTCAAGCTGTGAATTGTCTGTTCACTTTGTAAATGACACTCTTTGCAGCACAAAGTTTTAAATGGTCACTAAGCCTGATTTATGTAGTTTGTTTGTCTCCTGTGCTTTTGGTGTCACAGTGAAGAAACCATTGGCTAACCCGGGTCAGGAAAATTTATGCCTCTGTTTCCTTCTAGGAATTTAATAGGTTCGGGTTTTCCATTTAGGTCTCTGCATTAAAAAAACAGGGCCGAGGCTGCAGATTCAGATGTTTTCTTTTGTGAATTTTCTGCTTATCTGTTCACTTTCCTATTAGGCTGGCTTCTATCATATTGATTTTATGAGTCATTTATATATTGAATGTTAGCGCTTTGTCTTATTTGTTGCAATTTTATTTTATGGTCTGTCGTTTGCCTATCAAGTTCGCTTGCTGTGCAAAATTACTCTTTGTAACCAGTTAATGAGCAAGGAGACCTGATTCCTTGCTATAGGGATATATGTATGTATATATAGGGCGCCCCCCCAAAAAAGTATACACATTTTTTGAATAATTATAAAGGAAATGTTTATTAAAATACATTTTATTTTCAAAATGGAGCTCTCCGCTCTTACAGTTACAGCTATAGTGTGTGTAGGTTTGGGGGCATCCTGTGCGCACAAAGGCTTCCCTCCTTAGGCCATAGCTGTGGTCGGCTTGTGACTGCAGAGCAGCGGTGGCCGTCCCACAGTCTCCTTGCCGACGGGCATGAGATGCAGCTGAGAAAGCCTAGGAATTTGGAGTCACGGTCAGGAACACTGACTTTGTCTGAAGGCCTACTTTGGTTCAGATTCTCATTCCCGAGTTCACTAGCTGCATGACTTTGGGTGAAATATTGACCTGTTTGAGTTTATTTTCCTCCGTTATAAATTTGGGACGATTATTCCTTATTACAAGGTCACTGTGAAGAGTCCCCAAGGGCGTAATATTGGTGCTGACAAGGTGACCAGTTACCAACATTCTCTCTGGGAACATCTGGAAGCACTGCATAGAGTGAGTTGTGCTTAAAAGAATAAATATATGTATTTTTATGGAAATATATGTATATATTTTATTGATTTCAGAAAGGAAGACAGCGGGAGAGAGAGAAACATCAATGATGAGAGAGAATCACTGACCAGCTGCCTCCTGCATGCCCCCACTGGGGACTGAATTCATAACCTTGGACTTGAACCACTGACCTCCTGGTTCATAGGTCGATGCTCAACCATTGAGTCACACTGGCTGGGCATGAGTTGTACTCTTAAAGGCATAGATGAAGTTGCAAAAAAGAAAGGGGATCCTTAACTGACTGCAAACTAGGAGAATAAACATGTAAGCAGGCAGTGTGGCCATCATAGGTGGGATATCAAACTTCACAACTCAGGGAAGTAGGCTTTAAGGTCCAGCGAGGACAAGAGACAGGCTTTTAGTTATAGGATGTCGAGTCCTGGAACTGAGACCCACCCACAGACGAAGAGAACCCTTCGGATTGTCGCATTCTCTGAGGAGGAGTCGCCCTGAGAAGCATCCTCCCCTGGGAAGGGGGGGCACAGGACAGAAGTCCGGTCTCCGTGGGATTCCGGGGAGACCACAGACTTCTGTCCGCAGACTTCTGTGCATCTTCATGGCCACCTCCGTTCCTCACGGTGTGTGAGAGTCAGGTTTGTGGTGAGCACACCCAAGGTGAGAAAATGAAACAGATTTTTTTTTTTCTGGGAATTTTTAAAGACTATACAATTTTTAAAGAAAAGGGAACATTTCCTGCTCATTTTATGAGACAAAACATTGACATCTAACAAGGAGAGTCAAAGGTAGATTTCAGGCCAATCTCACTGATGAATATAGAAGGAAAAAACTCAAAGTTTTATCAAAAAAGAATTCAGCAATTCATTTAAGAGATAACACGTCATGTCTGTTTTGGTGTATTCCAGACACATGAGTTTGGATCATACTAGAAAGTTGATTAATGTAATTCACCTCATTAACAGATTAAAGGAGAAATAGCCTGTAATACTTTTAATATATGTATGAAAAGCTGATAAAGTTCCTTATTAAATAAGAATAGAAGGGAATTTCCCTTAGACTGATGTGGGAATCCTGTAGGAAACACTGCATTTGGTAGAAAGCTGAAGGCAGCACTTCCTCTAAGACCAGGCACAGGAACTTGATGTCTGTTGTTACCAGTTCTGTTCAGCTTTGTACTAACAGTCCTAGCCAGCACAGCAACGAGAGGGAGGAAATGGATAGAAAAACCTCTCCATATTCCTGGATGACATGGTTTTTTACATAGGAAACACAAAAGAGCCTATAGATAAATTGTTAGGATTAATAAGAGAATTTAGCACAATTCTTGCACAAAAATTTAACATACAAAAATAAATTGCATTTGTAGTCTTCAACCATCAGTAGGCAGAAAGTGTTATATGTACCATTTATAAATATGTACCATTTATAATACACATATAAAGACATCTAAATGTGTAAAAAACATTTGAGGAGAAAATGATACAATGTAATTAAAAGAAGTTAAAGGAGACATACAGGACCATTTTAGGCTCCCGGGAAAGAGGGCTCAGTTTTCCAACGCTGCCAGTTATGCCCAAGTCGATCTAGGGTCCAGGCTCTTCTCATTAGGATGTGTTTTTTTCTTTGTGGAATTTGATGCTGATACTAAATTTTGTGGGAGAGTAAAGGGCTACGAATAAGATGCCCATAAAGAAATAAAATGAAGAGAAACTTGCCTTACCTCATATTAAGAATTAATATAAAGCTACACTAATTAAGGCATAGAAATGGATGTTTGTACCCCTGCAGCAAACTATACACAAAGGTAAATTTCAGGTGGGTTAAGGACTTAAATGTGAAAGCAAAGCATACAATCTTTTGGAAGACAATATTGGCGAATATATTTGTAACTATGCCTAAGGGAACAATATTTTTTTAAAACAATATACAGGAAGTACAGATCATAAAGGAAAAAATGAATAAATTGACTACATAAAAAATCATGTTAGAGAAGGAGAGTTAAAATAAAAGCCACAATGGAGAAGATATTTGCAACAACAGAATTGGTGCAAGGTGGGTATCCAGCAAAGCAGAGAACTTCTCCAAGTCACTATGGATCAGAAAAAGTCCAGGTGAAAATGGACGGCCCCTTCTAAAGGCTGTCACGGAAGTGGGAGGATCAATGTTATGAAACACACAAAAACATGGTAAATGTCACTAATACTCTGGGTAATAAAGGTGAAAACAACCACGAGATTTCACCAAACACTTTCAGTTGTTGGTGAGGCTGTGCCATGATGGCCAATCTGTACTTCCGGCGGGTGGGCACTGGGTACCCTCCGGAGACACTGCCTTTTCTTGGTACCCCTCCGGTGAGTCATCAGACCCATGGCCTGCAGAGATGCTGGCACACGTGCGGCGTGAGGTAGAAACAGACACAGCCGCTCCGTGCCACAGCTGAGAGGCTGGCGAGCTTGTTGACTTTGAAATGGGAAAACACACTTTGGTCCATTCAATGGGATTCGGAAGAGCAGCGGAAATGAACTGCGGCAAATGCAACGAAGAGGGTGTCTCAGAAACACAGTGACTGAGTGATAAAGGCAAATGGTCCATGCGTGATCCATGATGACGCTACTCAAAGTCCAAAATGTGTGAAAAATTAAACAACACATTGTTAAGGGTGCAAAGAGGGCAAAATTATTCTAAAATCCGAGTGGAGTGGTAAGTAGGAGGGGTGGTGAGTGTGATGGAGAGGGACCCACGGAGGTCGGGAGGAAGCTAGGGCAGCTTCGAAGATGCTGGCGGTGTTCTGGTTCTGACAGCGAGTGCTGGGAACATGGGCATTGCCTTACCCATAAGTTATCAATATTCACATGGATATGCTAAGGCTTGGCCGGCCATAAAGTCTCCATGGCAACTACTCACCTCTGTCTGCTGTTGTAGCCTGAAAGCAGTCACAGTCACTATGGAAATGAGTGAATATGACTGTGTTCCAATAAAACTTAATTCACAAAAGCAAGTGGCAGTGGGATTGGAGCTAAGGCTTAGTTTGCTGAACCCTATTTCCTAGCATCAATTAAAAAATGTACTAATAAAAAGAAATCTTGTGTATCTCTATTAATAAAATGAAAAATATTTCTAAAGAGAAATGTATTGATGATAAAAGGGTTGACACAGATGCTAACAGAAGTGATCCATCAGGAAGGTTCTCTCTTCTGGACTTGCATAGTTTAAATAGATTCAAAACATTAAAACGGGTGTTGACAGAATACAAGGTTCTATATGCAGACCCACAATCAGAACAGGAGAGTTCACACACCTCTGCAAGTGGTGAAACAGGCAAGGAATTGTGAGGCCGTGGGCAACTTGAATAACAGCACGAGCAAATTCTGAGCTATACAGGATTTTGAAGGTGACATTTAGAGAATATAAAAACTATTGTCCCCAACTCATGGAATATTTATACAAACTAACTATGGTCCAGTGACACAGAAAATCTAGATCAACACCAATAAACACTATGTGTTTGAACCAAATTACCATAGACGTAGATATTAAGAAAAAAATTATGTCTTTTAAAATTTAACAATACATGAGTAGATACTTCATATATCAAAGAAAAAACTAGAAAATATGTGTAGCTGAAGGACAAATAAAACCTTTCAGATCAAAACTCATGAGATACAGCTAAGCAGGGATCAAATGATGCCTCAAATTGATTTCTTAGAAAACAAGACCCTAAAACCTAAGTATGCTTCTCACCAAACATTTAAGAAACAATGTCCACTTAATCCAAAAAAGAGAAAAGGCAGTTCCTTTTGCGAGGCAAGTATAGAGTCCTGAAATCAGAATCATGTAAGAACAGTGCAGTGAAGGAAAATAGTGCTCCCATTATACCTGAGCACAACCTTACATGAAATATCAGTGAGAGACCCAGGGACTTATATTAAACACGGCGGCACAGGAACACGACCAGTTGCAGACCTGGTTAATATAGCTCACGGCAGTAAGGGGTTATAGACAGAAAGCCAGGGACCTCCCCATTCAATTCGGCAAAGGGTACTTAATAACATTAAAAAATATTCATGGTTAAAAAGAACTTTTCACAAGTGAGAACAGAAGCAAGTTCCTGAACTTGATAAATAAGAAGACTCAGAGGCTCGGGTTGGGCGAGGAAATCGCGGCTGTACTTCCTCTCCTCTGTCTGTGCTTCTGTGAAAGAGGGGAAGCCCTTCTGTCGCTTCACGTGGAGCTTGCTAAGACTCCCACCTTTCAGTGAACAAGTTCAATCTTGTTATTAGGACAGCACACCATTAAGCGGAGGCGGTTGGTTAGCGCTGTAGGCATGTTGGGGTTTAGCTGATATTTCAGGGCATGGCATGTGGTCTGATGACAGGTGACTTGATAGATGTCCTTGTGGGACTAGGCCCACATGGGCTTTGCAGTACCAGGAAAGAGAAGAGCATTGTTTGTTTGCTGTTCCCCACCCACGGGAGGACACTGAGCCGATGACTAGTTAATATTCTTGCCATCTCACTTTTGAAGTAGCTTCATGATGTGGGAATAACATCCGCTTTTATTTTTTTCCTCCTGCAACTCTTTGGGGATTGAAGAAAGTTTCCTTTTTCTTCCTGGAGTTTATTGCAATTGTGGTTAAAAGGGATATTGGTTGCAAAGTCAAGCACAGGAAATCCCTTAGCTTGCACGGAGGGAGGGGAGTAGATCTGACGTACTTAAAATAACCCAACAGGAAAAATGGGAGCAGAAGGGATTTTAACAACAAGAGTATCCAAACTTCCTAAAGTTTCCTCCTGCCCTCTTTACTACTACTACTACTACTACTACTACTACTACTACTCTCTCTCTTTTTTTTTTTTACTTTGTGGTAAGAACACAGCGTAAGATAAACCCTCTTAGCAAATTTTAAATATAAACACAGTATTTTCAGCTAAGTGCTGATGGTTTTATGGGTGCACACTTATCCACAAACTCACTGAATGGTTTGCATTACATATGGGCAAGTTTTTACATGCCAGTTATACCTCAATAAAGTGATTTTAAAAAGAGAAAAGTATGAGATATAAGATGTATTATCCAAAAGCATCATCTACCAAAATCTAAGAGCAAACAAACATACATCAAGGTGAAGTTTAAGCAACATTTTTCTTTAGAGTTGGCAACAAGGCAAGTACCCCTTGATTTCTCCTGCCCCCAGACAGCACCTGCTCTTCCTGTTTTTGATTTGAATGTTAATGAAAAAAAACAATCCCTGTCCTTTGCATCTGCCTTCTTTTACTCAATACAATGACTGTGATTTATCCACATTGTATCATGTATCAGTAGTTCACTCCTTTTTATTGCTGAGAAGTATTCCATTGATTAGATACACCACAGACTGTTTATCCATTCATCACCGATAAACACTTTTGCTTCTTTCAAAGAAAGCTGCATGCACTTCTGTGTGTGAGTCTTTGTGTAAACACAGGCTTTCATTTCTCCTCCATACCTGGGAGAGGAAAGAGGGAGCACATTAGGTGTTGTGTTGAGCTCTTTAGGTGCCGACAAATCATTCTCCAAAGTGTTTGTGGCCATTTCAACCAGCACATCCTCAGTAGAGTCTGAGATTTCCAGTTGTGCCATAGCCTTGCCAACATGCGGGGTGGTCAACTTTAAAAATTTTAGACTTTCTGATTGGTGCACAGTGATATCTCACTGGGGCTCCATTTTGAGTTTCCCTGATGACTAACAGTGGTGAGCGCCTTCTCATGAGTATTTGCCATCCATGGATCCTCCACTTGAAAGCAACTTGTTCAAGCCTTTTGTCCAGTTTTGCTTTTTGTTTGTTTTGTTATCATATATTTGTTTTGTTATCATATACTAGAGGCCCAGTGCATGAAATTCATGCATGGGTAGGGTCCCTAGGCATGGTTGGCAATCAGGGCTGACTGGGGTCTTCTGGCTGCCAGCTGGAGCCTCTCTTCATTCCCCGCCACCCCCTGGTGGTCAGCATACATCATAGAGAGTGTATAATAGAACTCCTATTGTCCCCAATCAAACTCCTGCAGGGACACTTTGCATATTAGCTATATATATATATATATATATATATATTATATATATGGCTAATATATATATTACATGTAAGTCTCTTTTAAAAAAAATCAAGCATGTGATTTACAAATATTTTCTCTGCATCCTGTCTTTTGTCCTTTTTAACAGTCATTTTAAACAATTTTATTGAGGTATCCTATATAATAAAAGCCTAATATGCAAATTTTCCTCTTGACCAGAAGTTTGACCAGGAGTTTGACTGGGAGTTTGACCTGGGGGCGGGGCCAGATAGCCAACCACAGGAAGGAAGGTCCTGGCTGGTGGCAGTCAGCTGCGGGAGAGAAGGGAGACCCTAGCTGGTACCTGGCAGCCACTAGGGACCCCATCCATGCATGAATTTTGTGCACTGTGCCTCTAGTAATTTATATATCATGAAATTCACCTATTCTGATTAAAAGAACTGAATTATCTATACTAATAAAAGGGTAATCCTATATAATAAAAGCCTAATATGCAAATTGACTGATTGGTGGAATGACCAGCAGAACAACCGGTTGCTATGACATGCACTGACCACAAGGGGCAGATACTTAACACAGGAGCTGTCCCTGGTTGGGGGCAGCTCCTGTGTTGAGTGTCTGCCCCCTGAGAGGGAGCTGACCAGCAGCAGCGGAGGCAGCGACCAGGGTGTGGGGCCAGCCAGCTGGTGGCAACAGGTTGCCAGCCAAGGAGGGTGCCAGTCCTCTCCCCCTGGCCCCCACATAATACCATCTGCCAGTCACCCCACAGATGGCTCTGATTTTGTGCATTGGGCCTCTAGGCTATACTAATAAAAGAGTAATATGCTAATTAGACTGGGAGATCTTCTGGACATCCTTCCAGGCATAACCCATAGTATCAGGGCAGAGGTGGTTAGGGGCAATAAGGCCAGGAGGGGAGGGCAGTTGGAGGTGAGCAGGCAGACAAGAGGGAACAGTAGGGGGCAAGCAGGCTGGCAGGCAGAGTGGTTAGAGGCGATCAGGCAGGCAGGCAGGTGAGTGGTTGTGAGAAGGAGTCGAAATTTGTGCATGGGGAGTGGGTCAGGGGGAGTGTTCCTCAGCCAGGCCTGCACCCTCTCCAATCTGGGAATCCCTCAGTGGATGTCCCTCTCACAATCTGGGACATTCACTGAGGGATTCCCAGATTGGAGAGGGTACAGGCCTGGCTGAGGAACACTCCCCCTGACCCACTCCCCATGCACAAATTTCGTGCACTGAGCCACTAGTTTTAAATAAGATTACAGAGTTGGGCAATAATTATCACAATCCTATTTTAGAATAGTCATCTCTAGTTCCTATCTCTAGCCCAAGGCAACCACTGATCTACTTTCAGACTCGATGATTTGCTGTTTTAAGCCATTTCACATAAATGAAGCCACAGAGAGGGTGGTGTTGGGCTGGCTTCCTTCACTGAGCACAATGCTTTTGAGGTTCATGTGTCAATAGTTCATTCCTTGTTATTTTTGGATGGAACCCACATATCAAATGAATTGCTTCAAGTTTTCAGCTCTTTCGTGTAATGCCACTATGAACATTTCCAGATATATTCTTTTACTTCTCTTGGGTAGGAGTGGAATTATAACATCTTAGGTTAAACTTGTGTTTATGTTTTTGAGGATCTGCCAAACATTCTTTAAAAGTGGCTGCATCATTTTATATCCCCACCAGCTATGTTTGAGAGTTCCAATCCCTTCACATTTTTGCCAATCCTTGTTATTATCTGTTTTATTTATTTATTTATTTATTTATTTATTTATTTATTATTTACAATATAGTGGGTGTCAAATAGTATCTCATCATGGTTGGAATTTGATTTCCTTGATTATTAATGATGCTGGATAGATCTTCATGTGCTTATTGGCCATTTGCATGTCTGTCTTGTTCGGCAAAACTGCTATTCAAATATTTTGTGCATATATAATTGTTAGCCATTATTTATTCAAACCCTTTTCATTTTCCTTTCTTCCCCTTCAGTACTGTTTTCACATCTTCCAGCTCATGGATGCTTTTCATTTTTTGAATCTTTGTGTTTTATTTTACAAAGTTTCTATTGCCATGTTTTCAATTCACTCGTCTTTTCTTTGCTGTGTCTTCTTGTTGTCAACCCAGTCCATCAAGTGCATTGCTCTTCTCAGACATTTCAGTTCTCATTTAGTTGATTTGGTGTTTTCATTTGTTCCGCGTGTCTAGTTAACATCTTCAATATTTTCCCTAGCTCCTATTTAGGCATTCTATCAACTGTGTCTACTTTGCATCACTTTTGATGAATTGATTGTTTTCCTCACTGCGGGTTATAGTTTCTTGCATATTTGTATGGTTGGCAATTTTCAGCTGAAAATTTCATCTTGTGGGCTACGTACTTTTTATTCCCATGCCTACCTTTGATCTCTGTTCTTGCCAGCAAATATAGTACTTGAAACCTCTTGGATCCTTTTGGGTCTCAAATTTAAGCGTTGTTAGCTGGGCCCAAAGCAACATTTAGTCTGGGGCTGATTTTACCCCACCACTCCAGGCAAACCCTTTTAATACTCTACCCAGTGCTCATAGGTTAATGTTAGCACAGGCAGCTAATTGGTGAAGGGAGGGAGCAAGTGAAGTCAGACATTAAGCCAAATAAGCTAGGCAGCTGATTGGACAGGAAGGCTGATTGACATTCACAGGCTCCCAGGGGACTGAGGCATGCTCCGTGGGAGGGACTTAATCACCCAGCACTCCCCCAGCAGCAGGAAGAGTCTTCCTAGGGGACAACCAGCCACAACAGCAGGATGATGGGGTGGGGAAAATTCCTTTGCTAGGCACATGCGCAGTACAAACCAAGATGGACTAGGAGAAGGTAAGCACATGCGCAGGAGAAGCTGGATGAGCCGCAGAACTTCAGGGCTACAGAGCTCTGGGGCATGCGCAGTAGGAGCTAAAATGGACACAAAGGGGTGGAGTTTAGCCTGGGAAAGTGATTGGACTGGGTGAGGGTGCAGATCCCTGAAGATCCAGGAAAGGGATTGCTTAGGGCCCAGCACAAGCCCAGGAAAACCCAGGAGGTAGATGGATAGTTTGAAAGAAAGCCTGCTCGATCCTGCAAAGCAAGAAAATACATAGAGTATTATCGGGGATCTTGAAGCAAATTTGACTAAACCCAGCCTACCCTCTCCATCCCGGAGGGCATGTTATCCCCCCTCACCCCAGTCATCCTGCTGCTGTGCTTCCCTCTCCCACGGGTGTGGCCTTTGAAATTCCTCACTCGGAACACCCCGGAAACCATTTCCCTGGCAGCAGTCTGAGACTTCCACTGTTACTGGTGGGCTAGGCTCTGTTTCCTGGCCTGTGCAATTGCTGAGTATTAGCCCCTTCTTCTCTATGGTGGCTCTTGACCCAACCGGTGGGGTTTTCTCACATTTGTGAGCTGGTCAGTGTTCAGCTAGACACTCAGGGTGACTTCCCTCTCTCAGAACAGCCTTCTCCTCGTGAGCACTGCCCTGGGGACTCCAGCCACCGAGCCTTTCTGGACTCTCAGCCGCCTCCCTCTCATCAGGTGGACCCGGTCTCTGCCTGGGGTCATGGCAGAGCTTCCCTCCTCTGCTTCCCGCCTCACAGAGTCACTGATTTTTGCCCACGGTTCTACCTTGAGAACAAGTTGCTTAACGAATGCTTCAGATGAGTATAATCCAGCTTCTGGCACTCCATTTTGAATGGAAGGCACAATGATCATGAAACTAGACAGACAGACAGACACACACACACACACAGACACACTTCGCACATGCACACTGAGACACAAAGGTCTAACAATCACAAAGGAACAGGCTGTCCTTAGTCACGGTTAATATGATTACATGGGAAAATTCTATAGAATGTCCAGTCATAGTAACAACACATACAAGAGGAAGAGTCCACCCAGTTGCTGGATAAAGATCAATAAACGGAAAAACATCCGTCGTGCTCCTCAACGCAAGCCAGAAACTATTAAAGGCAGTCATTAAGAAGATTCAATGCACCATAGCCACCAAACCTCCAAACTCATTAGAACACGAAATAGGGGTGTGTGCAATGCTATGGGGAACATAGGAGGTCCTTCGAGAAGCATGAGAGGCTGAAGAAGTGGGAGCGTGGGCTGTGTTCATGGCTCAGGAGACCCCAGGTGAGTCGTCGCTTCCGCACACGTTAGCTCTACATTTATGCAATTGCTACTTATTATTAAAATGTTTACTTTTAAGATTATTGTTTTTTGGTGAAACATCACGAGGATGTCTGCGAAACTCAAGCGGGAAAGTCAGAGCCAAGAAGGTCCAAGACAGCTTTGAAGGAGGAAACCGAAGAGGGCGCACTTCCTTCTTTGGAGTGGAGGTTTCCTGGGAGTGGCCGTGGGAGGTCCGAGTGGTGACAGCCAGAGGGACGGGATGGGGGAGGCGGAGGTGGGCAAAGGGGAGATGGGGAGGGAAAGAGACACTTAGGTGACAGGAGCATGATGCAGTGAGCAGTGTTTTGCTGAGCTGTACACTTGAAACCTCTATGGTTTTATAAACCAGTATCAGCCCAATACATTCAATAAAAAGATAACATCAAATCTTTAAGCACCAAATAAAACATAATACAGAACCCCACACATAAGAGAGAGAGAAGCTGAGAGGGAGAGTTAAAAAAAAAGAAAAGTGACAGCCGAAACTGGTTTGGCTCAGCGGATAGAGCGTCGGACTATGGACTGAAAGGGTCCCAGGTTCAATTCCGGCCAAGGGCATGTACCTTGTTGTGGGCACATCCCCAGTAGGCGGTGTGCAAGAGGCAGCTGATCCATGATTCTCTCTCATCGATGTTTCTAACTCTCTATCCCTCTCCTTCTCTGTAAAAAATCAATAAGATATATATATTTTTTAAAAAGTGACAGAAACCACACCGGTTGTTTTAACAGTGAGAGCTGTGAGCTGGGTATGAAACTGTTGGTTAGGTGAATAAAAGGCTGCAAAGGACATGGGGACATTACAGAGGCAGCAACTGCAGGATTACCTGACTCGGGCTGAGGGATAAGCAAGCGGGTGGAATTATGGAAAGTTAATGCTTAGCGGGGGATGGGATTTACCCACTTGGGAGCTGGGAGGAGGGCCCTGGCTCTGCTGGTGTCCGGAGGCTGGGCTAGCTCTGTGAGTGCGGGGTGGGTAGGGTCAGGGACAGACTACTGGCTGGTTAGCCATGGGGAAGGGGCGCTGCTCTGGGCTGCAGAACTGAGGGTGTGGTCACAGCCCACAGGAGCCACAGCAGACAGGAGACGCCCTCCTCCCAGCGTTTCTGTCTCTTTGCAGAGCCCACTTTTGGCAACACGGTGGCTGGCAAGGCAGGTGTGGGGTCACGGCGTCCCTGCCCCGCATCACAGGGGGGACATAACGTAGTAACCAGGAATGCCACCGGCACATTCACACCCGGTGGCCTGCGAGAGGACTGAAAGGAGCCAGGCACTAACCTGGGGACACAGACCTGCTGCACGAAGTGAGCTGGGGATGGGACCTGAACGCGTGAGGAGCTGGGCTGGCCATTTCAGTCTGCGTGGGAAAGGATAAAATTAGCCCCTAGCTTGGCACTGAGTGAAAAATTCCAGACGCATCAAGATTTTCCACGTGAAAAGCAATAACGCAAGGCCTTCAGCAGAGCCAAGAAGAACCTTCCTGTGAGACGGCGCCAGGGATTTCCTTAAATAGAACAGAAATATGAAATCACAGGGAGCAACGTCCATAGACATCAGTTCATTCAATTAGGGCTTCCGTGTGACAGAGTACAGACCGGGAACAGGTGGTCTGAGAAAGGCACTTGCAAACCGTCTAATTACAGAGAGCTGAGCACCTACTACATCAAAATGTATGAAGAACCCTCACAAATCATTGAGAAACAAAGAACCCAACAATAGTAAAGTCTGTGAAAAATTTAAAGAAGAAGGAAACCCAATAGTCAATAAAGTGTAAAAGCATCCTTAAGGCAGTTCTTGGGCGAAGGGAAAACATAAGAGGGCAATGCCCTGTGCACTTGTCTGATAGACACTGTCAGGAGCTGTGGTGACAGGTGCTTGTGAGGAGCCGGGATGTGGGAATCGAGGTCCGTAAAGCCAGCTTGACGCCTGGTGATGTGGAAGGCGCCTGTGCCCCCTCCCACCGCTCCATCCAGCACCCGGGCTGGCACCTCTCTGTGCCCAGGAGACTGTGCAGAGATGAGTTGGTTCAAGGTGTGAACACAGCAGGTCCTCCCAGGTGGGGATGGTAAATAAGTCGCCGCTTATCCACAACAGGATGCGATGTCACAGAGTAAATGAGTGAGTGAGATCCACATCCATCAATAGAGATAAATTAAAAAGATGAATGTGAGGAAAGAGCAAGTTTTTAGAAGATACTGCATATAAAATGTTAAAACAAAATTTTATTAAGTACACATGCATGTATATGTACACACACCCACACACACACAAAATGCAGTTTGCCAAGTTTAAGTGAACGCGTGTGGCCCATCCACACCCATTAGGAGCTCGGTTACTCCTGCCTGGATGGGAGGGGGGAAGGGGGAAGGGCTGCTGAGGAGAGGTTACCCATGTCTGCAACATTTGGCTTCTTTATGAAGAGTGCTAAAGCAATATGGTGGAATGTCAAAATCTGTTTAATCTTGGAAAAGAGCACGTAAGTGTCTGACATAACTTCCTCTGGGTTGTAATGCCATGTAATTAGAAAGGAAAAGATGAAATGAGATAATGCACGCAAAGCACAGAGGCCATGCCGGGTGATTATCATCCTGACATTCAACTGAGGGCCCGAGGTCCCCGGCGCTGTCACATCTGGGCTCTCATGCTGGCCAAGACAACATCCTCTAGGCTTTCTGACAACTTCACCCCAGACCCCGGCCCCCTGTCAGGCCGCTGACTCAGGACGATGTGTCATAGCGGGGAGCGAAAGCTCGGAGAAGACGTGTCTTCCCTAGAGCGGGGCCCTTTCAGTTTTAATTCCCATTGTCTCCCAGGCCCAGGACACAGGAGTCCTGCTGCTGGGATCAGCAGATGTGCGTTTGAGCCCGAGCTCACGCTGCATAGATCAGCTGTCCTCCCCGCAAAGGCTCAGCTTCCCAGCAACAATAAGAACTCGGGGAGGTAAAAGCCGGCTCAGGTGTGCGGAGCTCCGGGGGCGTCTGCTTGGGGGGGAGCGGGCTACCGGTGCATCATTCTCTCTCCCTTTCCTCCAGAAGAATCTCAGCTTTCTCACTCATTGCCGGTCACCCCCTCTGGTGGCAGACCTGAACCTGAGACCAGTGCAGAAAGCCAGAGCTTCAAGCTTTCTAGGGAATGGGCCCTGGGCGGTGGCAGGAGCCGCCTGGAAAGACAGCACTTCCCTTTGGGGGTACTGAGCTGGTGGGATATGAACCTGGGTTTTTGTTCCTCTCTGGCCACTCTGAGAGCAGAGCCTGCTAGAAAGGCTCCGGACGGAGGCAGCACGAGAGGAAAAGAAGCGGGAGGCAGGAGGTGGGGTTCTGCTGGCCTTGTGAGAGCTCGTGGATGCAGCCACACCTGAAGCCTGCAGCAACCTCTGAGCTGCATGAACTAGTAAGTCCTTTCTCCTCCTCGTCCCTTCCTTTCTTTTTTCTCTTTGGCCTGTTTGAGTTGGGTTTCTATAACTCACCGTGAAAACAGTCAAACTGTTTGGTGCTTCAAGGTTTCAATAATATCACTGATTGTAAAATGAGTTAGTATTTTATTAAAATCCTCCATCCTGGTTGATTTCTATGCAGCTTAGCACCATCAGCTGTCCAGCCATCCATGCCCTCAACTTCTACCTCAATAAAGTGTTCCCTGGACCATCAGTCCTGAGGGTCGGCACCTAACTTGCCTCACTTGTCTTTCTTTTTCTTTTAAATAGATATATATTTATTGATTTCAGAGAGGAAAAGAGGGAGAGAGAGATAGAAACTTCAATGATGAAACAATCAAGATAGAAACTTCACTGATTGGCTGCCCCCTACTGGGGACTGAGCCCACAACCAGGGCATGTGCCCTTGACTGGAATCAAACCCGGAACCCTTCAGTCTGCAGGCCCATGCTCTATCCACTGAGCAAAACGGGCTAGGGCTGCCTTGTCTCTTTCACACAGGATGCTGAGGAAGACAGAGAGTCTGTCCTGTGGTTCTGCAGCCATGGCAGAGCCAGCGGGTGCCACAAACAGCCCAGCCTCAGGCACGCACCTGCAGTGCCCAGCTGCCAGGGGGGCTGCTTGGCAGGGAGCGGGCTCCCGGTGCTCGGCTAGGCGATGGGCAGCTGGACACACAGGCAGACCAGATGGATGGCCAGACTGCACTGTTCCTAGACCCTTTGAAAACCAAGGCCAGATGCCCAGCTTTCGGGGCCGGCTGTGTCCATCCTATTTGGATATCCTGGAAAGAGGCAGCTTTTCTACCGGTGGGACCTCACGTCAGTCTGCAGGCACAGCCAGGTGGCCAACACCTCCACTGGGACCGCAGTGCCCCTGCTCCACCCCCTCCACTGGGACCACAATGCCTTTGTCCATCCCCTCCACTGGGACCACAGTGCCCCTGTCCACCCCTCCACTGGGACCACAGTGCCCCTGACCATCCCCTCCACTGGGACCACAGTGCCCCTGTCCACCCCTCCACTGGGACCACAGTGCCCCTGTCCACCCCTCCACTGGGACCACAGTGCCCCTGACCATCCCCTCCACTGGGACCACAGTGCCCCTGTCCACCCCTCCACTGGAACCACAGTGCCCCTGTCCACCCCTCCACTGGGACCACAGTGCCCCTGTCCACCCCTCCACTGGGACCACAGTGCCCCTGTCCATCCCCTCCACTGGGACCACAGTGCCCCTGACCATCCCCTCCACTGGGACCACAGTGCCCCTGTCCACCCCTCCACTGGAACTACAGTGCCCCTGTCCACCCCTCCACTGGGACCACAGTGCCCTGTCTACCCCTCCACTGGGACCACAGTGCCCCTGCTGTGTCACAGGGAGAGCCTTTACATCAGGGGAGGGCCAGTGGACTTGTCCTTGGAGGTGGCTAGAGGGGGGAAGTGGAGGATTCACTTTTAAAGCCAAGGTGACAGGGGCCTTGGGAGGTGAGGCAACCGTCCCTGTGAAGGTGAGGGCTGGGGCCTCCGGGAGAAGAGAGAGGAATCCCAGGGACAGAAGTCACCACGCAGAACTGGCCCTCCCTCCCCCATGTCTGACATAGCAGCCCCTGGGGGCTAAGGCACCTCTTCCTCAGAAGACCCTCTGGGCCTTGTCTCCCCACCATCAGCTCCTACAGACTCATTCGTAGTTGTCACAACAGACAAATAACCCAGCAGCAGCGGCAGTGGCCTTTCCAGGAACCAGCCAGTCTCAGGCCCCGTATCGCATGTGACCGCTGGGAGGTAGGAGCTGGCCATGGGCGTTCAGAGGTCTGGTGTATGGTGGGCACAAATCTCACTTTACCATCCCAGGAATGCAAGGAACAGTTTAAAAAATGATGCAACTGAGCTTGAGTCTGATGGTAGAAACCGGACCTCAATCAGATGGAAGTTCGCCTGGGTCTTGTCTAAGTTTGGAGGTTCCTAGATCTCAGTAGAGGTCAGGAGAGGGGTGAGAGGGATCTGTGGGAGGGGTCAGGGGAAGGATGTGTAGGAGTGGTCAGGGGAGAGGTCTGTGGGAGGAGTCAGGAGAAGGGAAAGGGGGAGGAGGAGGGACAGAGGGGGAGATGGGAGCATTTGGTGCAGATGTTGCCATCTCTGTGCTGTCTTCCCTGGTGCTATGTGTGATCCCATGTGGTTTTGTCTGTGGTCCATCCAGGTTCTTCCTGCGTGCCCAGGTTCAAGTCTCCTCAGTTCACACTTTTCCACGCCCCTCTTTTCTCTGTCTGGGGAGCAGGGACATTCAGTGCATTCAGTGGTCCTTGCCCTACACAGATCTCCCAGCCTCCTGTGTCACTCCCTTTCTCAGCTCCCACTGCTGGGTTCAGAGAGCGGGGTGCTGCAGGAATCGGGGCCTTTCCTCCCAGGAGGGAGAGCTCAGGCCCTCTCTTTTCTGGAGTCCTCACAGGTATCTGGCATCCTCAGTGGCCTGTGTGTGGGAGTGTGTGGGTGGGCATGCAGCTTCTTCTCAGTCACTCACTGAGGTCAAACCCTTACCCTGTAATTCCCCTGCCCAAGCCTGGCCAATGTGCATCTCACAGGGAGCACTTCTTTCCAGTCCTCCAGATGCTTTGGCCTGTTACTCCTCTGGTCCTTGTTCGGAGCCCCGGTGCTGTGGCATCGCCCCCCTGGCAGGACGTGGTCAGCTGGACGCTCCAAATGGACTGGCTCCTGGGTGCCAGGCCTGTGGAAAGGAAGACGGGGTTAGGAATGCCTGTCATCCTTCCTGTGCTCACTGAGGAGTCATGCTTCTAGCTAAGTGACTCCAGCCTTCCAGCCCACTTGCTCCTAAGAGAGGTCAGCCATATACTCCGCTAACTCCAGGCTCTCCGAACTGCGCTGTGCTCTCACTAGATGGGGAGCTCTGAGGAGAGTGTCAGTGGCCATCTAGCAGGTGCTCTGCAGGGGGGCCTAACTCAATACGTAGCAGAGGGGGGAGTCTGGATGTCCGGGTGCCATTTGGCAAACTGTTGACCTCAAGGGCAGTGAAGTTTTCACATGCTTCTCTGGTCTAGGAAGACATGCAGGTGGCCTGGAAGGGGATAGAAATATATTCTGAGCAGCCCCAGAGGTCAGAACTATGACCAGTGTTGCGAATGACGTGTGGTCCAATATCAGTTCAGTTAAAGAAAAAAAATGTATTATACACCAGTTTGCTATATTTGTTTGAGGCTTTTTGTTAAAGAATTTAATGCTACACAAGAATTTACAGACTCCTACGCTGTCCCCTACAAATCCATTTATCACTTATAAATCCTAGCCCTAACACAAACCCTAACACTACACCTCCCTTCATCCAGTCCTAAACTGTAATGCTAAACTTAATCTTAACCCTAGTCCTAACCCTAGCCCTAGCCATAACACTAACACTAGCCCTAACACTAACCTTAGAACTAGCCATAACTCTAGCCCTAGCCTGAAATGTAACCCTAGACCAAGCCCTAGACCTAGCCCAAAACCTAGTTTTAACCCTAAACCTAACCTAGCCTTAACACTAGCCCTAACCCAAATCCTAACTCTAGACCTAGCCCTAACCTTAGACCTAGCCCTAAGCACTAGCCCTAAGCACTAGCCCTAAGCCTAACCCTAACCATATACATAGCCCTATCACTAAACCTAACCTAACCACAACTATAACTCTATCCTAACCCTAGTTCTAACCCCAATGCTAGTCCTAGCCTTAGTCCTAATAATAGCCCTAGCTCTAACCCTAGCCCTAACCCAGATCCTAACCCTAGACCTAGACCTAACCTTAGCCTAGCCCGAGCAATAACCCTAACCCTCCCCTAGCCCTAGCATTAACCATAACCCTAACCATAGATTTAGTCCTAACTTAGCCCTATTGCTAAACTTAGACCTAGCTCTAACCCTAGCCCTAACTATAATGCTAACCCTAACCCTAGTCCTAACCCAAGCCCTAGCCCTAGCCTTAGCTCTAACAATAGCCCTAGCTTTAACCCTAGCCCTAAGCCTAACTGTAGCACTAGCCCTAAGCCTAACCTTAGCCTAGCCCTAACCCTAACCCTAGACCTAGCCTTAGCCCTAAACCTAGCCCTCACAATAGCCTTAGTCCTAGCACTAGCCTTAGGCTCTAAACCTAGCCCTAACCCTAACCTTAACCATAGTTCTAGCTCTAATCCTAGCCCTAGTCCTAGCCTTAGACCTAAACCAAGCCATAATATAACCACATCCCTAACCCTAATGCTAACTCTAGCCCCAGTCATAGCTCTATTTCTAACCCAAGACCTAACCCTAGAACTAGCCCAAATCCTAGGCCTAGCACTAATGCTAAAGCTAGCCTTACCTATACCCCTAACTCTAACCCTAGCCTCAGCCTTAGTCCTAACCCTAGCCCAAGCTCTAACCCTAGACCTAACCCTAACCCAACCCCTAGACATATCCCTAACACTAACCCAAACCATAGACTTAGCCCTATCACTAAACCTAGCCCTAGCTCTAAACCTAGCCCTAACTATAACACGAATCCTAACCCTAGTCAGCCCTACCCATAGTCCTAACTATAGCCCTAGCTCTAACCCTAGCTCTATTCCAAATTCTAACCCTAGGCCTAGCCCTAACCTTAGCCTAGCCTGAGTCATAACCCTAGCCCTAAGCCTAACCCTAAACCTAGCTCAAGACCTAACCCTAACCCAAGTTTTAGCCAAAACCCTAACCCTAGACCTAACCCAAATAGTAAAAACTAGCTTTAGCCCTAGCCCTAACCCTAACACTAACCCTAGCCCTAACACTAACCCTAGCCCTAACTCTAACCCTAACCATAGCCCTAGCCCTAGCCCTAGCCCTAAACCCAAAAATTGCCTTAGTCCTAATCCTAGCTCTAGCTCTAACCCTAGACATAATCCTAGAATTAACCATAGCCCCAGCCTTAGCTCTAACCCTAACCCTAACCCTAACCCTAACCCTAACCCTAACCCTAGCCTTAGTCTTAACACTAACCCTAGCATTAACTTTAGCCTTAACCCTAATCCTAAAAATAGCCTTAGTACTAACACTAGCCCTAGGTCAAACCCAAGCCTTAACCCTAGCCCTAGCCTTAATCCTAACCATAGATCTATCTCAAAACCTAGACCTAACACTAACCCTAACTCTAGCCCTACCCCTAACACTAGTCATTGCCCTAACTCTAACTTTAATCATGGACCTATACCTAACCCTAGCCATAACCCTAACCCTAATCCCAATCCTAGCCCTAAGAATAGCCCTAGCCATAATGCTAACCCTAGCCCCAGCCCTAACCCTAACATTAACCAAAGCTCTATGCCTAGCCCTAGTCCTAACCCTAACCTTAACCCAAGCCCTAGCCCTAACCATAGCCCTAGAAGTAGCCATAGTCCTATCCTGTCTCTAACCCCAATACTATACCTAGTCCAAACCCTAACCCTAGTACTAATCCTAAACCCAACCCTAGCCCTAATCCAAGTCCTAGCCCTAATCCTAACTCTATCCATAGCCCTATCCCTAACCCTAGTCCTAACTCTAACCCTAACCATAACCAGAGCCCTAAACCTAGCCTTAGCCCTAACCCTAGCATAGAAATAGCCATAGCCCTACCCCTAACTCTAACCCTAACTCTAACTCTAACCTAGCTCTAAGGTTATGGTTAGGGTTTCAGCTCTAACGCTAGCTGTAACCCTAACCATAACCTTAACCTTAAACCTAGCTTTAGATCTAAACCTAGACCTAACCCAATCCTTAGCCTTAAACCTAACCCTAACCCTAACCCTAACCCTAAACTTAACCCTAACCCTAGACCTAAACCTAAATCTAATGTTTACCCTAGTCCTAAGCTATTCAAGGCCCTAATCCTAGCCTTAATCCTAAAAGTAGGTCTACCCTTACCCCTAGCTCTTATTCTAACCCTAGCCTTAATCCTAACCCTAGCCCTAGCACTAAACCTAGCCCTAACTCCAGCCATAGCATTAACCATTAACTCTAAACATAGCCCTAACCCTAACCCTAGCTCTAACCCTAGACTTAGTCCTAACCCAAGCCCTAGCCCTAGCCCTAATCCTAACACTTGCTCTAACCCTAAACTAGCTCTAGCCCTAACACTAGCCCTAATTCTAAACCTAACCCTAGCCATAGCCTTAGACCTAGTCCAAAGCCTTAGCCTAGCACTAGCCCTAATCCTAGCACTAGCCCTAACTCTCCCCTAGACCTAACCCTAGCACTAATCCTAACCCTCACCTTAGTCTTAGCCTAACCATAGACCCAATCCTAACCCCAAAGCTAACCCTAACCCTAACCCTAGCTCTAACTCTAATCTAGCCCTAGAGCTAAAGCTAGCTATAGCCCTAACCTAACCCTAAATTTAAGCCTAGCCCTAAACCTAGCTGTAACTCTAACCCTAACCCTGGCCCAAGCCCTAGCTTGAGTCCTAACCCTAGGTCTTGCTTTAACCCTAGCACTAATCCTAGCCCAAGCTCTAGCCCTAAACCTATCCCTAGTACTAGCCAAAGTCACTGCCCTAGATATAACCCTAACCCGAGTTCGAGCCCTAGCCCTAACCATAACCCTAGCTCTAGACCTTACCTAGCATCAACCTTAATCCTAACTTTAAACATAGCCCTATCAGTAACCCTAGCTCTAACCATAACCCTAACCCAATCTCTAACCATAGACCTAACACTAACTCTAACCCCAGCTCTAGCCCTAACCATAGATTTAACCCTAGCACAACCTTAACCCAACCCAAACCCTAGTCCTAACCCTAACCCAGCTTTAACCCTAGCTCAAGTTCTAACACTAACCCTAACACTAAACCTAGCCGTAGCCCAAACCCTAACACTAACCCTAGCTCTAACCCTAAACTAGCCCTAGCCCTAACCCTAGCCCTATTCCTAACATTAAACCTAAACCTAATCCTAGCCTTAGCCATACCCTAAATGCGAACCAAGCTGTAGCCCTAGGTCTAACTTGGTCCTGGCCCTAACCCTAGCCTTAATTCTAAACCTTACCATAGCCCTAGCCCATATCCTAGCCTTAGCCCCATCCAAACTCTAACCATAGCCCCATCCCTAACCCTAACTCTAATGCTAAACCTAGCCATATCCTCAGCCCTAGCTCTAACCCTAACCTAACCCAAGCACTAACACTAGCCCTAGCTCTAAACCTAACCTTAACATTAAGCCTAGCTCTAATCCTGGCCCTAAATCAAACCCTAAACCTAGCCCTAGGCCTGGCCTGTGTCCTAACAATAGGCCTTGCTCTAACTCTGGCACCAAACCTATCCCTAGTCCTAACTCTAGTCCAAGCCCTAGCTCTAACCCTAGCCATAGAACTAGCCATAGCCCCTGCCCTAGCCCTAACCCTAACTCTAGTTTGAGCACTAGCCCTAATCCTAATCTTAACCCTAGTCCTAGACCTAACACTAGCCCTAACCCTAACACTAACTCTAAAATAGCCATATCTGTTACCATAGCCCTAACCATAACCCTAACCCAATACTTAACCCTAGACATAACTCTAACCCTAAACCTAGTCCTAACCCTAACCATAGCCCTAGCCTGACCATTACCCTAAACCAAGTCCTAGTCAAAATCCTAATCCTACCCCCTAGCCCTAGCCCTAACCCTAATCCTAATCCTAGCCTTAGCCCTAACCCTAACCCTAGCTCTAGCCCTAAACCTAACCCTAACTCTATTTCTAACCCTAACTCTAGCCCTAATCCTAGTCCTAATCCTAGCCCTAATCCTAGCCCTAACCCTAACCCTAGCCCTAGCCCTAGCCCTAGCCCTAGCCCTAGCCCTAGCCCTAAACCTAACCCTAGCCTTAATCCTAAACCTAACCCTAGCCCTTATCCTAACTCTCAGAGGCCACCACTACTCTGAGATTTGTGTGCACCTCTCCCCTGCATGTTTTGTACCTTTTCTACACACAATGCACATTGTTTTCAAGTGATATTTACACACAGGGATATATAAAAATGAATATATATGTGTATAACATCATCTTGTATTCACAACTTAGTGTTTTTTGACACATCCATTGTGCTGCATGTCGATGTAATAAATTTATTTGAGTGGCTGAAAACTACCACTACTGTATGGAAAACCAGTGTGCATCTGTTTACCCACCTAGCGATATTTGTTTTCATTTTTCACCATTACAACCAGTTCTACAGAGAACACCCTTATTAGGTTGGTGTGTGCACAGGGTAACACATCCTAGCCCCACAGCCGGCTGCTTCCTGTCCCTGGACTTGCTGATGGAGAGGGTGTCGCTGCTATGAAGGGGCTTCCTCCACTGGTTTTGAGTTGAATTCGATTATGTGTAAATTTCTTCTTAATTCTGAACTCAAGGTTTTCATGAGTTTGGGACTGACAGTATTAAGTAAACATGTCCTGGGGTTTCCCTCAAGTCTGGGCAAGGGCAGCAGAAGCTCCTCCCGGGGCCAGTGATCTGGAGGATGCTCAGTGTTGACCCATTGCAGCCCAGCTGTGGGTTGTCTTCATGTGAGAGCTACAGCGGGAACTGTCATTGTACTAGTACTCAGCCCTGTTTATTGAGCACCTACTATGCACCAGGCACTGCTTTAAGCGTTTGGTACATGCAATGAAGGAAACAAGGTCTCTCATGGAATTCATGATTGTACATGAATATGTAATATAGAGTCAGGTGCTGTGATGGACTGAATTTTGTGCCCTTCCCCCCCAATTCATAAGTTGAAGCCCTAACCCAGGTACCTCAAAATGTGACTGCATTTGGAGATAGAGCCTTTCAAGAGGTGAGTCCATGGAAGTGACTGGTGTCCTTACAAGACAAGGATGCTTGGAAGGCCGAGAGGCCGGCAGGGGCGCCTGGGCACAGAGGAAGGCCTGTGAGGACACACTGCATAAGTGGCCGGTGTGAGCCGAGGAGAGAGGCCTCGAGAGGAATCTATGCTGCGGACACCCTGGCCCGTGCGGTCTGGCCTGCGGACCGGTGAGAAA